>CM018045.1:13978355-14528355 GCA_008638375.1 Nyssa sinensis | reverse complement strand
TTCTTCTCTAAAACAGAGGCAATATATAGATACAATTACATCCTAAAATTAGGGAAACAAATTGTTTCTATATTTATATACAGGATTGGTCAACTAACCAGAGTTCTAGGATTAATTATAGAATCAATCTAATATTGCGTACAGCTCATGCACACAATAATCAAGTATATAAAATAAATAATTATAAATATAATATAAGTACAACATTACATACATAAGTATATTTAAATTCATATATACATATAAATATAATAAATATGCACATACATAAATTAAATCCACACATATATAATTAAATATACAATAATAAATAAATAAATATATACTGTAAGTATATAAATACATACATAAGATATTTAAATCTATATATATATATATATAATTGTGATAAATATGCACATACATATGTATATATCTACACTCTCACACACATATTTAATATTGTTAGTCAAATATAATTGTTAGTTGTTATCAAAAAAATGAATGAAATGAAATTAAAATTGATCATTTTTATTTCATTCTTAACTCAAGCCATTTATTGGTTCATTTCATTCCTTTATCATTTCATTAGAGTGTATCAAATTTGACCAAACAGAAACATAAATTAGTTCAACCTATGATTGGATAAAAATAATCCTTACATCTCCCTAACGTGGGGAGTGAGACGAGTGCTCATATGGATGAGCGGTGATTTCAAAAAAATACGATTTGAAAAAGTACAGTTTGAATTAAACTACGAGTGTTCGAATAAATGTATTTTAAACAAACTTAAATGATGTTATACTTACATTATAATTTTTAGATGAATTGTTAAAAATGCTAAATATGTTATATTACATAAAATATATATATATATATATATTATAACTTAAATGAACATTTTAAAAATAGGAGTTTAAAAGTCTTTCATTGAAATTTTTTCAAAATAGAAAACAAACATTCAAATATAGAAATAAAAAAATCAATTTAGACTTCAAAATTCTATTTTAAAAATGTTACTACTTATCTAAACATGTGTTTTAACACATGACATTTTGTAATGAGAAACACATGATTACCTATTGGAATAGCCCAATTTTTTTGAAATATAAGAAATGCTTTTGGAAATGAATGACCAAACTTGGCCATAATTTTAGGAAAAAAAGGAGAAAGTGATATGATAAGGAGGACAATTACATTTAACCAAATTTTATGCTAATTCAAGTACTAGTGCACCAAACTAGTTCAATAGCTTTGACTTTTTTCCAGAAATGGTGTAATTTTGATCCTTCACATCAAAAGTCATAAACAAAAGTTAATCCTACTCAACATCAAATTAATTACCAAAACACACCCAAAAGAAAAAGAAAAAAAATCAAATGCTCAATCCTCACATCATTCATGATGGTGCTGCATTGCATGCCAGATTTACATTCACCATCCCCACGCCACAAGACGACGACGTTCATTTAATTCTTCTGATTACGATATGCACAGATAATATTTGGGCCCACTCCCCGTATGCTTACGCATACTTCCAAATTTACACGTAGCACCCCGTTACGATGGAAAAGGATGGGAGTGTGCAATCACATGTTCGCTAGTTCACCAAAGACTCCACACGTCCGCACCTTCATTGGCTCAAAATTGAAAAGTAAACCAATCTTTTTTGACTTTTGGATGAGTAAGAAAAGAGGAATAACTACTGATATTTGATAATTATAATTTTTTTTCTTCTTTAAATTGATATTAAAAAAATATGAATTTATTATTTTATTTTTAGAGATAATTATATTGACATTTTATTTTGTATTTGATAATTATAAAAAAAATTTAATTTTTAAAAAAATAAAAGAAGTCAGCATAATATATAAAATTATTTTAGTCAGAAAAATTTGATTAAAATATTAATACAATCAGCAACAAATTTGGTAAGAGAGACACAGAGAGAAAATTTGCATATTATTATAACATATGAATAGTTAATATTATATAAAAAAAATATATGAAAAATTTATTTAATTGTTATATGAGAGTAATTCCGATGATATAAAATATTTTAGATATGGTAAAACTAAATTGTAACAGTATTATAATAGTAAATTTTTTTTTTTTAACAAAATTATAATTTTTTTTTCAACTATTATTACAAATTTGAGTATTAAAATAAGAAAAAAAATTTGATTAAATCTGAACTATGCATTTAAATTAATTTGAATCGTTGAGATGGATCATAATTATTAAAATAAAAATTATATTTTAAAAACTATTTAATTTAACCAAAATTTAAAAATATAAATAAATAATTATTAAAATATTATTTGAAAACTAGATTAGTAACTATAATAACCGGAAAAACACAATCCTTAGAGTTCTCTTGCATAACTCGAGAAAGTTCTGTCAATAATTAAGATGAATGATTAAAATGTTTGGAAAGTCGTATTTGAAACACCCAACTCAACACTAGGAAATTTCTCTCGTCAAAGGAAGTGAGCTCAGATTTTGAATTTAGAGACCACAAGGGAATAAGGAATAGACAGATAGACCGGCAGAAAAGAGAAAAAAAAAAAAAAAAACACATGAAGATGATATGATAGGATATATACTCTGTGATATAGAGAGAGAAAGTAGAGATAGAGAGAGAAAAATCCACATCCCCCATAACCCAAAACAAGAACATCAAAGGAGTCATTGTCATCTGTCAATCCATTCGGTCGGAGGTGCTAAAGAGCTTTCTCTCTTTCTTCGCACCCTCTTTCAAACGTGAAGAAAAGAAAGGCGGTGGTGACAGATTGAGCCCAACCAAATGGGCACTGTTGAAGTCCCTTTCTCTCTCTTATTTGGAGTCTACTTTACCTCCAACCAGCGGCGCCATTAGTCTTTACTTGCTTTCTAAGTTCACCCACCTCCCCCCACCACCTCCCCCCTTTCTCTCTCTCTCTCTCTCTCTCTCTCTCTCTCTCTACTTGATGGTATCTCATCTTCATTTATTCATATAAACAAATCCAAACCCAAAGACTCCTTGCTCTCTCTGTCCATCTATCCCTGTTCCAACTTGTGTTTTTTTTTTTAGCATTCGAATAGATATATAACAAATCGTATAGATATAGAGAGAGAAAGAGAGGATGAAAGGCGAATATGTAGAGGAAAAAGATCACTCTAACATGTTTACGAAGCTCCATCAAACCCAGAAGTTCCAACAACAGCCTCTTCACCCCAACCACGCTCACCACCACTTTCAAGTGGCACGAGAATGTCAGACGTCCGAAGAAGCCGACAGCCGGAGCTCCGGTGGCGCCACTCCCACTATCACAGCCACCCCCACCACCAACACGAAAAAGGAGCACAACTGCGACGGAGCCACCATTGAAGTTGTTCGCCGTCCTAGAGGTCGCCCGCCTGGCTCCAAAAACAAACCAAAACCACCGGTCATTATAACTCGCGACACCGAGCCTTCCATGAATCCTTACGTCCTCGAACTCCCCGGCGGTGTTGATGTCGTCGACGCCATATCGCGCTTTTGCCGAAAGCGTAATACTGGGCTCTGCGTGCTCACCGCCTCCGGCACGGTGGCGAATGTGACTCTCCGACAACCCTCAGTAACACCAGGCGCCACCGTCACATTTCACGGCCGTTTCGACATTCTCTCACTCTCCGCAACGATACTGCCCACAACGACATCTTTGATAATGCCTCCGTTGGCCAATGGGTTCGCCATATCGCTGGCCGGTCCGCAAGGTCAGATCGTCGGAGGGTCCGTGGTGGGGTCTCTGCTCGCAGCCGGGACTGTTTATATCATCGCGGCTTCGTTTAACAACCCTTCGTATCATCGGTTGCCGGCAGAGGACGATATGCGTAATTCAGCTTCGGGAGGGAACGATCAGAGCAACTCGCCTCCGACGGTATCCGGTGGCGGAGATAGTGGTCATCCGCCGGCTGGGGCAGAGTCTTGTGGGATGCCTATTTATAGCTGTCACTTGCCTTCTGATGTCATATGGGCACCCACTGCTAGACAACCACAACCACCCTACTGATGAGTTTGCTTCCCACTGGGCTTTCCCTCTCCTCTCTTTCATGTTTCTGTGAAAATTTCTGAAGTTGTTTGACTTTAATTTTCTCTTTAATCTTTTTCAATGTTATTAGCTACTTTTCTTAGGTTTTCTGTAGTGAAGAAGTTGAAAGAGAACAGTGTAGTTTTTTTTCATTAGTAGCAAATCTGTTCAAATTTTCATGGTTAATGGTGGCAATCTAATGTCAAAATCAGTACACATTGATACATAATATGTATTCATTATTGGCTGTTTGGACATGATGAGTTATGAATGGCAGGGATGGGGTATGGATTGGGTTGGGGTTGGGGTAGCTTTTGAAGTTTGAGAGACTGACCATATCTGCCAGCTGAGTGCTGAGATTTCTGGTCTGCTTTTGCTGCAACCACTTGCTGAAGATAATGCTGGCGATTCCATTGATTTTCATCTCAAGCTTCTTAAATAATTAATGGTGTTACAGGTGAGAACGTGGTTTTTGGGTTGTGCTTGCCAGTTCTTTTCAGTGCAGCAGGGAGAGAGAGAGAGAGAGAGAGAGAGTCTGTATTGTTGCTTTATGCGATATGATGAATGAACGCCCCGAGTCTCTCGCCAACTTTATTTACCCTTTATCTTTATCACTGATCTTACCTGTACTTTGATTTGTCTCTTTCTTTGGTACTTTTTCTTTCTTGAGATAAAAGGGAAAGAAAGACTCCAGAGGGAAAAAGGAAGAAGAAGAGAGTTTACCTCAAGTTTTTATATTTAGTCATTATGTATGCATATATAAGTTGTAGTGTCATGTATGGTTGTAGTAAATTTGAGATGGAGTTGGGTGACTTTGAGATATGTTTTTTTGGGATGGAGGTCTCAATTTCTCAATGAAAGTATGTGTTTGATTTGCTAAAGAGTATGGGAATGCTTGGTTGCAGGCCTTGTGATAGGTTGTTTGAGTAAAATCATAGGCTTGGGGAGAATGATAATGATTCAATTGTTGATATATGTAGGTTGGTTGATTTATCTCTCATAAGCTCGGTAAGTGTTGTGAATCAATTCATGCATTTTCATCGATCATCTCATTTAGAAGTGGTGTTTAGAATTTTTCATATTTGAAATTAATACTCGGAAGAGATTTATTTATTTATTAGACATAATCACTTAAAAGAGTTAGAATCATATACAAATAAGATTTGTGGTTCCATACAAGAAGTATAATCATCTTCATCAACTTCCTTAACATGAAGAATCAGTTGGCTAGAATTCTGGTTACTGTATAGTTAGAATATTTTAGATATACATTCTTTAATCAGTTGAGCTATTAATTTCAACTATATATTTATATATTTAATGCTTTTTGTACCAAAATATACATACATTTGTCATTATATATGTATTGGTGTGCCATTCAGTGCAACTTGATGATGACCCAACATGGAGTTATTGATGAATTAGGGTTTTCCAGAATTGAAGGAAGAAAAACTCAAGGAAGAATTTACATTTTTTTTTTTCATTGAAGAGCATGCAAAAGGATGAGAAAATGTAACAAAATTCATGCATGTGAATGCACAAAGATGGTTTCCCTTGATTTTCCTTCTATGACACAGTTTTCTAGATGTGTGTTCTAGTTTCATTAAGTGGGAGCTTGGGGTGGCCTGTCCTCTTCAAAACCTAAACGCTATTATGTCATGTTTGTAAGGTGTTTGACTATTTTTTTTTGCAAAATCAAGTTTCGTTTGTAAAAAAAGAGTTTTGGGAAATATTAATTTTTTTTTTTAAAACAACTTTGACTCTATACAAGTCTTATTCTTAAATTTATTTAATTTTTTTTTTTAATAATGAAGAGGATCTACTCGTTTTGTATAGAAGATACGAACATAAATCACTACATGCATAAATCACTATACGCCCTCACCAGCCAATTAATTCATCCCTTCAGAATATAAGTAGTGAGTGGTTTCAAGAGTTGCTATCGAGAGGAATTGAATTCAAGATCCTTAGATTTATCATTTCACGTTATCTTATATGTACAATACGAAAGATTGTAAGAAATAATTTTACATAATTTTTACTAAATATTGAAATAACAAATTGATTATGTTGTAATCAATTTTTCAGAAACAATTGAACTAATCGTAAGCTCTAGAGAAAACTTTGATTACTAAAACCATTGATTTGTAGATGGCAAATCAAAGATGGATGGTTAAGTGAGCATTGCTTGGAAGCTTCAACTTTTTTTTAGTACAGGAGTGTTTGGGCACATGGATAAACAATCACACAGGGTTGGAATTGCACTGCTAAGAGAAAATAAAGGAAAATTATCAATATATAATAGTAGGTGTTGAGGTTGAGGTTGATCTCCCTTATGTCCTGTTTCTCATCCCAACCTCTCCAACCAAGACTCCTCTCTTCGAACTCCGTACACTCACTCTTACTTGTCAAACCAAAATTCCCATGCCTAACCTCCTAACTATGTTTTGTTTGGTTAGTGGTGTTTTTTCTGTCTCTATTTTTCTTTTTCTTTTATCTTGTGTTTGGTATTGGTATATGATTTGGTCTCTTATTTGGTGTCAATCTAGTTGGGATGAAACTCAGGTCTATTATATTCTTTTCACTTTCCTATTAATGTTATTGATTCTATCTCTTGTACCATCTTTTCATCAATAATATTCTCTTTTCGTTGCTACCAATTGCGTTGAATCCAATGAACTCTAGCTACAATTCATCCCTCTTTTTCATTGTTAGGGTTATGGGTACGTAGGATTAAGGTGAAGACATCTTACACCGTTTCGTTTTGATTATATGAAATAAAATTAATATAATATTTATTGTATTACATAATTAATGTTTAGAATAATATATTTTAGTCTCACATTAAAAATTTATACAAACTTAATAGTATTACATATTCATAAAAGAAAATATAATTCTAATTATGTATTGACTTGCATGTTTCTCATTTTTGAAACCTATATTGTCTTTTTTAAAATGTGTTAATTGTTATTAATTTAATAAAATAAATATATTTTTAATAATTAAATGGGTACTCAATGTAAACCCGCTCCATTTTATCGCCGGTTTTTAATAAGTTTGAGGGATACTTTTTTTTTTTATATGACATGATTAGAGAAAGAGTCTTTCATCATAAGCCTTTTATTTTTTATTTTTGTCCCCTCTAAATCTAAGTTCTTCATTCTTTTATCTTTATTTTAATTTCAATTTAACCTCTTAATGAATTTTTTATAGATTTCTTGGAATTTTTTTTAAGTAGCCTTTAGTTTTTTTTTTTTTTTTCTAGGTCCTTTTCTTTAATTTGACTTCTCATTTAATTTATAAGTTTCTTCATATGATAAACGTGTTACTTGTCTAATACTTTATTAATCAATATTAAAATTTTAAATTTATGACCAAACATTTAGCTAAAAATATCACATCTTCCGTATCCGGACGAAAAGTTATTTAATAAGTCCAACTCTATAATTTTAGTAATACAGTAAGTCTTATGTGTACTTCACAAAAAACAATACTTAGCTCCAAACTAGATAAAATGACTCTGTTTTCTGAGTATGTGTTTTAATCACAATTTATCTTCTATGTAATGCACATATATCTTTTAATATTATTTTTAGTTAAAATTAAATAGTCAAATGATATTCATGCGATCGCATATATGACACATAATGATTGCGACACGTACCCAAATAAAAGAAAATTTCTCATAACTAGTTTAGAGTCAAATATGATTCTTTTACAAAATACAGAAGTTATAAATACTATTACACTATGTAACAAGTTCATATAATAATTTTTTGGCTGATATCGAACAAAAGGAATGAGGAGGTCGCGTCAAGTGGAAGGCCAGTGTTTACGAAGCCAAACCAAATAAGACGATTTTTTTATTATAATAATATACAAAAAAATCAAATTCATATTAATTATATAAAAAATAATACTCAGCACCACTCGAATAGAAAATGGACGAATGGGATGTGGGCCACACATTAGATTTCTTAATGCACTAAGCTTTGTTGGGAAGTTATATAGTCATTACCATGAGATTAGCCATGAGCCCCCTTTTTTTGACCATTTTGTTGCATGCCTCCTTTTGAAACGCTCTCTCTCTCTCTCTCTCTCTCTCTCTCTATATATATCTCTATCTTCTCTGGCTGCTTATCATTATAATGCTCAATTAGCATTGTTTGTCCTTAACTAACTTTTTCGTTTGTGGGATTATTATTGACCCACCTAATTATTCAGCCCCTTTCTACTACTATAATTTTTCATAATTTATATAATATTAAATTATACTAATACCTTTTAAAATTTTTAATAATTATCTTAATCTCTTTTAAAAATTTTAAAATTATATTGATCTATTATATTTTACGTGATAATATATAAATATTTTTTTTCTATCAATCTTTTTCTTCAAAATAATAAAATCGTGTCTTTTATTTATTATTTTTATATTTTTTTAATTTTGATTAATTTTTGTTAAATATCTTTTTTATTATTTTATTTAAAAATGAATTAACAATTTTTTTTATCAATATTTATTTAGAAAATGAAAAAATGGTCAAAATTTAAAAAATTTAAAAAAAAAAACATGAAATGACTAGTTTTGTTATTTGAAAGAAAAAAATTGATTAGAGAGGAGTATCTGTACATTGTTAGATAAAGTAAGAGAAGTTAGTGTCATTTCAGAAATCTTAAAAAAGTTTAATGTAATTGTTAAAAATTTTATAAGAAAGGTCAGTATAATTTATCCTATGTATAAATTCTCACTCAATGCGACTAGTCTGGTGTAAGGATGGCGACTGGATAGGTTTAGGACGGGAGACTTATTTTCTAATCCCGTCCTGTGAAATGTTTTTCTCCCAAATTTGTTTAAATAGGGATGGGCTTCCATCGGAGTCCCCATTTATTTTTAAAATTTTATTTATTTATCAAATAACTTGTAATAAACACATTTCAAACAAAATGTTACATATATTAAAATAATAAATATGTATGTCAATAAAGAATTAGAATGATATAAAAAATTTAATGGGTAGCTAAAAATTATCATTATAAACATTAATTATGTAGCACAATACTCATTTATTATTTTATTTTACATAATTGAGATGGGGTGAGGCAGCATGCCTTCATCCCAAACCCACCTCAAATTCTAACGAAATGGATATACCTTCCCCCAAACTCTTCCTATGAGAGGTAGAGTGTGGCGGGTTTCCAACAATGGGAGATAAATTGTCATCCTCAGTCTGGTGAGGTCTTTTATTCCATGCTTGTTTAGTTGAAATGTATAAAAATGTTGAACTTAAGTAACTGGCAAAATTAATGAGCTGTGTTAAAATATTGATTTAATTAAGTTATTGAGTTTTTTGATAAATTTATTTCATAAGTGATTGTGATGTCATAAATTTGATTGCTCGGATAAATTGTTAACAAGTGTTTAAAGAGTATGACATGTCTTCGTTATTCTTAGATTTTAGATTGTGTTTAGTGATGTTTTATATTAATATAAATAAATAAGTATTCATTAAAAACAAAATAAAAA
The DNA here is from genome assembly GCA_008638375.1 of Nyssa sinensis. Classification (NCBI taxonomy): domain Eukaryota; kingdom Viridiplantae; phylum Streptophyta; class Magnoliopsida; order Cornales; family Nyssaceae; genus Nyssa; species Nyssa sinensis. The sequence continues at coordinate 14,518,794 of CM018045.1, read as the reverse complement.
AGTCATTAAATATATTTTATATAATATAAATAAACATATAATCAACTGAATTATTTTTAAACCAAATATATAATTATAATATATGTAATAATTTTTCTGACCTTATTTTCTCACTTCTAATCACAATATAACAGATCTGGGTCATAAATTTAGGGGGAGGACAAAAATATAAAAGTTAAAATTTAAGAGGATCTCTTGTTAAAATATGAAAAAAAAGTGGAGGAACAACTAACTTTTTTTTAAATTTCTATTAAAAATATAGGTAAAAGTCAATATTTTTAAATTTTTACCTAGAAATTCGGTTCTGCGTAGACATAATGTGAAGAAACTCATATTCTTTTATTACTGTGAGTCTCAACTCCCACCCACAATCTTGTGTCTTAAAATGAAAAAATGAAGCGAGAGTATTTATTATGTTTAGCATTTTTCTTATATAATTAAAGAAACATCCAAACAAGCCCTAATGGTGCTCCTCAATTTTGCCAACTCTTGCAGCATTGAAAACACAGAGACAATGAATAGAGACACTTATATAGCACCGCAACGCCCACAACTAAGCAGCTGATCTTTGACTCGATTTATTTTTCCTTAAGCTAATGCTATCTCATTGGATGTTCAACTTCAACCATTGCAATTCATTTGTTTGGCTGTCTTTTAAAGCAAAAAAGACTTCACTTTCATGCTCCAGTTTAGAAATTTGACTATTCAAGTTTGATTATTCGTGTCTTAGACTAATAAATTTATTTAAATATTAATTAGGCCACATTCATATCATATACTATATTATATATATAAAAAAAAAAAAGCAGCTCAGTAGCACTGATCCATATGTAAAGCTGCGCTTATTAAAATAAACATTATGGTTTGACAACTAAATTAATTATATTCATTAAGCACATGAAACATGTTTAGACACAACTATATAGAGTTAAATTAATAACCCTTTGGGCTTACTTCTCTAAACATAAACACAAAGAAATAAATTTGGTGAAAAGCTCGAAAATAGTTTTATTTTTCTCATTTTCCGAAGCAAATTCAACACTAAAACAGTTTTAAAAACTCAAGTATATATATAGCAAAACATGTTTTACGATCAACTTTTTTAAATAAAAACACAAAAACCGAAATGCAAAAACTAATCCAAATTCATTGGTAATACAAATTTAATGACTTATTCTTTATATTTAGGAGGTTTTTTTTTTTTTTTTTTGTAAAAATATAAAAAATTTGGAGGGCAACTCTTAATTTTTTTTTAAATTATAAATTAAAATTAGGGGTAAAAAATCAAATATTTAAAAGTTTAGGGGTGGTCTGCAAACAAGATAAGCCCATTTTTATAGATAAAAACACAGAATCAAAATTCAAAAACTACCCCAAATTCATTGGTAATACAAATTTAATGACTTATTCTTTAGCAGCAAATAGTGGAAAGAAGAACCAAATAAGCAGTGATGGATCTAGACTACGGATTTAGGGAGGAGCAAAAATTCAAAAATTAATATTTAAAGAAGGTCTTTTTTTTTGGGTGAAAATATAAAATTTTTTTAGGGAAAACTCCTTTCTTTTTCTTTTTTTATAAAAAAAAATTCTATGGAAATTAGGGGCAAAAGAACCAAAATTTTAAAAATTTGGAAGGGCCACTGCCCCCCAAGCTACATATATGTGGCTCGCCACTGCAAACATGATCAAGCTCATTTATAACCTTGAAAGTATTTATATACACACACATGTATGTAATTATGTATCCACACACATATGTGTGTGTAATTATGGATATGTATATATGTATGTACATATGTACTCCCAAAAAGAGTGGGACATGGGGTCAGGAGTCGACTCTAAAATGGATAAGAAACAAGATTTTTCTTGCTTTTGGGTGATGGCAATGCCAGCCAATTCCTGTCTGTCTGGATGTATGACTATGAAAAGCCCCATCTTGGGCTGTTTGGAGAGCCCCTCAGACTTGACCAAGGCTTTGATCACGCATGGAACAATTTTTGAGGTTCTCTCTCTTTTTCTTTTCCTTTTTTTGTCAATATGGCTAGTTGCCCACTTGAGAGAGTAATTTAAGGCAATTTGAGCCAAACTAGGCTGAATTATTAGTAAAGCTAACTGGTGGATGGATTTCCCATGTCAAAAAGATGACTTGTATTTTGGGATTTCCATACACAATAATTGAGGTTTGTCGTGAAATAATGATTTATGTAATTATGATAAAAATGCTAGAAGAAAGAGAGAAAATGAGTCAATACGAGAGCGGCTATGTTTTTCACTATTAAGAGAAAGGGTTACAATCAAGAACGGATTTTGTCATGACTCGCAACCCATCCTATGCGGATTGGGAATCATGGGGCCGACCCTTTGACCGTTCCTACTTTTTCTTTTAACTGTATCAGTAATAATAATGTGTAATATAAAAATTTAAACAGTTATACAATGGAAGTCGAAATAGTTATAATAAGGTTCTACATGTATCAAATGAGAACCAACATTACATCACCCTCAGGTGGTGAATACATGGGAGAACTATGACATCATCTCTATTACATTTCTCAAAATGTTCTCCTATTACTCATAAGCTCCTACTGCCTACTCGCAAGGTCTCTTCCTAAAATAAATAAGTCTGTGTGAGCTAACAAAAGTCAGTAAGTAAATTCCCATCTCTGCCATGTGTCAGGGCCAATATAAAAAAGAATGAAATCCAAAATAAACAAGGATATGAAATATGATAGCTAGTCATAGAACAAAATGCTGCAATAGCCAATCAGGGGTAAAATGCCATAATGGCAAATCAAACAATAGAGATCACGATAAGCAGTCATGAATAATGGATAACAATGATACAATGAACATGAGATCATCAATGAGGGTCTGTCAAAACAATAGATATACTGCCACAGGAAATAGATAACCAATCAATCGTAAATCAATGGATACGCTTTCAACATATGATTATTCATAGAGAATAATATGATCATCCTATGAATCCAATAAGATCGAGATATGATATCAACCATAAATGATGCACATTCTGTTCAAGACTTGGCATACCCTCGGTCTTTTGGGGCCCAGCATACCCCTCCAGTCAAAATACTCAGTGCGTATATCACGTCATTTTTGCCATATGTCCATTCATGGACTTCGACCTGTAGGTCCTGCCAATTCAAAAAAAGCATCGGATGGACATTGTGATTGTGCATAATTCCAGCATTCATAATATATCATGATCATTTATAATTCCATGAAAAGTATACATATGTGGAATATCAATCATTTCAGTGAGAATATAACAGTTGGCCTTTCAAGGCATGGTACAAGCGTATAAACATTCATGATCAAGATATAACAGTCAAATAATGTCCACAAGATAGAACAAGTATCACATTGTAGAAACAATAAGCATCTGGTACGTATAAAAGTACAACTTTGGTAGTAAAAAAAATAATCATGGCTGAGAATACCATATGTAGGAGATCGGGTTTTACTTATCTTTTAATAGTCCGTTCTACCTTAGTATTTAGTCACTTTCTCTTTTCCTTTTGAAGTCCCTATAAATCAATAGACAGTTCTTAGGTTCATACTACGTATGACTTAATGCCCTAAAATTAGTCAATTTCATACACATCGATATTATAGATATCTTATTTGAAAAAATGGACTATATCGTTGAGTCCGGAATGTCGAAGAAATTAAGTTTAGGCTTTTACAGATCTTAATTTGGCTTTGGGCGCATCACTAGGGGCAATATGGTAATTTGGCACTTTTACTGGTCTTAATTTTTTTGGAATCCCGTATCGTGAAACGAATCCTCTTATTGGCTTTAAAATGCTCAAAATACTAAAAATATACTATTCATTTAATTTATTTGAGTATCGAAAATAAATACAATAATTAATTTAATTTAATTATTTAAAATAATATTTTATATTATTTTCAGTAAAACATGGATACACGTGCCTCAGTGGCACAGTGGTATGGATGTTCCTCATGTTTCTCTTGCAGGAGTTCCTTGCTGGGAAAGAAGGTTTTGTTTTGAATTTCCAGGTTTGGGCTCTGTCTAATTAACGGCTTTTGAGAGGTTGCTGCATCTAGGTTTGGTATCAGTTTGAGTAAGGTATGGATGATGTAACAAGTTTAGCTTCTGGTCTTGTGGATTGAGCCATGTTTGTTTTTTTTTTATTTTTTTCCCTTGGGTCTTTGCTGGCAAATGATTATCCCTTTTATTTGGTGCCAACCTAGTTGGGATGAAGCTAGGGGTCTTGATGCCTTTTGCATTTTCCCTCCTTTATTGATGTTCTTGATTTGTATTTCTCGTACATTTTTTTTCATCAATAAAATTCATTTCTTTGCTAATAAAAAATAACGTACGGATCCATTAGGGGGCTAGGTCAGGCTCCAACCCCGTCAAATTTTAGGAAAATAAATTTATATATGTAAAATTTTGGTTATTTTTAAACTAGTCTACTCCAAAATTTATGTTTACTTGGATCTTTATTTATTATTTCTCTCATTTTCAATCAAAATTATAGCCCACTTTTTAAAATTTTGGCCAGACCTAATTTTTACATATCATTTCTCTCATTTTTTATCCTAAGATTTTGGCCAACCTCAAACTTTTTCTCATAATTTTCGTCAAAAATTTTCTGGCCCCATCCTAATTTTTTTTCCTAGTTTTGCCCTTGGTTACGATATATTTATACTACCTCGCAATTAAAATTCTTACCCTAGTCCAGTATATTAAAATTTTTTAATATGCCCTTACTATAACACATGAGCTTCGTCTCCGCACAACAAACCTATTATTCGTCCATGGCTCCACTTTGTTCATAAGATTTATATATTTATTTTATATATTACAAAAATTTGAGTCACTATATGTAACAAAGTTAAATAAACTGGTTTTAACAAAGAATTCAAAATGACATTCTAAGGCCATCTTTAGCATTGACTCAAATTTTTACTGAAATCCCAGTAAAAACTTGAGTAAAAGCTTAATTTAAATTTGTTGCTCTTGAACAACCACTTAATTTTTATTTAAATCTTAAAAAAAATGTCTGACATGTGGAATTTTGTTGTGAAATTTATGATCTATGCAACAAAAGTTAGAGAGAAAGAGAGAAATCAACATAGAGAATTTACGTTGTTCGACAATGTGCTTATGTATACGGATGCGACTATCTTTTTCATTATGTAAAAAATAGGATTATAACCTATTTATACTGCATTGCAGTTAAATCTTAACCCTAATTAGATACATTCAAATTCCCCATTAACTTACCAAAAAAAAAAACAATTGTATTTGCTTGCCATACCATTGATTTTTTTTGGATAACCTGAAACCGAATCCACTAATTGCAACTTTCAGTCGCGTGCTAAATTGTAAACTAGAACCCATTCCATGGCTATTTTATACAAGTTTTGCTTGTGAGGAGGATAACCCTAGTGACGGATCCAGAAATTATAGTTAAGGAGTGAAAATGTAAATATCAAAATTTCGAGGAACTTTTATGAATATATAAAAAATATTGAGACTGGCATGTCCTTATAATTTTCTTAAAAATTCTAACCGAACAAAGGATAAAAAATATAATTTACAAACTGGGGACAGCCCAACCCCCCACATTCTGTCACTGGATTAACTCCAAGGTCTCCGGCAAAGTATTAAATTAAAAATATTACATTCTTAAACACTTATTTTTTTTTTGGGTGTCTCCAACCCAGCTACTTATTCTCAATTCTCAAAGTAAATGCTAGTGTGTACAAGTATACTTGCTTCCAGTACAACTATACATTGCTTAAGGAATTCCTAATACTGTTTTGACAATGGACACCCTAACTAAAATCTACCGTGTGATGAAAATAGAAACAAACACTGAAATGCAAAGATGAAACAAATCTTAAACACAATGATCATTAGTAAGTTGATTGTACGTGTGTCTGTGAAACCAATCATGGATGACTGTAAAAGAGCCATAAATCAAGTGGCTGAGATCCTAATTAATGTTTTTGAATGAATGCATAAGCACGGCCACCGGCCGAAAAGCTGGCAGACGGAGATGATGTATAAACTTGGACTTCTTTGCAAAGTGTTGATGCTTTGTTCGACAATGGAGCATGAAATGCGGCTCCCATCTCTCTCTCTCTCTCTCTCTCTCTCTCTCTCTCTCTCTTTCTCTCTCTCTCACACACACACACACACACGCACATGCTTAGTAGTTGTATATATATTGCTTCTTCTTGAAGTCTGCTAATTAAGGTTTAAGAGCGACGTTTGCTTGGGTTAAAAGTTACTTAAAAAGTTAAATGCATGCACCTTTTAATTTGCTCCCTTCATTACGTCTGCCTTTTTTTCATTCATGTTTTTTGAATCTGCACATTGAGCATGCATATATATATGATTGCTGAAAATCCTCTCTCTCTCTCTCTCTCTCTCTGCTTTTTGTTTTGTAATGATGGGAATAAAAGGGATCAAGAGCCTAACAAATCCTCACGAAGACAAGCAAGCTAAAAGAAAAGGCATCAAGGCCAAACTATAGATCTCTACTATTTTAATTATATTAACAGCTAGTTAGTAAGACGTACAAGTGTAGTTATTATTGACTTTAAAAAATAAAATTCAGTCTCTCTGATACAACAAATCAAAGTGATAAGCCATGAAAAAAAAATCATCTGTGAACTTGTAATAAAGTATGTGTCACTATGTCTAATTAACTTGTCATTTTAGATAAATTAAGTAGCACTACTCTAGTGTGTATGAGATTAATTTCTTTTAAGTGCCTGTACGTAATTACCCGAGATCACATATGTTGAATAGAGTAATGTTTTATGTAGGGTTGTCAATTTGTATTATCATGTTTAAATTTGTCGAGACATATATATTCAAAAATATATGTCAATTCTAATTCGATATTATTAGCTAATCGTATTAACTTTTAAAATTTAAACAGAACACATTTATTAAATAGGTTACACATGTCGACACAGTTAACGTATTTATTTTTTAAATAAAAAAGTTACCTATCGTTATATATGTATAGATAATTTTCAAGTTTAATAATCTTTAGACATGTGGCAAATTAAAGTGAAAATCTCTTCTACAAGTAAAAAAATCTCCAAATTTTGAAGAACTTTTGACGTGAGATGAATTACCTTGACTAGTGTTATTTTTTATAATTAAACGTATTAAGTTGTGTTAAACGAGTTGACACTAATAAATTCAAACACGACATGTTTCTTAATCGTGTTATACGTGTCAACACATTTATAACCCAAACCCATTTATGTTTAACCTAAACCCGTTAACTTCGTATCGTGTTCGACTCGTATCAAAAATTGACATCCCTAGTAGAGGTATCAAGCAGGTCGTGCCGGTTTGGCTCACCAAGCAGGCCGTGCTGGGCCGGGTCCATGTTCAAAACTATTATGCTTGGCCCTGCCCAACCCATGGTGAGTCGTGCCATGCCGGCCCACAGGCCTCTCAGTTTTTTTCCCACTCTTTTGTTTTTTGTTTTTTTTTAATGACTAATATGATCATGATTTTTTAAAATGTTATATTTTTTTTTTTGTTCTAATTACATAATATCACTATTTTTATTTGTAATTATGATATTTTGATTAACTTTTGTATTTTTTACTTTGTTATTTGTTAGTTTAATATTCTTATTATTCACTTTATTATTTATTATTATAATATTTTGTTTATATTTGTATTTTTTTAAAAAAATATTATAATATTTTACTTGAATATATTCCCTTAATAATAACAAAAGACAATAAAATAAGAAATAAACCGAACCTAACGTATCGTGTCAATGGGCCATTGTGTTAGGCAGTGTCCTGTGCTTAGGAGGGCCGACCCGACATGGCCTATAGTGTCGTGCCGTGCCTAGGCCAACCTGGCTTGATTGACACCTCTAATCTTTAGTTTCATGGCTCATGAAAATGTGTCCACATACTCATAAGAGTGGGATTAGGCATGTAAACGGGCCGGGTCAGATCCGGACCGACTTACACCTGTTTACAAAAGACCTGAACCTATTAACAAGACCCGAACCAGACCTGTTAAAAACTAATGGGCCAGGTATAGATCCGTCAGATTAATACCTGTTAAAGACCCGATCTGCTTAATTATTAACAAACACACACTCTTTCTCTCTAATATAATATTGAAGTTAAAGTATTTAACCTCCTAACAAAATTAGTATATATATAGATACATACATTAAAGTTAGAGAGAGAAAGAGAGAGAGAGTCTCAGTAAAGTTGTCGTCTTTAACCTTCTAACACTGTCTTGTGCTATGAAAATATTTTGGAGATCACTTTATGAAATTGTTTCTTGAATCTAACTATCAATACCTGATTCCTTTGTACAAACATTCCATTAAAAATCATTATAAGTATTATTTTTTTTTGGATGAGTAATTTTTATTTCATTTTATGTCATTTTTATTTCATTTCCTAATATATTTGGAAGTAAGATAAACTTTTGTTGGCCCAAAATTTTAAAAAAAATCAAAAGATTTTTAAATGACAATTATTGCCATTTTATCATTCATCATGTATCCGATCGTAAGAACGAAATACATAAATAATAGTGACTATCACATGAAACAGTTTCAATTAATAATGACATAATTAGGGTCAATAAAATATTTTATTTGTAAAGCTAAGTTGGACTACTCCAAATAGAAAATTTTAACTCTTAATTTTATTTTTTTACAAATGGGTCAGGTTTTAGAGTCGAATACCTAGATCTGCCGGATATAGGTCCGAGTCTAGCTAAGGCAGGTTTTAACGGGTCCGAGCTCGGATTTAGACCTGTTTAAATTTGACAGGTTCGAATATGAATATTAGAAGATCTGCCTAAACTCGATCTGTTAACAAACTTAAGTGGAATCCATCATTTTTGAGTTGCACCAATGAATCGTACTCTTTACGAGTATGTGAACAATATAAACAAATTTTTATGAACACTGAAGTGTTAGTCAACTCAATAAGCTTGAAAAAAGTCAAATTTAAAACATCTTGTTCTTAAGCCATCACTTTAAAGAACTCAGTGGTTCTTGTTATTGTTATTGAAGCAATTAGTCATTAGAATATTCATGATATAAAAAAGGATAATGAATTTTAAACATAACAGAAATTTTCGTCCAATTTTTTTTATTCTAAAGACAAAATTATAAAATTTACATGTATTTATTATAATAAATCTCATAATTTTATATTTAAAAAAATAAAAAAATCTATTTTGTATAGCAACATTACTCCTAAAAGAAAAGTCAATTACACACATATTACAATTATGAATAAATGAAGATTTTAAAAGAAAAATGAAGATATATATATATATATATATATATATATATATATATATATATATATAGCGAAGGAGCCTTAAACACATCTTTTTATATATATATATAAAGATGTGTTTAAGGCTCCTTCGCTATTTTTCTACGCCTCTTATGTCATGGTTCATGACCACAGATTATGGGACATTTGAATTCGAGGGAAGGACGAGAGAGAGAGAGAGAGAGAGAGAGAGAGAGAGAGAGAATGCGTTCGTAATTGCGCGTGCGTTTGGTAGGATATAAGTCCGTAGTGATACTTTTTCAGTTTCCACCAACAGACTTTCTTTCTGGTCTGTGGGCGGCATGCTTCTGATCTCTACACCAAATCAAGTCGGTAACAGAGTTCTAAGATTACGTGCTTTTAAATTTCATTCCATTATATATATATATATATATAGGTTATTGTTTGAAACTTAAAATTATGTTTTTTTTTATCGATAAATTGCACTAATTTCTTCTAAGATTCATAATTATATCAATTTTTTTTAAAATTTTTATAATTATACTAATTTCTTCTGACATTAATTTTTTCTCAGGTTTTGAACAATTATACGAACTCTCTTCCGTTAAACTTCTTTCAAAATGACAAAATTATATTTTTCATATATATATTATATTTTTTAAATTTTGATTACTTTTTTCTAGTTTGTTTTAAATATTTTTTATTTTATATAAAAATAAAGTTAAAATTTTAATTAATATTTATTTGAAAATGAAAAAAAATAAAAAATGGCCAAAATTGAGAAAATGTAAAAAAAAAACAAAAACATGAAAGAGGTAATTTTGTCATTTAAAAAAAAATGACTAGAATGAAGTATTTATAATTTGTGAAACAAAGTCAGCGTAATTTTAAAACAAAATCAGTGTAATTTATCATTTTTTTTAAAATAATGCCATATATTCTAAATTTTTATTTCATTTGTATCTCCAAGATGTTATTACGTTATATAATGCTTCTAAAAATCACATCATGCAAGACCTACAAATATCACATAGAAATAAGAGGTACACAACATACTTATCTCGGTTGCGCACAACATTAGTTCTACGGCTCCGCCTCTTTGGTTTGGCAGATCATTAGCGAGCTTAAACTTTTAACTAGTAGTAAGTTTTCAAATATTGAAGTGTTTTGCATCGTGTTCATAAACTCATCTTAAACACCATTAGCATTCAACGTGAGATGTCAACAATTTTGACACGATAATTTAAACTCTCATTTGTTTAATTATTTAGCAAGTTGAAGCATAGAATAATTGAAACAAAGTAAATTTTCTCTCTTAGTTTTTTTTTTCTATTTTCTATTTTCTTTAACCAAATAAGTAATTCGTTTATTATATATTTGTCTTTTCTTTATATTATAAAATTCATAAATTAAATGGAACTTTAATGAACCTAAGGAATAACTTATGAATAGATCATCGAGTGGTGCATCTGGTGCAAGTTGTTTGCTTAGTAAAAGATTTTGAATTCGTTTATTTTTTTTAAGAATTAGTCATCACTTATTTTGATAAGATTATTTATGTTGAGAAAGTAATGACCTTCACCTAGCCGAGATAGGAATGGCAATCGGATAAGATGTCATTTCTTTAATCTCGACCTTGTTTATATTTTCAGTCCCATCCCACTTAGAGGGTCACCTCGACCTTGATTTTATTTATATTTTTCGACTCTGTCTTGCCTTTAACCTAATTTATTTTTTTCTAAAATAAGTTAAAACTCTTTTTTTTTTTTTAGATAAATAGATCAAAACTTTATTGCCAAAAAACAAATACAAGAAATAATAATATGAGTATGATATAAAAAATTTTAAAATTAATTTTATATGTAGTATTTTATTAGTAAAAAATTATAATATATAAATGGAGACGTGTTAGGATAGAGTGATCATCTTTCGATCTTATCTCGAATTTGACCACATTTTTTAAAATTTAATAGGACTCTTTTTACAAACACTTCATACCTATTTTACTCAAAATGGGACAGGTCACGGCGACACGGGCCAAATTGAGAGTGGCCATTTCGACTGTAATTTCACAATAGTGCATGAAATGTACAAGGAGGATGTTGTTGTTTGTTGGGTCCGCTATTAATGCATTCAAAGTTGGAGGCCTTTGATTTCGTCATCAATAATGTTAGACTTACTTAAAAACGCTATCAAAAGTATTTATCTTCATGAGTTGATAATCTTGTATTGGTTGAATATCACATCATGATATGACATCATATGATATCCAATCAATATAACACTACTAACTCATACAACATTACCAACTCATAAAAATAAATAATTTTAATAAAATATGAAAATAAAACTAGCATTACTCTTTTGTGCCAACATTTGGCACAGCCAATCCTCGGCTTGGTTGGCGGAGTTGGTTGTTAATTAAGCTGACATGATCTCATTTGGATCACTTCAATCAAAGACGAGGTCCGCTTTTGTTGGACACGTAATTACACCATCTAATCAAAAATGTGAAATTTGAATTTCTCCAATTGATACTAGTCTTCTTTATCAAAGGCTAACACGACATGCTCCAATTTGTGCAAGTTGATGAGTTGAGTGGATGGAAAAAAAAAATATATATATATATATATATATATATATATATATTAAACTTCTTTTTAACATATCACGTCATCAGATACATATACATGTAATATCATTATCAAAGATGCTGAAATAACTGTTCCAAATTAGTTCGGTATAGTAAATAACGTAGGGCATAAAGTGACGATTCTAAATTATATATATTTTTAAATATTAATATAATTTTTTATTTTATTTTATATATATATATATATATTATATCTATTTTTATAATATAAAATTTAATTATTTTTCAAGAGAGTTATATATTGAATAAAACTTTAAATAATAAAATTTTACATAATTTTTTTGTCTAAATAGATAAAAATAAAAAGAAATAATTACATTTACCTCCCCATAAGTTTTTGATAATTACAGAAACCTCTTTTATACTTTTTAAAATAATACTGTCTCCCTGTCAGTCTTGTCTTCTTAACACTGTTAACAAAATTAGTAAAATTACTAATTTATTCTTATATTTTAATATTATAATTTTATCAAAAAATTCATTTCTCTCTCTCTCTCCTCCTCCTCTCTATCCTCTCTCTATCCAAATCTTCTCTCTCTCTCTCTCTCTCTCTCAATTTCTCTGTCCTAACACATGTCTCCAAATCAGAAGAGAAGATTGGTGATTACAAATTGTCGTGGTTTGCAAAATCAGAAGCGAAGATTGGTGATTGAGCTATCGACACTGGAGTTCCCTTACCAAGAGTACTGTGATGGGCAGGCACAGGATCCCTTACCAAGGCATAGAGTATAACATGAACAAAAATTTATTAATATAATTAAATTTTTATTTTTAATTTAATTATATCATAAATATATAAAATTTATGATTTTTTTTAATTTTGCATAGAACTTAAAATAATTATTTTATTTGTTTCATGATGAAGCAGACCCTTCTTGTGTTCAAACATCATAAGTTAACATTATAAAAACCAAAAAATAAATAAATTAATAAGATCATTGATTTTAGAAAAAAAGGGTGATAATTTTCAAAAAAAATAGTTCACACGTCCTGTCATGATTAAGTAGTGATAGTACATGATGCTGATGGTGCATTGAGAACACTCTCGAGAGGTTGAGGGTGCATGTGCATGATGGTCAACAAAGATCATTATAACAAAGTATGGCACTGATTTGACATGGAAATGGAAGTTGTGAAAGTCCAAAACACACAATAGCCCAGTCGATGGAATGTCCTTGACATGCATTTATGGTTGCACATGGGCAACGTCTCACATATATGGGCCCTTTTTGAACGGTGTAACATACTAATGTATTTTTTTAATAATATTTTATTATATAAAAATATATTTTATTTTATTTAATAAAATATAATTAAAATAACATAAAATTATGTGATGAGCTGAATTTATAGAAGAATATCTTAATTCTAAAGTAATAAGTTATGGCATTTATTGGTGTAAATCATCTTATAATATCCGAATATCGTATTATTTAAACAAATTGTGTAACTTTTAAAACACATAAAAATGATACATTACTTATATGTTAAAATATAATTGATAAATTTCATCAAACTAGGTCATGGAACGGCTAAATTATAAAATCAACAAAACAATTACTCTAAACCACACTTGAAGAGAAGATTTCAGATTTTGTGTATATATAATATAATTAAATAAAATTAATAAAAATTTAACTCTACAAAAAAAAATAATAAATAAAATTTTATAAGGGTATAAAGACTCTATAAAATAAAAACGAGTTTTATTCATATTGTGCTACAATATTTTATTACTATCTATTTAGATAAAAAAAATATGCATATAAATTCTATTATTAAAGTTTCATTCAATGAAAGAGTATATAACTCTTTCTTTTCGAAAAATAATTAAATTTTATATTACAAAAATAAATGTAATATATATATATAGAAAAAAAGTAAAAAATTTATATTAACATTAAAAAAAGACTTGGTTGTCACTTTTATTGTTTTATGTCTTTAATTATACAAAGCTGACCTTCGCCATCAGGTTAATAAACTTAGTTTATATAAAAAAATTTCAACATAAAATGAATTCAAAATTGAATAGTTTATTAATTTTTAAAATACAAAAATAACATGTTATTTATATATCAAAATATGATTCGTAAGATTCATGAAATTAAGTCACCAAATCAATAAACTCGATTTAGGTAAGAATTTCTCAACATGAAGTGAACTCAGATTTGAAAAGATTATCTAATTTTTAATATACAAATAATATCTTATTTACATATTAAAATATAATTAATAAAATTCATGGAGTTAGGTGAGCAGATCAACAAACTCGGTTCATGTAACATTTTCTCGACACGAAATGAACTCGAATTTGAAGTCTTTCTTTTTGACATTCTCACTTCTTATCTTATCCACACAATAAAGAAAAGCGAGGGAGATGGGATGGCTGTCGTGTCGGCCGGTTTCGGTGTTGTTTGGTTGTTGGAACTGGTCTTCGTTTTTCCTTTTTTGTCTTCTTCCTTGCTGTTCAATCTTTGACTTTCTCAATATTAATCCCTGCTGTTTGGTCACGGGTTCTGGATTGTCTTTCACCCTCCCACCAAACAGATATTCCACTAGCATGTGGTAAAAAAGCAGAGGAAATCAAAATGTCCTTTGTTATATTCTTTTGTGATTTTGTTCCAAAGGTTGAAATGAATTCCATAAGAAATGATGTGATAAGGGTAATTTTGGAGTCAATTAAGAAGAGTGTAGAAAAAGTGATGAACATCCTTTACATGAATTCTTGGAATAATATATTAGACAATAAAGACTTCACAGTTTCTAAAATTTTTAATATTATCCGGTTTAAGATTTTGCGGAGTTTGGTGCAAAACTGTAAGTAAAGCCCGTAATTTTATAATGGAGTTATTTCATGAGTGTTTGGAGTAACGGATAGAGGGGCAAAATTGTGATGTTGCCCGCGATTTCACAATGGAGCTACTTGATGCTTGTTTTGGTATTGAAAATGCTCAAATAAACGTTTTAAAAAATCTAAAAAAATACTCATTTATCCCAAAAATCCTTTTGAAAAGTAAAAATAATCAAACGAATGATTCCATCCAAACACAGCCTTACTAACTTAACACAAATCACCCAAACCACACTTAATAATGAAAAAGTTATGGTGAACAAGTGCAAAGAAAAGAATATTTTCAGGAGGAAATAACAGTGACACTGAGAAGAAAAGAAATCCCAATGACAATATTTTATAGATCCCACATCGAAATTTTAGTGCAAGTCAAGCCAGATTATATACTCGACTCATCAGGACGGCAAAGCAATTTAATTGTGGTTGGTAGCGAATCCAAGTTAACTTTTTCAGCAAATGATATATACATACACAGATACATGATTGGGCTTGGGTTGCCCAAAAGCTTAGCCCAAGCCCAACTCGAATTAAGTTCAAGACCAAGCCAACTTGAGGCTTAGCTCGGACTTGGCTTCTTCAGCCCAGGCCTGTACCGAAAGCTGAAAAATATTGTCCCAAGCACAAAATTTCAGGTTTTCACTCCGAACCAGGGTTAGCCCGCCGGACTTGCACACCTATCAAATTCTATAATTCAAATTGCAGGTTATCAATGACTCCAGCATCCTAATCTTACAGCCGCGCAGCTGAACTGAAGGAAAATAAGAACTCAACCAAGCAGAGACTCGAAAATAACAACTCAACCAAGCAGAGACTCCTTATCTTACAGCCGCACAGCTGAACTGAACGAAAAGCAGAGACTTTTGGAACAGAACACAAGTATATAAAGGCGAAACAGAATACAAGATGATGATGGCTGATTTCTTTAGACAGCCGACAGCAAAAGCGTACAAATACATACAGCCCCTCCGCTAACCCCCACCCCTCCCAAACTCTTTATTACCCTTCCTCTACATTAAAAAAAAACCTTCCTAGCAATAAAAAATTTACTCTGTTCTTTCCCACGTTGACCTTCTAAAAGAAACACCAGATTTAATGTTGTCCAAAGGGTTAAGCCGTCCTAATCTATCCCAGTCAGTTTCCCTACTACTACCTACTAACTTTCTACAGTGTTTAGTGGTATCAGAATACAAAGAAGGCAAACCTCCCTCCCCTTCCAATGTCTCCGTTTTGCTACTCTGGCCAGGTGGTCTTGCCCGAAGACCATGATCCTTTACAGTTGACCCCACATTATCAATGTACGTGCCACTTGTCTCTGAAAATCCTGAAGAACACCGGTCCAAGTCAGCGAGGGGTGAATGCCTCGAGGACAAGGGAGAGGGTGAGGAAGAGGAAGAGGAAGAAGTGTCAGAGTCTGAAGAATTCCTACAAGGGCTGTTCCAATTGTATCCCATATCACCGAATATTTGATCCATAGAGTCATCAGTGCTAGTAGAACCCCTGGTGCTCTCGGTACTGGAGGAACCTTCCTCGGAAAAGCCGACAGAGGAATTGTCACTTGAAGAGTCCTCTTCAAAAACAGTTTGGATCCGCTGGAAACTCGTAAGATTCGTATAAAAAGGTTCAATGGTGGCCTGAGCACTCAAATGATCACGCCTAGAAACATATCTTGGATCTGGCTGGTGGGGTCTTAACTTAAATGCAGGAGTTTTTGGTTTTCTTGGATCATGAGGTATTATTGAATTCCTTATCAACCTTGGGGCCCGTGGTGAGCACCTAAAAGAAAATAGAATTAATTAGACATCCAGACAATGAGATAATCCTAATATAAAAAAATACAGCTCTTGAAATCTGTTACCTTGCATAAAGAAGCATGTATGCCCCTTTTGTCAAGACCCTTTCAAGTTCCACAGCTTTTACCTACGCCGACCACAATGAGCATCAGATCAAAAGCTTTGAGGAAATAGATTTGATCTTAATGTTTCAGCCTCTCAATATATACATCAGAAAACTAGAGCAAAAATAAGGTACTCAAATTCAGTTATAATGTGTGGCCTTGAGACTCGGATAGTTGAAGGTCCTAACAATCAGGACCCAATGCCTAACAAATCAACCCAAGCCTACACAAACTTCTCAAATTTATGAACTGCAATCTCTAAAAAGCTTTTCTAAATTATTTTATACCTTTGCTAAATGAAAGCACTACAGTACATAGGACAGCCAATTCATCATAATTCACAAAGAATAGGACATAGCACCACCACAAGCACCCTACCCAAATAACACAAATTTCAAGGCTCCACTCTAAATGAAGTGTGCATACTTCCTCCAAAAGCTAAAACAAGCCTCGTGTGAAAGCAAAAAGGGAAGAACTTCTATTGTTGACACAATGATTCAAGGAACCTCAAGAGTTCACTTAATAATGTAGAAAAGAAACAAAAACTCAAATGAAACATGCTTAAAAATGTAATTGAGAATTTCAGGAAAACACATGCAATAACATAAACAAACATGCTTAGAAATGCAAGTTGACAGTAAATAAGAACATACTGTGCTATCATCAATCTTGAACCACTTGTTCTGGATGTTCCTAACATAGCACACATAGTGACCAGAAAACGCTGCATTCATGTTATCCAAGTGAACCACCACTCCATAAAGCCTGTAAATTGGAGACTTATCACTTGTTCCACTCACATATGGGGCCAGGTCCAGAATCTCTGGAAATCGAATTGCCTTATTGAGCTTCCCGAATTTGCCTGACTGTAAAATTATGCAAAGTAAAACAAGCAATAAGAATCTGTAAACACCATGAAGAGTGAAACATCATCTTCGATTTAAAGAATTACCTGAAATCGCTTTAATGCAATAGTAAGGATATTAGGGGTCTCCGATACTGTCAACTTCTTTTTGGCTCTCTCATAGGATTTGCATCTGAAAAAATATTATAATAATGTAATCAATGCATTATCCAAGTGTCCATTATCTAACATCCCAAAGAAATATAGACTTAAAAGGACAACAAAGAGCCCCAAACCTAGAGCAGTGATAAAAACAGAAGTCAAAATGATAGACCAAAAACCATGAAGAATAAAAAACAACACATTAAAGTTTTTCAGCATCCCCAACAACAACTCCTCGACACAACATCCAATTCTTTAAAAATGACTAAATAAAATATTTGTAGGTTTACGAAATTTATACTCTTCTTTCCACCAATTCAAGTATTGGCCAAATAGAGTCAATCCTCTCAACTAACTATAAAATCATTGCCATATACAGTTAAAATTCTTTTTCAATATAAACAATAAATGTGAGCCACTAACATACAAAGATAATATTAACGTTTTTATAATCCGAAGCACATGTATGATACAACCATCCCACAGTAGAAAAATAGTAGTGCATTAATTACGTATGATACAAGTAACAACCATACCACAATAGAAAATAGAGTGCATCAATCATGTATGATACAACCATACCACATGTATAATCAGATGCACATGTATGATATATGAATTCGGTCCTAATTTCAAAAATCTAGGAGTGCTTTAGAGATGTTTGTGAGTGTTTTTTTTTGCCCTTATTTTTTTCATTTCTTTCTTCCTTTTTCTTTCCCAAATGTGTTTCCAATTACAATAAATAAAAATAAAATACAAATTATAATCCTGAGGCTATGCTCCTCAATAAAAGTGTAGTGCCAAAAAAAAAAAAACCCCCGAGTGTACTGCTGCTAAAGTCATTCTTGTCAGAATACAAAACAGTATACTATCACCGCATCACTGTATGACACTAACACCAAAAGATGCTCTCAAGAGTTTTAAAGAGAAAATAAAGATAGAATATGGAGCAAAAGGAACATCAGGATTTTTGAGGGGGAATCAACTCCACGGGTCAGGTTAAAAGATAGAATTCTCCATTTACTATACTTTTGGGATGTGGAAGCTTTTCCCTTGTGTACAGAATCTTTTGCAAATTTTCTGGGGGACTTTAGAATTTGATGCTTTCACTCTTTTGATGTACACCTGCCCACCTCGGGCTTTTTTGAATACAATTATCATTTACCAATAAATAAAAAATAAAAAAAATAAAGAGAAGAATGAAATGAGAGGAAGAGGAGACGCCAACCTGCTACATTGGTACTTGTTTTCACCATCCAGAATCTCAGTACGTGTAAACTGTTTTAGCGCTTCTTCTAGTGTTCCTATATCTCCTCCTATCTCAACTGTGAGATCCATCATCCTTTCATGCTGCTCAGATTTGCTTCCACACTTCGTGCATTTTATCTGCAGATTTAGAGTGTCGAATTCATATGTATATTAATGTTTACAAGTCACCAATTAAGTTCAAGCAACTGTTAAGAGAGAGAGAGAGAGAGAGAGAGAGAGAGAGACTTTCACAGTTGTATAGCTCTGAAACTTAATCATCCCTCGAAAAAACATAAATTTTTACCTTTGATCTAAGGTAGCCCCCAAATGTAAGGCCAATGAGAGTTGTTTCTTCTTCTAAAGTGCCTGATGCTTTTACCCCAGCTTCCTTGAGGCAAATTGATTGCATTGTATCAATAGCATACCTGCCAATTTCACTCCTTAATTATCATGCATATTCATGAATCATGAAGACAAAATGCATAGATTCATCTAATCAGACTCTAAAAATGACAGAAGTCAGCTCACCTCAGAAATTCATGGGCATCTTCTTCTTTCCCATTACCAAGAGGACTTCCAGTTTTTTGTATCTGGGATAATATCCCAATAGGAGACGCTGGAGAATTCCCTTCCTTTACCTTCAGAATTAGGCTTTCAAACTCACAGGTAAAGCACCGCCCTTTCTTTTCACCTGATATGAAAAATAAAGAAATAAATAATTTAAGTTATTCAATCCAGTAGGAGAGTCAACAAGAAAGCCACATGACGGATCTACTAGGAAGCTCATGATAAAAAACATACATGATCTGGAATGGAGTCCTTGGAGAAGATAAGCAGTGAGAGGCGCAGTAAATGCCAAGCACTGGAGCACAGCATTCGCATAACAGCTGCACAAGGTCATATGTTAAAAACAACATACATGCCAGAAAAAAATGTTTTATTACTGGCAAAGCACAAAATATATCATTCCTAGAAAGAAAAAATTCAGACTTTACAAGTGTCAAACTTTAAAGTCACAAAGTGGACCTCAACGACTATAAAAAGATGAAGACATTAAACCCCTTTGACCAATGCAAGAAGATGCAGTTCTTGATGTTCAATTGCAAATAAAAATTTAATGTTACAGTCTGATAGGAAAAGAAAGGTGAATTACATGATGTCACAAATACATACAATATATTGATATTGGATACGAGTAATATGATAAGTGAGTTTTCACTCAATAATGTTACTGGAATTTTTTTTAACAAGTAATGTTATTGAAATTTATCAGTGGAGATATGATTTAGTGTAGTATCAGGGATTATTTGTGCACAAAACAGACAAATTACACTAGAGCAAGTAAGTTAAGAAACAATGATAGTGGCTCCATACCAAGAACCCATTGGAAGTTGCAGTTAATAAAGCTGTCACCCACATTATACGGCCGAAATCAGTTCATAGCTTTAACTGGCATTACCAACTTATACTGGATATAATATATAAATATTTGAATATGGAAAACAGTGGATGCCACATAACACATCCACACATCAACAATTCTAACCTAAAGCAAAGACATATACCAGCATAAACACCACAAAACAGAAGTAAAAATGTCCCAAAACAAAAAAGGTCCCCTGGTGTATTTTGACAGGGTCATCATAAGTTCATACTTAACTTCTAAGACCACTAGACCAATTAGCACATATTTGAATATGGAAAACAGTGGATGCCACATAACACATCCACACATCAATAATTCTAACCGGAAGCAAAGATGTATACCAGCATAAACAACACAAAACAGAAGTAAGAATGTCCCAAAACAAATATGGTCTCCTAGTGTATTTTGACAGGGTTATCATAAGTTCATAACTTCTAAGAACCCTAGAACATTTAGCATTTACTGTCTGTTTTGCCATAATTTACCTGTTCCCACAATTTAGAAGGCCGCATGGGTGCAGTTCAACCTCTTTCCAATTATAGAGTTTGACAAACCGTTCGTATGGAAACAGCCCCTGAAAAAAAGAGACATAATTCAATGCAACGTAATGCATGTTATGCATCCCAGGCAAAAATTAACACAGTAAGATTCAACCAAAACCTTGTTAATATATCTTCCAGCAATCTCACTTCCAACACCTAATGGATAGGGCCGTGACAAGTTAGAGGATCTGAACTGGTCAAAAATGTTCTGCACTGATGTTTTCAAACCATTACTTGCATTTGGTGAACTTGCAAGCTGGGAGGAATCGGCAGCAACTGCATGAGTACCATCAACCTTTCCGGACTTCGCACTCATAACTGAATGAATTCCAGAACTAGATGATAAATGAGCATCAGATGCTCTAAATGATGAAGATCCAACTTCTTTGGATTTCGATAGATGTGAAGTATTGCTCATGCCATTAACCAAGAAATTCGACCTTTCAGTGCTCAAGGATGGCAAGCTACTGACATCTGAAGCATCTTTCTTTATTGAATGCCCTCCAGTGCTGGAAGCTGCATTATCATGAGACACACTAGATGAGAAAATTTCTCTAGACTTCAGTATACATGATTCACTGCTCGTGTCACTATCTATACAATAAGGCATTTCAGAGATCAATGATGGTAAACTCCCCGCCATTGTAGCATCTGTACTTGTCTCTTCTGATAAAGTAGCCCCATCAATAGGCTTCTTGATCCCCAAAGTAGTTGGACAAGCATCTGATATGATTGTTTTGGCATCAGAGCCTTGTACATTCAACGGAGGAACAACATCTCCATCCAATTTAAAGGAAAAGCCTAGTGCAGATTGAAAATGGGATATACTGCCATCACTGGAACTGTACTGAGCAGAATCACCAAGAACATCATCTCTGCACCTATCGGTCTCAATGGTTCCTTCCCAGAAACCAGAAGAAGGTGTAGAAGGTTCAGAAATTGAAGATTCATTAGAGCCATCAACAGTCCAACCTGGAGAACTTGTTGACCCACAGTGAGTATCTCCATCATTACAATCAGGTTTGATCTGATTTAACTTGCCTGAGATAGTAAAATTATCTACAGAATTGACCAAAGTGGGATACTCTGACGTTGGTGGCCTAGTTTGATCCATGCAGTTAGCATCAGTAGTCCCAACTTTATCAGGGATATTATTAGTGGAATGTTGCCCATCCAATCTCTCAGGATGATGTGAACTACTGACCCTATTGATTGCAACATCAACAAATGACTCACTAGAGGTAGAGCATGAGGAAAATCTATTGGACAATGAGGGATTGGTAAATTCAGAAGTAAAATTGGTTCCTTTCCCATCTGCAAGACACTCAATTTTAATATCATCCTTCTCACACACAACTGCAGGAGAACAACTGGAATTAGAAAATGCAGGTTCTTCAGGGACTGCCTCGACTGGTTTAGTAAATTGCCTCCCTTCAGTCTCAAAACAATTGCCATAAATCTCATTTTCTTCTTGCTTGAACGCCTTCTGAATAAAACTGCCTCCCACATCATTGATTTGGTCAGTGCCGGTATAAGGATAGCATTCTTCTTTGTGACCTTGTCTCCAGTGAATAATTTGACACTTACCGGAGCTGAAACATTCAAATTTTGATGTGAATAAATGCAAACATATGAGAACTGTAATGAACCAAAGCCAGCTGAACATTGGAGTATGGAATATTAAAACATGCTAGTTCAAGTGTATGACTAGGAGCATGTAAACACAAAAGCCAAGCAATTCCTACTTTCACAGCTTTGGCCACAAAAAAATGGAATCATCAATGAAGAATACAATGTTATTAAAAGCAAGGAAGTTTTTATATTAGTAAATATCTTTTAGAAACCAAATTACTGAGAGTTACTGGTGACCCACAGTATAGATATTGGATTAACTTTACAGGCCTGTATAAATTCAACACGCACACTTTATGTTGTCAAAGCATATCCAATCCCCCACCCCAAAGAAGAAACACATATTCATCTTTGACCTCACAACCAGTGTACATGAACTACAAACATGATCTACTGCTCCAAGATAATTAAGAGACCATGGTTCACCCAAGCAGATTGGGCCTCCAGATTTAGATATCATCATAAGCTTGAAAATATTGAAAAGCATGTGTAACTTGTATCTTACATTGACTCCAATCATTGTCAATGCACGTGAATGGGAAAATATGCATGTGAGCTGTACATGAGAGGCATACCAAGAACGTAATGAACAACAATCAACGAGGACGACCACAAGGACACCCTGGACGTGGAGAAAAGCAAGCATGGTTTCCAAGCAGGTGGCAATCTCAGTTGAAGAAGTTACTTCAAGGAGCATAAATGGGAAATTGAAAAGGAAAAAGGATGAAGTTAACAGTAAAATCTCATCTACTGGAACCTAAGTGAATAAAGAAGAATCCAGGAAAGCTAACAATACAAGATACTAAAACTGAAAAATAAATAAATAAAACAAAATAGTATAAATAAGAGTTTGCTAGATGGTGGGTGTGTAAGCTTTCCTAGAGAAACAGATATTACGGATTTAAAACACTGCTCTTGAGCATTCCTAGAGATTCTGTAACTTCACTCATAAAGTAAGAAGCAGATACCATCTCACATTGCATCTTCTCCAGCCATCCACTAAACCACCTTCCATTTTCATCTCAATGCCTCTGTTACCATCTTTTCTAGTGCAACAGTTTGTTCCCTTTCCCCAACAGATTCATTCCATCTCTATTACCACAAAGTCCACCTTTTAGCAAAAGATTATGTCAGATATCACTGTCTCATAATTGGTTTTAGAAAGACACCTTCCCCCTTTTAACAAGAATAAACAGTAAGCAATCGCCGAATAGTGAAATAATTATGCAGTACATGCAGTTTCCTTCTACAGGACCCATCAAACTAACAAGCAGCAATGCTAGTACATGAAGGATCAGTGCAATGAAAAACAAAATTACAAGCTACTACATCAACAGATCTTGGAAGGCTGTTCACCCTTATCTGAGAATAGTTTTATATAAAAGAATCTAAACCAAATATCATATGAAGCCTAGCAAGCAAATCACAAACTCAAAATGTTATCTACTATTTGGGGGGTGGGGAGAAAACATGCCCCAGTTCCTTTTTACACCTACTTTAGGCAAATAATAGAAGATTCCTTCACGTTTTACATGAGGATGCCAAATCTAAAATCTCGAGTTACACTCTAATGAACCCTACACCTTAGCCTTCAATCCACATGATGTACAATATCTCATTAGAATAAACCCAAGATCACCCCGTCTACCTTTAAATCTTCTGAGGTTGAAACAGGTCAGGCCGGGACACTCTTTTCAAGGTTGTTACTTTATTAAGAGGACGTTTGTTTCAGTAAGTGACTGAGAACTTTTGCGATTTGAAGCCTCCACCAACCGCACTTAATGGATAAGTGTCACGTTTGGATAAAAAAACTCAAACCGTGCTTAATGGCCTATCAATGCTCAAAACGTGATTAATAAATTAAGCTGGTCTCCCCAAGTTTTCGGCAACTGCAATTTGAACTTTTTTTCTTTCCAGTTTTTCTTTTTTCATTATTTCTCATTGCTCCGGATTTTGTTTTACCAATTAATCCTAACTCTTTTCTAATAATTTCATTTATGTCCCTCCTGTATAATTAAAAATTATTATATTTATTATAATTACATACTTTGTTAAAAATAATTTATTTAATTATATATTTATTTAAAGAGTAAATTACACTAACTTCCCATAAGGTTTATTGATATTACACATGGACCCCATGATTTGAGAAATTATACTAACTTCCCTTACGGTTTATGTTTCATATCAACTTGCCCCTTCCTTCCATCTGCCTGTCAACCATCAGTTGATCTAACAGATCTCTTTAAAAAGACAATTTTACCATTAAGTAAAAATGGGTGAAAATTCCTCTCCATCTCCTTCGCACCTCCATTGTTCATCCCTATAGAACCCTAAACATTTCAACATCAATTCCTTCTCTCTCTCTTTTATGATAATCAACACCCAATATCGGATTTATACAATAAATAGTGCAAAGAATAAGCCAATTGTTTTCCAAATAGAATCAATACACCTACAATTTGAAACATTTCCCAAACGTTGTTATAATACAAAGAATGAGTTAGAAAATGAAATAGTCAGTGAGAGAGAAATTTGTTATTTGGGCCTTCTTGTTACAATTAGGCTCTGTCAGAGAGATGGGTTGTTTCCAAGGGTGGTTGCCCCTCTTTGTAAATCTTCAAAAGAGTCGAATAGCCAATGATTTCATCAAAAAATATATAAAAAATAAACACCCTTCAACAAACCTTACCACCAACTTTTTTCCCTGAGAATGGTGTGTATATGTGTGTGCGCGTGCATGAGGATTGGACCCTCATTGCTACTGATAAATAAACGAAATGGGCAAGATTGGTCCTCGTTGTTGCTGATATATATACACACACATATAGACGGAAGGGGCGGGCTCATGGATTTAAATCGCAGTCGCGGGATATGAATCGGTCGCCGTCGCAATGTAACGGTATCAAGAGTATCGGATCATTCGTAACTGAAATCGGAAACCGCAACTGTAAATTTTTTTTAAACACTAGCAAATCTCATAAAAATCATTGATACACATCTTGATTACAATCATTACATTTTAATCATTTCTACTATTAATTTTTAATTTTCTAACACCTAAAAAGATTTTTCTTTTTTTATAAATAACACTTAAGAATATATTTTATTAATTTATATGGATATTTTAAAGTTAAACTAATAAAAAATATCATTTAATTTGAGTGGCATTACAAAGGATGATATAAATAATAACAAAAAATAATTATAAGCATAAAAATCAATTTAGTTGATTAGTTATGTAATAAAAAAAAATTAAAAATTTTGAGGCTAAGAGCTCTTTTCAAGTTGATATTGACCCGAATGTTTTGATAACCCATTTCAATTTTTTTTGGATTATTTTGTTAAGTATCTCTCTTGTATATAAATGTTATAAAAATAAAAATCATAAGAATTCTGTAGAAAAAAAATTTAAAAAAAAAACATAAAATAGATGTAACAGTCTCGTAATGGTCCTATAACGGCTTGTAACGCTCATAATGCCTAATACGTAACGGAATCGGCCGATACGGCGGTGAATTTTAATAACACCGATATATCGGTTAGTATCGGTATCAGAGGGTCAAAAAACCGATACATAACGGTCGTTATTTAACACTATGGGTGGGCTTGATGATGAAGACGATAGTGTCATTCCTTGACGCCAACCGATTTGCCCCACCATGCTCCACCCCATCAAAAAACTCAACGCCGTGATCCAGTCCTGATCGTTATCAACTTAGCAATCGCCCGTTTCTAGATCGTGATGAACTGGGTCTCCACCTCATACCTTCCATGTGATTGAGAAAGAGTTTTGATCATCTCTGGACGGTATTGTCAAAGACAATATTTTTGAAAGAAGGATTTTGTCATACTCCCATCGACGAGATGGCGTGCGATCCTCCATGGTGATGGACGAAGGATGCAGGATGAAGATGGTGTGTGACTTTTCATAGTAGTGGACAAAGGTTGAAGATGTTGAAGACAAGGACTTGGGATTTTTAGTAACAATGGTGTGCAATCATATCTGGATGAGTGTGTATGTATATATATATATAGAAAATTCAATATTTTTATTTTTAAAGTTTTAAAATATTGAAACTATTTGTTGCACGAGGGTAAAACTGTCTTTTAGAAAAATAAGCTAATGTCAGCAGTTTTTGCTAGGGCTGACAGACAAGAGGGGTAAGTTAATACGGAACATAAACCTCAACAAAGGTTAGTGTAATTTCTAAAATCATAGGGTGCAAGTGTAAAATCAATATACCCCATGGGGGGTCAGTGTAATTTACTCTTATTTATATTATATAAGATACATTTAATAATTTATTTTTTATTCTATTTTTAATGGATACATATGTATATTTTTACTATTTATATTAATATAATACATGGCCAAACACAATTTAATATCCAAGAGTGATAAAGACATTTCATACTCTTTAAACACTTTATTAATAATTCATCTAAACACTTGAATGTCATTTTTAAGACATCATAATGACTTATAAAATAAGTTCATTTAAATATTCGATAGCTTAACGCAATCAGCACTTTTACACTAAATCAATCAAACGAACACTAAAGGCCCTACCTTGGGACCATGTGGTCACGGTAAGTATCCAATGAATCAGATACCTACAAACATATAATGAGTTACTGTATCTTGCCCCTTTCATGCAAAAATTGATTCACTTTTCCTCATGCATATCACGTGATATGAGCCACTAGTACACATGGAAGTGTACATCCAAGTACATCTCCACAAATATTTGTATGTAACCTTAAAGATGTTGCATCACAACCTGCAGATTGATAGTTCTTATTAGGAAAAACTGTTAATATGACTTGCCTTAGTTGATCACGAGGCAGTGTGTTCAGTACACTCTAAGAAGCAAAAAGATACTCGTACAATTCAGAATCGCAGTTAGGAAACATGATATTCCCTTCCTCAATTTTTGCACTTTGTTATTACAAATATGAAATATCTTTCCTTCTCTTAGTTCAGCTCGGTATAAAAATACCCTTCTTCTAATTAAATTCAAAGAAAAGAATCAGAATCCTCTCCAGTAGACTCTTTCCGATCAAATACTATGATTGCCACCGATTACTGTTCTAAACACAACATGCAAATTTATATTATAAATGTATCAAAGTTCGATTCAAGATCAAAACTTGCCCCAATTACTAAGCCATTCTGTATGGTCAATTGAAGAAACAAATAACATAACCAAACACCCATGAACGTATAATCAAAAATCAATATTCCAAAACAAGAGGTTATGAATTAGCATACCAGTACCGAACAGCTTTACACCGCGCACACCGTGTAGTGGTGGCGCAAAAACAAACGGCACACTGATACTGCAATTGGCCGGTATTTGAACCCGGGGTGATGTACCCAGTGTAGGCCTCAAGCTCAGCCCTAGCTGCCTCTTCCGACGCCAAAACCAAAAGCCTCTTGATCTCCTCGCTTCTCGCCACCGCAAGCCGCCATTTTCGGCGCACCACGAAGCCGATCACCGGACCAAAAAGCACCACCACCAGGACCAAGCAGGAAAACCCTAGATCCCCTCCAAGAAGCATCTATTCTGCGCCAAGGAATATGCATCCAGCACAATGAAACCCTAATTTCACACACACAGATTTTCCGGCAACGATTACAGTAGTAGCGACAACAATGATCGGAATTGCACATGCAGATGATCTAGCTCAGATCAGAGACGTCGTCGAGATAATAGCGAATGTCATTGTGACAATTGTAATGAAAACGGACGGTGTCTACGGCGGTGATGATAGTGAAATAAACAAGAAAAATATAAACATGCCATACGCAGAGCGTCGCTTCGACAAGCAATAAAGTCACTGTCAGTGATGATGTGTCCCTCCCTGCTAGATTCTGCCCCCTAAAATTTTTCAGATCGAGATTTTAGGGCATTTTTAGAGAGAGAAAGTACCCAAAAGTATAGAGAGAAAGTCGCGGAAAATATATATACACATATTATATCTATATATTTTCTATATTTATATATTTTATAATTGGAATTTGTGCGTTGAAAATAAGAATTTGATTGCCGGAGGAAAGGAATTTTGTTTTAAGGCATCGACAACGAGAAGCATGAAATCTTGTTCGCTCGTCAAATATTCGGACTGTTGGACCACGCAAACCGGTTTGCCTGGCAACGCATGAACCGGCAATTGGACCAACGAAAAGTGCTCCTGAATAAAGAATTTTGTGTTTTGTACAAATTTATAGAATATAAAAAAATTAAAAAAAAAAAACAAGAACAAAATGAAATAAAAGAAAATATAATTTTATAATATTATAATTCTATCAACTTAAGTAAATAACATAAAATTTCAAGAAATTGATCAATTGGTCTCGAGTCTCTTACGAAATGTTTAATTAGTGAGAAAATTTAAATTCAATTACTCATTTTTATTAATGGTCGATCATCATTTATTTCGATAAGATTACTTATACTGAGAAAATAATAATTTTTATCTGACCAAATGCGAGTAATTTGCAACTAAAAAAATATATAAAAGAATATTAGTATGTTCATTTGTTACATTAAAATATTTAATTTTGAGTTAAGAATCTAATTTAGTTTCGTGACAAGATCATACTTTGAACCTCAATCGTGTTCGTTTGAGTAGTTTCTTAAAATTAAGTTTTGTAATAAGTTAAGTTAAATCTCAATCGCAAGCTTTTGACTTTATAAATTTTATTCTTGAATCCATCAATTGTATATTACTTCAATGTTAAAACCACATTTGTACAAGTTTCACCAAACACTTGCATAACAAATTAATTATATATTTTTTAAATTTATTATCCAATAATCAATCTCTTACTTGTTTGGTTTCTTTTTCTAGAAACTATTTCTTGTTTTAAAAATGACCAAAAAAGAAAAGGAAAAGATAAAAAGTGGCACAAAAAAATGTTAGGCATGAATATATATATATATATATATATATATATATATATATATTTTGAATCAGGTAAAAACTATTCCCATCAAGTTAATTGATCTTTAAAAAAATTAACTCTTTTTTTATCTGATTTTATTTTAATTTTTAATAAATTTTAAGACTAAATATGAATTAATATATTGTTAAAAAATATTTATTGAATTACAAAAATTTAAAATTATACAATAAAAACACCATGATAGATTATGATGGGTCACTCACCACTTCCAATCTACAAGAGTGATCCGTGATCGTATGTCTAAAGCAATTGATTTTTTCCAAAATTTTAATGATATAAGCCATGACTTTTAGCTTTAATTGGACGAGGGTCTACCATTTTCTATTATATAAGCAATGATATAATAATGCCAATTAGAAAAAAACATGAATGGGAGCCGACTAAGCACGCCCCTGGAAATTTGAAATTTTATCCGTACCTTTGTCAATCTGTCAAAGTTGAATGCTTTCATTTCTAATTCGTTCACTAAGTCTTCATTTCTACCAGCTTGAGAGCGACTCCAATATATATACACACACATATATATATATACACACACACATACATATATATATATATCCACACACCGTAACAGACGCAAACTTAATTATAGTGTAAAAAGGAAAAAGTACATTGTGACCGAGTTATAAATACAAGATAATTCTATATTTTAATTGTCATTGGGACTGAAAGAAGAACAAGAAAACCTAAAATTATAAGTTGTTATGAGTTGGGAAAGGCATGTCATGGCACCATTGAAGGCCTGCACATATATATATATATATACACGCGCCGCATGACAATTTCAAATACGTGCTGGAAACCGTTGAAGTATTGAGGTTGTGGTTGGTTTAATTTAATTACTTTATTTAATAATTTTTTGAGAAAAATATTAAAATATTTTAAAAATAATATTTTCAATCTACAAAACTTATAATACATTTTTTTAATTTAAAAAGTCTAAAAAAATAAATTTTTAATATAAAAATATCAAATTGTTAACTTTCATCTTAACACTGTTAAAAAATATTACTGATTATATTAAAATAGTTTTTAAAATACATTTTAGAAAAAAAATTACTAAAAAATATATAAAAACATAACATTTTATAAAACAAAAATTTATTTTTTAGGTATTATAGATAAATAAAAGAGTTATGTTTTTTTTTGTTGAAGAATTTGTTGCATCTATTATTTAATATTTTTTAAAATATATATTGAAAGTTATTTTGGTATATTCAATTATATTTTAACGGTATTAAGATGAAAGTTAACAATTAGATTTTTTTGTATTAAAAATTTCTTTTTTAGATCTTTTAGATAGAAAAAATATATCATAAACTTTTTGAATTGCAAAATTATTTTAAAGACTTTTTAATATTTTTTCCTAATTTTTTAAAGTTTAAAATGATTTATTTTTTTATTTGGTGAGTATTTGATTAGGCAGGTGAATCGTATTTATCGAATCTGTATTTAACTTAAAACGAATTTTTTTTAAAAGTAATATAGTAAATTTTTTTTAAAAAATGGTTTAGTAACACTTATTAATAGTCCATTTAAATACTTATCAAATACATTCATCTAAATACTCAATGACATAACTCAAACAATACTTTTTTCAGATCTACTTATTTAAACCGCTGCTTAACTCAAAACATATATTTTCTCAACTCATCCAAACAAGCAATGAACTCTCATGCCTACTAATAGTGGCACAATAATTGTTAGGACGAGATATCAAATATTTGGCGTACCAAATTCAAGTATTTTATGTGGGTCTAATTTTGGATAAATTATACTGATTTCATTTGAGATTTTTGACAATTATACTGATTTCTCCTGAGATTTCTAAAATTACACTTATCTCTCTTAAGACATAAAAAAAAAAATTGTCAAAAGTAAAAAAAAATTGAAAGAAAAAAAAACATAAAAGAGCAGTCTTGTTATTTTGAAGAAAAAAAAAATCTGGAGGGAAGTGTTTATATATTATCAGATAAAATAAGAGATGTCAGTGTAATTTAAAAAATATCAGAAAAAATCAGTATAATTATCAAAAATTTCAGAGAAAGTCAGTGTAATTTATCTTTTAAGTTTTTATTACCACATCTTTCATGATTAAATCGAGACGTGTTATGAAAAAGTCATATGTTATATGATTCATCTTTTATAGTAAAATATAGTATATATGACAAAATATAATTAAAAAAATATACATTATTATATAATATATCGGACCAATAAAAAAATACCTCTCTTTTTAGAGCTAATGTTGAAACTTTACAGAGGATTAGGTGTGCCTACCTGCATCATTGTACTAGGTTGATTAATAAACCCAAAATGGTGAGAAAAATCTTTGCCCACACTTTCAAAATTTGGCAACCGGTAACAATTTAGAACCTTCTCTTCTACCTCTCTGTTATCTCAAAACACTTGCTTAATATTTAATCAAATTATTTTTGCTTTAATTTTATTTTACAAAAAGTTTAAAAATATATTTGTACAAAAGTATTTCTAAGCTGGTTTTTTTTTTTCAAATACATTTAGAAAGCAAATACCCACTTAGTGGATTAGGCAAACTTAAATTTAATGTAAAGTCCAACTGAAAGGAAAAAAAAATAATGACTGTAATTAAGTGTAGCATTTTATGTTTTGATCCAAGTTAAGAAAAGAATCTTCCTGAAAATCCTAAGCTTAATTCAAGGGTTGGAAACTATTCATCTCATCCTAACCCTCACCTATCCCTCGAGCTTTGAAAACTTGACTTCTCCATTGAATAATATCAACTAACCTACACCTTAGTACTTATAATATTTTTAAATTCTAAATACAGGAAGAGTTTTTGGTATTTGGTCATCATATACTTGTTTTGATGTAGGACTAGTTTGACAGAATGTAGAAGAGAAGAAAATGTAGTATATTTTTATAATTTTTAGTGATTTTCAAACAAAGCAAAGAGCCGCATCTGACTCCCGTGCTGTAATTTAAAGTTCATTACGTGTGACCAAACATGCACTTATTGAGAACTACGACCATGAATAATCAAGTCCAACTTAATTTAAGACTTAAAACGACAATGAAATCTTTTTTATTTTTTAATATTAATATAAAATGTTTTATTCAATATTGATATTATAAAATTCTAATAAAGATAAAAATGAAAATAAATGTTTTTATGCTTTGTTCCTTATATATATATATATATACATATAAAATTATAATTGTGTTCTAACTTCTAATAAAAGAGATGTATATATTGATTAAAACTTTAATAATAAAGTTTTTAATAATCCAATAATTGAGCAATTATGATAATTAACTTAATAATTTTTTTTAAGACTTTTTATGGGATGTGGATTTAATTAGACTTTTATTAAAGTTAGATTTGTAATTTTTATTATATTATAAATACATAAAATTTTTTAAAAAAATTATAAATAAACTTAAAATGATTGCTTTATTAAACAATACATATATATTGTGGGCCTTTGTTCAACTAAAGCCTTATATTTCGTAGAACTAGAACCTACCAGAAGGGGAAAGAAAAAAGAAAAAGGACCAGTACAGCTAGCCATACTCTTATGGCCGCCTTAGTAGACTTTTTTTTATTTTATTTTCTCAAATTGTGCAAGATTTGGTCCTAGGTAAGACTACCTAGCCAACTCCATGTGGTTTAAGGTTGGTTTGAAAAAGGTAAAATTGTTTCAGTATGATACACATGAATTAATTATTTTTTTAATGTTCAATAATATAATAAGTACAAAAGTTTACATTGATTCTTAAAAGATATTTAAAAACTGAAAAAATTAGATTAAAAGTGAGTTAATTTTTTAAAGAAATTAATATTTTAATAAAAGTAAACTTAACCTAACTTAGTTTAAAGAATTCCAAACAGACTCTTATGTTTTAATTAAGTGTAATCTGTATGCCCATATCAATCTAATGGCTGTAGTTCTCATCACTATTCTTGTAAATTGGGTAGAAGTTTAATAGTCCTTTTCTCACAAAGTAATTATTCGATGGTCCTTTAAAATTATAGTTTTAACGGTCAAATTGAGAATCATGTTTGTAACAATATATTATATATATATATATATATATTTGACCTATCATATGTCACGAAGTAATTATTCGATGATCCTTTGAGACTATAGTTTTAACGGTCAAATTAAGAATCACGTCTGTAACAATATATTATATATATATATATATATACATGTGACTTATCATATGATTATTAAAACCATTAGAACCGGACTATTCAATAATTTCTTCGCCTCATGTCTGTAACAGTATACTATAACTATTGGAACCACTAAAACAAGACCATTCAATAATTTCTCTACCTCCCGCTACACCATATTCATGTTGAGTGGCCAACCAACAATGAAACTCTTAAGAGCAATTTTAATATAAAATATCATTTTTTTCATGTAAAATCTATATTTTAATATTTTTATAGTGTTAAATAATATATTTTTTGGAACAAGGGAAAGGGAAACTAGACATTATTAATCACACACACATTGTTCTCATTCCAAAAATAAAAGACCCAAAATAAATGAGTGATTTCATGCCTATCATTTTGTGTAACTTCGTCTATAAAATTATTGCTAAAGTACTTGCACATAGATTAAAGTCCATATTACCTTTGATCATTAATGATTCCCAAAGTGATTTTGTCCCATGCCGTTTAATCATTGATAATATTCTTGTGACCTTTGAGACTATTCATTTCTTAAAGCAGAAAAAAAAAAAAAAATGGAAAGTCAGGTCATATGGGCTTCAAATTGGATATGAGAAAGGCTTATGATAGAACAGAGCCAGATTTTCTTGAACAAATCATGACTCACATGGGCTTTTATTCTAGTTGGGTTTCTTTGATTATAAATAGTGTCTCCAGTTTCCTTTCGGTCTTTATTAACAGAAATTTCATAGGGCATATCAAACCCACTAAGGGTTATCGTCAAGGGACCTCCTTTCTCCTTATTTGTTCATTTTATGTGTGGAGGCGTTATCCTCCTTACCGTGGAAAGCGGAGATGGAAAACAAAATTAAAGGCGTGACTGTGGCCGGACATGCACCAAGAATTTCGCATTTATCTTTCGGTAATGACAACCTGTTGTTCACTGATGTTTCATTTGACCATGCAATGGAGATAATGAGAAATCTTTCGATTTATGCTATAGCTTCTGGACAAAAAATCAACTTGGACAAATCTTCTCTCTCATTAAGCCCCAATGTGCCAAGCTATGTTAGAGCTCAAGTTCAAAGTGTTAGGGGTTTGGAGATGTGTAGTATTCACATTAATACTTGGGTCGGCCTTCTGACAACAATTGATAGGTCAAGAATGCAATCGTTTAGTGTGATTAGAGAAAGGGTGTGAAAAAACAGGAGTTTGTTTTTTTAAGGTATGTAGGTCGAAATCTAGCAAATATTACTTTTTTGGGGGCTAATATATATGGAGCACTGCTCTCGTTTTAATCAGACCCCCTACTAATAGACGGTGAGATTAGTCTCCTAAATTAGTCAGCCTGAATGATCGATTACCGAATTATAAAAAAAAATATGAAAAAAGCTTCAATGAAAAGAAAAGTTGCTTTCAAAAACTCTGGAAGAAAACACTTTATTAAACAACTAACAATGCCCTAGTTGATTCAATAGGTTTTACGAACTCGTATACTAAACTAGACAAATTGACAAGAAGAATAAATAAAATTTATTTATTTATTCTTTGCTCAAACACGATCGAAGAATAAATATTTTATTTATAATTTATACTAATCTAATTGAAAAAAAAAATTTCTTGGTTTTAATCGGACCCCCCCGTTAGTAGACGATGAGATTATCGAGTTATAAAAAAAAAAAAAGATATGAAAAAAGCTTCAATGAAAAAAAAAGTTGCATTCAAAAACTCTCAAAAACTTTGGAAGAGAGCACTTTATTAAACAACTAACAATGCTCTAATTGATTCAGTAAGTTTTACAAGTCTCGTATACTAAAGTAGACAAATTGATAAATTGACAAGAATAAATAAAATATATTTATTTATTCTTTGCTCAAACACAATGAAAGAATAAATATTTTATTTATAAGTTATACTAATCTAATTGAAAAAAACAAAATTTCTTACAACAGAAGAACTTTATACTCATACATATCATGATTTAAATAAAATATATTTCATATTAGAACAAGTAACAGTTGTAGTATTGCCATAAAAGGAAAAAAAAACAGTTGTAGTATTACATTTATGCCCCTTGTCAATTTTTAACATACAAATATGAAATTCTTTTTACTTCACCACCGTACTTTTTTCCCCCCTCAATTGACCCATTTAGACTCAATGTTTTGAGCAAAGGGCCTGGGCCTGGGCCTGGGCCTGGGCCTGGGCCTTATTAAGAAGTTACAGTTGCATTGAAGAATGAAAACTTGAGCTTCTTCTACCCTAGAAGCTAATTAACAAACATAAAATTAATACATGAAAGAAGAAACCCAATATTGTCTCATAAATCGAACGCCCTCCTTTCAACTTTTACTTGATACCTCCCCTCATTTTTCTACTTTCTCACCACCACCACCACTTTCAAATACCAAAAGAACCACACAACAAGAACAAGCAAAGAGCAAAACAATGAACATACACAAGCAACAAGCAACACACAACACAAAGACAGCAACAAAATGAGACTCTTGCTATGATCACCTCTCCCCTCTCTCTCTCTAAGACGTCTCCCCTTTCTCTCTCTCTCTCTCTCTCTCTCTCTTCTCCTCTTTCTCTCAATCTCCAACTTTTTACTTCTGATTTTTTCTGATGCTTTTTTTTAAAACTTTTTTTGGTCTTATTCCATAATCTTGATCAATTATAAATTGCTATGAAAAAAGATAATTAGTCCGGATCATATAATAAGTTTTCGTGTCAACCCCACCATTGGTGGACGGCAACGCCCTCATCCCTCAACTTTCCATACAGAGCCAAACACTCCCAATATGCTCTTCTGCTTCTTCTACTCTTCCCACTCAGCCCTTGATGCTTACATTCCATGAAAAGCTCATCCACCAACCCTATGGCTTTGCCCTTCACCATCTCCTCCACCACTGCAGCCTCTGCTTTCATCACCACGTACTCGTCTTCCTTAACGTTCTTCTTCAACCAATCTGATATCCCAACAGACTGTGTCACCGGCACCTCTCTGCCGGATGACTCCTCCGTCACGGTCGCAATCTTGTATATCTCGAAATCCTTGTTCCTCGTCGGGTAATGCTTCGAGAACCACCCGGCATCGCCGACAGCGTTATCCTTCTCCGGCAAGCCGACGTCGATGAAAACTCGACGTGGGTAGCTTTCGAGAGAGTCGCCTGTTAAGTCTGGTAGATATCGCGTTCGTTTGAGATAGGTTTTGGATTTCCCCGACGCCGCTCTCGGCGGTTCGAGGAGGACATCCTCGAGCTTCTTAAGAGCTGCCTTTTTAGCTTCCGATGGAACCCCCAGGAGCTTCCTTTTCATGGGAGACTTTGTGTCAGCATTGTTGGTTTTTCTCATGGCGACGATGGTGGAATCGTAGCGGCGGAGATAGACAATTTTGTAGTTTGACGGCTTCGGAAATGCCACTAGAGGATCCTCGCTCAGCTGCACAGCGACAATGCCACCTATCTTGAGAGTTCTGTCGATGAAATCTGCGGCGGCGTGGAAGCCATGGACGAAAGCAAAATCATAAGTCTGGTCAGGAATCAATCTCTGTCTCTCTGAATCAAAATATGATATCAAATCCATCTCATTGTCAATTTGAGCATTGTAAATGGCTTCGTCGACATTGCCACTGCTAACGAAAAGAGCCCTGTCACCCATTTTCAGAAGACCTTCCTTGTTCAAATCACGGAAGAGTAACGACAAGAGCTCCACATTGAGCGAATCAAATCCAACCACGGCACCAGAATTGGCTCTGTAAATACTTGATGACAATTCACTGTATATTGATCCAAGCCATGGAAACGAAACGATAACAAGTGCCAAAAGCACAACCCGGGTCATCAGTTTCAAAACCCAAGAATCAGGAAACCTAATTATCAGCAAATGGGTATGCATATTCTTGACTTTCTTAGAATGTTTGCTTCGAAACCCATCAATTACATCCATGGCTATATAACTCATGATGTTAATCAAATGAAAGTAACCAAACTAAATGTGAGAAAGTTTGAAAAGTTGTGGAGAGAATGAGATCAAAGAAGAGATTGGTAATAAGAAAAGAAAGCAAAAGCAACGGAGGGAGAGGGAGGTGGGGGAAGGTGGCGAAAGAAAGGAGATTAGCGAGTGCAAAACCTGGCGGCGGTATGATTTCCACCCACGAGGGCAACACGGTTACTTTGTGTTCTTGACCATAATAAAAACAACTCTTTCATTCTCTGCACCTCCATTTCTTAATCTTCTTCCTTCTCCTAGCTTACCCAGATCGATGATGCACTGTGTTTGGCAATAAAAGTGCTAGTTGATTATCATATTAGCGATACATCGGAAAGAGTTCCATCAACGTTGTCGCCATCGATCGGAGAAGGAAGGTAGAGGTGACAGTTTCTTCGTTTTTTATTTTTTCACTATAATTTAATTTTTGGTATGAAATTATAATGGGGAGGGGTGAGGATATGAATGAGGAGAGAGGATTTTATGGTGGAGAGAGAAGAGAGGAAGTTAAAAAAAGAAAAGAGCGAAGAAATGGTCTGTCCTGCGACAAGTTCTCTGCCTCAGAGGGAATATCGCAGAAGCGTTTGTTTTCACGTAAATTCGATATGCATATTTGGGTTGTCCATGTGTACTCCATTGATGATGGAATACATATATATATATATATACACACACACACATATATATATATGTATATACATAGACACACATTAGGGGTTGATATAGGTGTTTAACAGCTGTCTGCTGGTAGGGTATTTTTTTTTCATATTCATGCAGACGTTATTGGTTATATTAATATGAGTAATCATATGCTAATTTAATAATTTTATAAAAAATATTTATATAATTGATGTGCCAGTATTAGTTTTATATCATAATATAATATAATATAAAATCAATATAATGCTGCCACATCATTTGTGTAAATATTTTTATTAAAAATTTTAACTCAGCATAACATTATTCTATTAATATATATAGGTGGGTTTAACAGTTTTCTGGTGGTAGGTTTTTTTTTTTAATATTCACGCAGACTTTACTAGATGACATTGGGTAATCTTGATTGTCTTCTAGGGTTTATTTATTTCCGTTGATTTCGTTGGGCAACACACATTGTTAGCAATTTGCTAATAAAATATTTTTATGTAGAATGACTAGTAGAGGCATTTCTATTTTTAAAATGTGACAAATCTTTTTTTTTTTGGACAGAAACTGGTGTATGAATAAAAAGAAAGAGAACAGTCCTACAAGTGAACCCTAACCTGAAGCTGGGCAACTACAGGAGGGGGAAAAAAATCAAAACATTTAGAAAGGAACCTAAGAACCATTAAAGATCTTTAAGAAACTTAGTGATCAGCAAAAATCTCATTTGATAGACCTAGATTGAGACTTATCTCCCAGTTGGTATAAGAATTTTCATTTTTCCT
Organism: Nyssa sinensis; assembly: GCA_008638375.1. Classification (NCBI taxonomy): domain Eukaryota; kingdom Viridiplantae; phylum Streptophyta; class Magnoliopsida; order Cornales; family Nyssaceae; genus Nyssa; species Nyssa sinensis. The sequence continues at coordinate 14,479,675 of CM018045.1, read as the reverse complement.
CCAAGCATTTGCAACTGAGCTGATCTGGGAGACAATTGAAGAACACACTACTTCAGAAGCAGCCCTCACGTTCTTCATCAATCTAAGATTTCGTTCACGCCATATGTGGTAGATAGAAGCTGAGAAGGCGAGCTTGGTAATAGAGGCTTGGAAACAGTGATTGTTGAGGTTACAAATTGCCCAATCCAGCTCCATGTCCCAAGCATCAACGAGTCTGCTGTAGCCGCACAACCTTAGGATATCTGTCCAAATTCTGTTAGAGAAGATGCACTGAAAGAATAGGTGATGAATAGATTCGGAGCTTGAGGACCATAGAGAGCAACCATCATCTTGGGTAATTCCCCAGTTACGAAGTTTATCTTTAGTGATGAGCCCACCCTTGCAGACAAGCCACTGGATGAAGGCAAGTTTAGGGAGGTGACCTCTAAACCAAACTATTCAATATCAGAGAACTTTGGGCAGAGAGTTCCTAAAATGGTTCCATGCAGAGAGGAGGAAAAAGCCCCTGTGCTTGTAAACGTCCACTGGATGATGTCTTCAACCGACTGGTTTGGCAAGAAGTCGTAAGAGAGTCTCTAATTGTTTGGAGAGCTCTGGTATGACTTGTTGGCCATCTCCATACTCCGTTCCTTACGAAACTTTGGATGATGAGGAGCTGTGGCAGTCAGCAATTACCTCTATCCCGAAGGTGGGAGCAAGGGGCCCGAGAGGATGCCACATGTCATGCCATAGAAACGTCTGGTTGCCATTGCCTATTTTGTGAGCTACGACTTGCCTAAGCTGGGGTCTGAGTGATAGGATCTTCCTCCAACTCCAACAACTATCTGTAGGGATTTGGATATCCCATATGCTCTTATCTTTGATGTGGTAGGCGTGACACCATTGCACCCACAAAGTGTCCTTCTTAGCACTGAGATTCCATAAGAGCTTAGACAAGAGAGCTTTGTTAGTATCTTCAATTCTTCTCAGCCCCAGGCCTCCTTCAATTTTAGGCTTGCAAATCATGAAGCCTTCAATTCTTTCGCACCTGAATGCTTAGGACTGGGCCCTGTCCACAGGAGTTTTCGAAGGATTTGTTCCATCTTCTTATACACTTTTTTCGGTAGCACCAAAACACTACTCCAGTAGGACGGGATGCTAGCTAAAATAGACGAGACTAACTGGAGACGGCCAACATAGGACGGAAGTCTAGAAGTCCAGCCCTTGGCTTTTCTTGTAACTTTGTCAATGACATCTTTGCAGTCAGTAGAAGAGAGCCTAGAGGCAATCATAGGAACTCCCAGATATTTCACGGGGAGAGAGCCGATTTGGATGCCTAGGAGATGACTTAGATGGGTCTTTATCATAGAATCCATTACATCTCTGAAAATTTTATCCTTGCTATATATATACTTAGCTCCTTTCAACGTTAAGACACATTTGGTCTGTATGGTTGAGGAAGGAGTGCCCCTGGGTTAGATGGGTTCACACTTACAAGCTTAGGGGTAAAAACATTTCGGATATCAGTGCAGTTGGAGACCTTTCATGTACAAATGGAGGAAAATTATGACTCTAACATCATATTTGTTACGATAGAATAGGCATTTCAGAAATATTTATTCTAAATTTTTTTTTCTTTTCATAAAATAGACATTTTAGTAAAAATTATTTTAAGCATTCTTTTAATTCAAGTGAGTAATCCATATTTCATTTCTTATTAGTTTCATGTTATTTTCTATTTCATTACATGGATGATTATTCTCATCTATATAGATTTGGTCCAAACATCATCTCCAGAAGTCATCCTACATATAGTTAAGAGCTACTCTAATGCCCATGTTAAATGGGCTGCTATTATCAACACGACAACAAAATTAACAGCTCTAAGGAGCAACTCCTATGCTGCTGAGGTAAGCTATCAAAATTTAATTTTGGTCAGTTGGTTAAAACATTCTACTGCAATGATAATTTTTATTCCTATTAAAACTTGACTAAAGTAAAAAATTCTATCAAATACAACTTTTGTTTTAGTAGTTACTATCACATCAACGCTTTAAATTACAAGATATCAATGGTTCAGATTTGATGGTACGTTTTTTTTTTTTTTTTTAATGATTGAAAATGATAGTTGCATGAAAAAAAAAATGATAATTCAACCAAAAAAATAACATTTCACCATTAAAATAAAAATGTCAAAATATAACTATTTTGTTCTGTAAAATTGCTAAAATTTAACTTTAGCAATCAAAATATAGCATTTTAGCATTGTAGTAATATTAAAATATAATTTTGACATAAATCAAATAACATTTAGCGGAGATACTTTACCGTCTCTGTTATAATAAGGAATAACAATTGGTCCTAGCCTCCTGCTTACAAGTCTAGGTGAAGTCAACAAGTCCTTTGTATCATTGATACCATAAAAAAACTTGAGAAGTTTTGGCATGAAGAAGGTGCATTGACTTAGTTCATGAACTTAATAAATGATATCTTATCATATGACAGGATGTTACTTTTTTTGTCTCTTAAAAATAAAATATTTTATTTAAATAACAAGATATTATTGGTCGAGTTCATGAATCCCGTCCATGTAAAAACATCTCCAAAAACTCAACCCCTACCTCGTTCCTTCCCATTTCAATAAGGTAAGGCTACTCAAGGGCGGAAGTGTTGGAAGATTAACCCAAGTTGCCCCTAAATTTTTTTTTAAAGAATTTAATTATGTAAATTTTGGTCATTTTTAAGTTAGTCCATTCTAAAATTTTAGCCCAACCCAATCATTACCATTAAATTCCATCATTTCTCTCATTTTTCACACCAAGGTTTTGGTCCAATGCAAAATTTTCTCACTATTTTTTCTTTAGAATTCATTCATTTCTCTCGTTTTTTACTTCAAAATTTCTTCCTAAATTTTTTTAACCTCTCTAAATTTTTTTTTTTCCCTAGCTTCGCCCTTGAGGCCACTTGGTCTTTATCCCCAAGTGGGTTATGGGGTTATACTTTGCTTCTACAACATGGAATGCTTTGGGAGACAGACTTGAAGAGGTCCTTTCGTTTGAACTGATATCCAAATCATGGTCCAAATTATCAAATGATATGATAGATGTGCACAGGCCTACTATAACTATATATGTAACATATCATTCAATCACAAAACGCAATGATCCGGGTGTAAAGAAGAATCTTCCCATTTCATATAGCTTGGTGTGGTCTAGCTAGCTAGCAAAGAGAGTGCCTAGATTTTCCTTCATACCTGGACTTTTCATTAGAAATAGACTATCTACTAGAGACAAAATATGCAGCTATGGAAAGAAAAGTCCTTCAATTCCAAGATGGGAAAACTCATATGAATGCTGCTATTTATCATTATGGTTAGAGAGGAACTTTAGAATAAAGAAGGGAAGCTGCCACTACTACTGAGCTATGCCTAAAAATTTCCCAAGTTGTGAGATTTAAAGTGGCTGGCTGGAAGTAGTAATGGCAGTGGGGCAGGGGACACTTTCTCCAACTCCGTTTCATGAAAAGAAGTTTCATTCCAAACTTGTTTAAATTTTGTGATAGGCGGGATCAGGTCCCCATTTATTTTTAAACTTTTATTTATTTATTTTATTAGATTAATTATAATTAACACATTTCAAACAAAACAATACATGTGTTAAAATAAAAAATATATATGTTAATAGATAATTGAAATGATATTATTTTATTTTTTAAACATATAACTCTCTCAAATTTGTATAAACTTTTAATAAATGACTAAAAAATATTATTATAAACATTAATTATGTAGTACAAAAATTTATTATTATTTTATAATCGGGGAGGAGTGCCTTCTCCCCAAACCCTAACGGGGTGAAAATATTTTTTCAAACCCGTCCCATTAGGAGCGGGGTTGACGAGTTCCCAACGGGACGAATTACATTATCATTTCTAACTAGAAGACTATTAAAATCACCATTGAAAATTGGCTCCCAACTAGTAACCTTCTCCTACTCAACTACATGTCAAAATCTTAATTTGTTACCTATATAGTCACATGAATATCATGTGATTATTTAATTTTAACTAAAAATTAAAAAAATACATGTGTATTGCATACGTGACAAATTATGGTTGTGACACGTACTCGGGTAAGAAAAGATTCCTCTTATCTTATTTGAAGCTAAGTATTGTTCTATTCCAAATTCTATTTTTTCTCTTCAAGATAAAAATGAGATATCGCTGTTATCTTGTTTTTGGTCATTATTTTTTGCAATGATCATTATTTTTAAGGTTTTAATAAATAAATATTTTTTGATATAATAGCTCACAAGTTGAACTTATGGTTGTTGAAGACCAAGTTGATATAATATCTCCTTTTGAAATGACCAAGAGTTGAAGAGCTCACAAGTTCAACAATTCATCACGCAAGCCACCAAAACTGTGTTTGCCATCACAATATTACCAATAGAACAGATATTGCTGAGTGGTTCCAGGGGTTGTTAAGCATTTTGTTACCAGGTGGTTCAATAAGATGTAAAGGAGAAGATTGTTAAGATAACATCTGAGCTTTTAAAGTCACACAAGGATAGGGTTCGCGGCGACAGTGGCACTGAATCCCGTTGATGTGATCAAGACAGGTTACGAGCATGAAGGGCTGAGGAATGGATGCCCCCACCATACTCCGGGCCCTAGATTGTTGAGATAATATGTTTAAATATGATTTGCATGATCGTGAAAAAACTTCATACCATCTTACCACTGAACAATTAGCATTTGGTGAAATGCTAAAGAAATGCATAAAAATTCAATCTCTGGAAAACCAAAGGCCATATATGAATGATTTTTTATATTTAAAACTCTGCTCCAGGATTATTATAGCACAGGCAATTATTTGACCCACTCATGGGGTATGGTTAAGTCTCTCTTAACTGCTTAAAGCATAGAAAGCAGCTAGTTGTGTACTGGGGAAATTGGTGGGCAAAATAGCTTCTCTGTTCTTGCCCATAAAATTTCAAGTGAAACAATTCAACAAGTGGGTTAAATGGCTTCAAAGGCACCAAATAGTTTTGCAGATCATTGGATTCAACAATAATTTTATCCTTCCAAAATTTGTTTCAAATTTTGAATCTCAAAATGATGTGATAGTTTATCATTAATTGTGTGCATCAAATCATGTAACGGTAAACACAGTCGCATCATTTGAAATTTAAAATTTGAGAAAGTATAATATTCCCCAATTCATTTACATTTGAAATCGAGAAAAAAATTTCCTTACACAATACATCCTCCAACAGAATTGAAACCAAGATTCACTACATCGGGCCAGCGACTCCAAAAAAAAAAACTAGATGTTGCAACTTTAAGCATGCAACAATGATAATTACAAAGTGACTCTACTTGTCACTTAACAAGCGAAACTCAACAATCAGGATTTTCAACTTACATCAAGAAGATGGATGATCTGTACATCCTTGCTCTGGGCGTTGTCTTAACTTCAGCAGCAGCTCCTTTAAGCGTGGACAGCAAAATTATTAAGTTTCTGGGGTACCAAGACCTAATTCAAAAATCTTGCTCATTTTCTTTTCAGACAAATTGGCAATGAGATGGCTGTGTTAAAAATGTTGACAGAACAAAATAAGACCTCACATCATCTGGAGTATGTCCATGGTGGCACAAAAAGATTGGCTTTCGGATGCTCAACCATTTCCCCCATTTGGGAAGCTTTCTGACTTCCCTCTGTTCATGTTTGGGACTGATAGGCCTTCTGAAATTAGTACTTTTCTGGGTTTTGGAGTGACTGACCATCTGATTTTCTAAGCTTTTCCATTTTTGGAACCAGTTGGCCTTCTGTTGCTAGCCTTTTGTCTGGGTTCTGGAGTGATTAGTAGCTGCCCATGCGTCTTGCCCTTTTCTGGTGATTGACCTTCTGACCCTTGAAACTTGTCCACATTTCTACCTCTTTCAAGGTTTTGGACAGATTGACCTGAACCTCGGCCTTTGTCCAAATTTTGGAGCTCATTTGTAATTTGTGTACGTCGTTCCTTCAAGAAGTTGAGTCGGGTTGTTAGTTTTGACAGCGCAGAAGTCGTCGTAGCTCCCTGTTATGTACACGGGCAAAGATTGTTAATGTAACTTTAATTGGTCCTATCCATTTTTTTATAAATAACAGTGACACTTCTTTATCAATCTGGGCACTGGGAAGAGCAAATAAGCAAAATATCTATGGAAAAAATAAAACATCATATGAATTATTTAATTTTGAATTCCATAACATTTGAAAAGCACACACCTATCCTCCAGATTGAAATCTCCCACCCCAAACCTGTTCCTCCTCTTGGAACCCAAAAATAAGTAATACTAGCATTATTTATCAAAACCCTAGAAAATGATCATTCACAACAAAATTGAAAATCTGTTTTCTTTTTTTCCGTTTTTTTGGTGTTTGTGTTGTGTGTGTGTGTGTGAGAGAAAGAGAGTCGTTTGCAAGGTCATTCAAAGAAAATAATAATTAACCTAGATCATATGAGAAACAAGGTGCCACTTTCATTGTATTCTCAGTTACATGTCTCTAGTTTCTAAACCCCTCAACTAATTTTTTAGTAGTGTTGGGTACATTTTCTCTGAAAGAACAGGACAGATTTAATAGTTGGAATTGAAAATTACAAAGAAACCTACCTCACCCCTTGTACCAGACTTTTTAGAGGACCTGCCTATTGTTGGTTCAACAGATGATTTGTTGTAGCATAATGGATCTGACTGCTGGTTCTGAAGTGGATGATTATTCGGTAAAGATGGAGGTTCCTGTTTCATCTCTTTGTCACTCTCCGACTTGTCCAAATGATTATCCTGCGTATACAAAAAGAAAAGAAAAAATCTTCCAAGAGTTACTCTGGTCTTATGAAATATATTAGATATAAATTCTACATTGATAAATGAAATCGAATAGCATTCACACCCATATTGAACCCAAACTGATTGTGTTCATTAACAATTGAATCCGTATAGTATTTATGCCCATTGGTGAATGAAAAGAGCTAGTTAAAACAGCTCAAGCTTGTCAAGAAGCTCATTTGGGCTCATTCACCAACCAAAGAAGTCAAGATCAAACTTGAGTTTCAAGCTTAAGTAAGCCAAGCTTGAGCAACAAAGTAAGTCAAGATCATGCTTGAATGTCAAGCTCAATTAATCCTAGCTTGAGCAATGCCAGGCTCAACTTGTTTCTGAATATAATTGAACTTGTACATTATCCAAATGGAATAACATTTCCCATACTCCTACCTTCATTGGTGCAAATTGGCAATTATAAAATTGTCTAAATGCTTCTAAAACTTGTGCAGATAGTGTCTAAGGTTAAGTCTGCCTCCAGTCTACCCACCCAGCACCCCACATTAACAGGACCAGCAGTGGGTAATTATGCAAATATTATAGAAATCTAATCTCAGTGCCTTACATATTCTTTTTAACCTTGCCAGCTCAATCAAAGCTGAACCAAGCCAAGCTTGGCTGAGATTGTTTGCACTGGAAATATCAACCTTTAAATTACTTTTTCTAGGACAATATGTGAATGAATATATATGCTGCATTGGAAAACATGACGAATTTTACATTTAAAATAAAAATAATGCTTAAAATAAGCCTTGTTCCTCAAATGAATGAGCAGATGAACAAGTACCATGCAACATGGTACTCAAGGTGGGGCCTACTAACTTTAAGGAATCTTTTCAAAGCATTAGCTGTAATGTAATCAAGAGATCTGGCATTCTGTTTTTTTCGTTTCATTCAGGATTAAATTATTTGTTAAACATATGCAGTTCAGGTTTTGAAGTTACAAGATAATTAAAAAGTGCGCTAACCCTGGCCTAACTCTAACCTACAAAAAAAGCATATTTCCTTTTCTTTTCACCCTGAATCATACTAGTAATTTTCTATATTTGTGAAAAATTTAGTTATAAGTAATGAATGTTTTCCTCAATAGAGTTGACAAGTTCAAACTTTAAGGCATATTTTGCTCACCAGACGAGACTTCTCTTACTTTGGGGTTAAATTCCATCCATCCTTCTAAGCCTATTAAACCTCTTCTATTTATCACTTTGTTACAATTGTCCCTTTGTTTTCTCATCAATATAAACAAGTTGGGTTGTCCTGATCCCTTATGATGCTAAAATGGACCAACTTAAATGGCCACTTAACCAAACAAGATAGGGATTTGATAGAGAGGATCCACCAGCCAAATCTATCTAAATCCCACCTTCAAAAGTTTCAAATTTCAATTAAAAGTCAGAACCAAGAGTTTGAGTGGTATCTGCTCTAGCTCCCAAAGAAGAGTTTGAGGGCACAAGTTCCAATTGGGACAAGAGGGTGTGTGTCTGTGTCTTATTTATCAGGGGAAAAAATGGTTTAGGCTATATTTCAGCTTCAGGAAATTCTTTAATAATCCAATTCTGTCCATCCACATAGACATAACAAAAATTCTTTACTTTTGCCAATAGTAATATTGATGCCAACATGAAATTATATACCTTATTTCTTGTTGAGCTTTCAATAATACATGAAGTAGCTGTATTTTCAATGTCCTGTTTATCCTTCCTGCACCAAAATTATGAAGGCAAAAAAGTGTGAGGAAACAAACTGAGTGCAAACAAGTACCAAAATATTGTGCACCTTGTATATGTTTTATCCATTTCTAAGAATGGACAGGCTTTCTAAATACTTGGAACTGAGTAGATAGTTAAATATAATACTCGGGCATGTATCTCATGTTCGAAAACTTGTAGCATTAAAGATGCTCCTCAACTCAAAGAATATTTAGAATTAGAAAGGGAGAGAAAAGGAAGTGCAATGTATCTAAAAACAAGTGAATAAATAAGGAAGTTTACAGTTTTGCTTGATAATTTGGAATTTGGTGGGTTTGATTGGATGAATCATGCACAAAACCATAGTTTTGTTCACGTTGTTGATTTAGCTGCACCCCAAGATCATCAGCCTTCTGCTTCAAATTGATGACATCTGCCTCCGCTTGAGCAATTTCATAAAGTTCTGCCTTAATCTTTAGCACATTTACAAGTTAATAATTTAATTCAACATAGAATCAACTACACCAGTAATGTTGAGGTTGACTAACCTTTTCATCAATAGAAGATGAGACAGGTAAGGGCCCCTGAGACATTTTCAGCCCAGCTTCCAGCAGTGTCCTCAATTCTCTCTCCTTCATCAACTGGTCCTGTAGTCTTGCCACCTGTGAGTGAAAGTACCTTTTGTCAGTTAATCCCTCTATGCTAAGTTTATTAGTAGTATGTGGAAAAAATTATGTAAAGGAACTGTTGAGATTGACTTCCAAGCAATAAACTATAAAGGCAATGAAAAAACCTTAGTTTTGACACAATTACTGAAACTCGTTCCTATCCACCAAACAAAATGGTACAATGTAATTAAATTTCCATGTGATGAAGAAACAAGTTTGAAGAGGATGACTAGAGTATAAGATGAAATGGATTAAAAGGATGATACAAAGTAAAATGAAAAAGTACGTTAAGTTAATATCAAGAGTAATTATAGGCTTACGATCCCTGCACATGGATTCATAAGGACCAAAATAGCCATCTTCCTTGCCTTTTTTGAGCATAATGTGCTAGATATTTTCACATGATTATGCCATCAATCATCTCAAATTGGAGGAAAATAATACTTCAGCCTCTAGCTATCACTCTAATGTCATTAAGAGTATCAGATAATTTTCACACCCAATTTCTCCTTGTTTACTCTGTGGCCTCCGTTAATAAATTTGTTTCAAACACTAAAGGTCTGGGGAGGCTGTTCTTAAATGATCAATGCTCAGAATCCAATTCTCCTCAGGTTTTAGGAAAAACATTTGATATTAACCAATGGCAACATTGACCGCTTTGTACAATTTTATCCTATAATTGAAACAAGTCCACGAACAATTAGCCCAAGCTACTTGCACCACACTTTAGAATCCACACAGAAGGCCCTGCCATTCATTCTCTTTGGCACCATAAGTGATGCTGATCTAACTGATAGATAGCACACCAATTTAAATCAGTAAGACTCTTTTCTTTACAGATGCCAATTCCAATCAGGAAAATTTCCAAAATTGATTAATCATAATCATCAAATATTCTCCTTCTCTGCAGTAAAACTGTCAGACTATCCTAAAAGAGTAGACTCTAATGATGAACAGAAGAAAAGTGACACGAAGGAAAATTTTCAAGAAAAAGAAATCAATATTCTCAATTCTATATTAAGACATAACAAATTGATTTATTATTTGTAATTTTCTATTATCACCACATCATATTTACAAAATATTTGCTAGGGCTTCTAAACAACCAACGAAACTTTCTATTGATGCAAGTTTATAAGCCATTCCTTTATTTTATTCCCTCGTCAGGGAGCAAATCAAAGATCAAAAAATCTACTTATCATAATATAATTTGCACCATCCATAATAGAGAATGATGCCTCAATTGGAAATACCTAACTCCAGATTTTTGCGCAGAACATATCATTTAGGGGTGATCATTCTGATCTAAAGGATTTAAATGAAGCAAATTTGGGTGTTTGAGAGCAAATTCTGTCCATATTCATATTAGATAGGTCATTCTAGAAGCGTAGAATCCCATTCAAGTAGGTTGTCAATATCTCTCAAAAAGACACTCTTGGAATTTTGTTCGTGTGGGTTTCTAGATTGGGAGAGTTCTTTTAGCTTCCTTCAGTAAACTTTTGGAATAGTTGGGTCCTTGTGATCTGGTGGCTAGTTGTCTGTTGTGTGTACACCTTGTGTAAATTGTGTACATGTCCTTATTTAATTGCCTTGTTATATCATATTTTTCACCTTTTAGAGAGAGGTCATTGTTTGATGCAATGGTAAAATCTCAGGCTGCCAAACTTAAAAATGCAGACTTGAGTTTGAGAGTAGGTTAGGTATGAGTCCTGTCCACCTCTCCTTGCACCCTGCATAGATGACACAGGGTAATGGCCCTTTTGGACCTATTAGAGAGAGAGAGAGAGAGAGAGAGAGAGAGGAGAAGAAGAAGATGTAAACTCAAGTTTGAGAGCAGGTTAGATATGAGTCCTGTCCACCTCTTCCTGCACCCTGCATAGGCGACACAGGGTAATGGCCTTATTGGACCTATTAGAGAGAGAGAGAAAGAGAGAGAGAAGTTGGGAATGTCCTTCTCATAAATAGTTAAACATCTCCCAAGATCTGATCATGGGTCCTTATCAAACTATAATTGAGACACTTTGTAACAGTTTCATAAAGAGGTTTCAATGTTCCCCTAAATACACCTACTCCATAATAAGAACTATCATTCTAATTGCATTCCCTCAACAAACCCATTCCGTAAAAACTATCATTCTAATTACATTTCTATACAAGACATATCATGTTTCGGATAAAGCGAGTCACTACGTCATCAGCCATAACCATGCCCCCATCTAGAGGTCCATTAATTGGAATGGAATTCAGATTCCCAAGCTGGTTTTTTTTTCTTACCCTTATGCTGCATGGACTCGAGAATAGGAGTCACACACATGTTTCTATCTATATGTTGAACTTGTTGACCATAAAAAGATACAGAACTAAGGTATGTGTAGATACACAACTCATAAAAAAGGTAAGGACATAGTTCTCACAAAATGAGCTACTGCATCTAGTCGTTCAACTAACTCACAGTCTCAATCCCAACCATTTACATATATTGTCCAACATCCTGCTCTATGTAGATCCAAAAGCCAACATTTCTTATCTTATTTATTCAGCCAACATCTTCCTTTGTCCTTGCAATGTCTTTCCCCAAACCATCTCACTCCTCATTACGGTGTCATTCTTAATCGCGCACAACCAACCTTTCAAAACTATCTATCTCAAACGTATCCTTGTTCTAGTAATTCTCATTTTATGAACATATTTCTTGACCACCAAAGATTTTATACCAAAAATCATGGTTAATAAAATTTTATAATAGTCTCACAATTCACAAAGCTAATCTATACATTACATGCTTTGTTCAACTCCCACCCCAAGGGCCACTTACCTATCAAAAATATATATATTACATGCTTTGCAGCTCCACGTCAAAACATTCACCATCAAATAAAGCATTAGCAAACTTCAATCATGAAATAAAGAAGTTCACATGTAATGAAGTTCCAAAGAAGTACGAAAGGAAAGAAGCAGAAGCAGAAGCAGAAGAAGAATAGAAGAGATACTATCTAATGTAGCATGCTCCCAGTACAAATTTCTTCTATTTATATTAATAAATAAATAGGCAAAATGGGTGCGTGAATTTCCCTAAATTTTGATAAGCTAGCACTCTCCTCATTTTAACGAGTGTATATCCCACATGCTCATCCTATCAAATGCACTAAAAAGCATAGGTTCCCCCCCCCCCCAAAAAAAAAAGAAAAAGAAAAAAAGAATGTTAGCAAGCTATTTTATTTGTATGTCTCACATGACCCGCCTGACATGGTGGGTTTTGTCAAGCTAGATTAGATATACGAAGAAGTAAGAGCCAACTTACCGTTACATTACAAGTTCTTGAAATGGTAGTTTGACCTACTACCTCATTTAATAGAATCTTTACCTACATGACTTCAGATACTCTGCAGATCTGCTCACATGCAACCTGATTAATCTGGTTTGTTACAGGTTTGCCGCTTTTAGAATGATACACACATAGATGAAATATATAATTCTTATGGTAAAATAACTGATCTTGTAGAGTTCTATTGATTCAATGTCCAAAATCAAATGTGAAATGGAAACAGTACACATGTTTTATTTACCACAAACAATCGCAAGATGCTTTATCTTTCAGTTTCAAGATCTTGGATTATTATTTTTTTAGTAGGATAGACCATGGAAAATTTTTTTAGTAGGCATCACAAAAAAGAGTGTTTCTACATATATCTCTTTCTCCCTTCTTTTCTAGCCTATTTGGGACCGGATTAAATCTTGTCTCACCATTCTGTTCTATTCAAAATCATTCTCTTAATTAGACCACATTATCATATTTTTTTTACTATTTTTACTAAAGTTAATTTTGGTCGCCGAAGCCCCCCTAACACAACCCTCAATATGAACCAGGTAGCTCTTCCTCACTGATGCATTCCTGGTTTTCATTATACATGACCATACTATCTTAAGATTCTTAACCAATTTTCTCTTCTTCTTTTTTTCTGTTATAGGTGATACTCTAACCATCTTACAGATATGTTCATTTTAAATTCCATCTTTTCTTGCCTTCCCGCACATCCATCTTAATATCTTCATTTTGGCTACACCCATTTTATCAGCATGTTATTTCTGAATTGTCTAACATTTTGTTCCATACAACATCACTAGTCTAATAATTGTTCTACAAAATTTACCTTTCAATTTTAAAGGTATACATCGATCACATTATACGCTAGACACACTTCTCCACTTAACCCTTATTTGCTTTAATCATATGAGTAACACCATCTCCAATTTTTCCTTCCAATGGATAAGTGAACCTATGTAATGAAATTTTTCACTTTTTATTATCTCTTGATTCAATCTTCACTACATCCTTGTTTGTACTCCTAGTTTTACTAAAGTTGAATTCAAGATATTTAGTTTTCGTCTTACTTATCTTGAACCGTCCTAAATCTAAAGCCTCTCTCCAAACCTCTAATTTAACATTTATCCCTCTTTTAATTTCATCAATTAAAACAATATTATCGGCAAAAAGTATACGCTATGGAACTCCATGTTGTATATGCTAAGTCGGCTTATTTATTACTAAAAAAAAATAAAGGACTTAACGTTGACCTCTGATATAGGCCTACTATGATAAGAAATTCACTTGTTTCTCCAACAATTGCCCTTACGATAGTTATAGTCCCATCATACATATCTTTTTTTGTTTCGATATATCATTTTATAACTCATTTCTTTTCTTAAGTCTACCATATTAGATCTCGAGGGACCCTATTATAAGCTTTTTTCTAGGTCTAATGACACACAAAATTTAACAGACATTTCAACAAGGTGTTGAGATTGGTTTCAGATTTAAGGAGTGGAGGCTAAGAAGCACCGACAGGTCTTGGAGACTAGAGTGTTAGTGTTGAACACATCTGGGACATGGACACTCTCCAAACACATGTCCAACACGTTAAAATTGAGCATCAGATTTTTTTTTTCTTTCAAAAATTAGGACATATTCCCGACACGACAAGACATGATGAAGGAAGTGAAGGAAAAGATGAAGATGAGTATTCAAAAAAAATGTTTAAGGAATGGAGAATAAGAAGGTAAAGAAAGAGAGGAGAAGAGGGAGTAACCAACCGTGCAAGATCAACCAACACCAAAATCATTTAAGTACTTCTGCTCCCATTTCATCACAACCAAGAATCCTAAAATATCATTTAAATTTTCCTTTTGTGATGAAGAATAGTCCAAGAAGGTCAACCATGTTTCCTTGGTGATCATAATACATGCAAGAAAAAAATCAGATGCTGATCTTTCACAACTGAAAAGAAGGTGCTGTCTTAAAATCTCCACAACAGCATCAGGAGAGGTTTTCTAATTTTTTGCTAAACAAACTAATCTTCCAAGTGGATTCCTGCTAGAACTGCCAAGAAAAAAAAACCAACAACAACAAAACCCAAAAAACTTCTAAATAGAAAGAGATGCAATAGTTTCTTGCAACAATATCTAGAAACTCTTCTTAAACCAAATGCAAAATGTCCTATTAAATTCGGTATATAATATAGAAAAGAAAAAAAAAAAAAAAGCATAAGCAGATCTCCAACCAATTTTCATGAAAACTACAAGAGTATTTATATTTTTGATAAGTAAAACTACAAGAATTTATTTCAAAGATAAACAAGCCTCTACTTTCCTGAACCAAATAGATATATCTCATAAATAGCAAAATAAAAATAGAAGAGGAATAAATACAGGCCAAAAGTCTATTCCCCTATGTAGCACATACATCTTGTTCAAGAGCTACACGATGCTCATGCAAAGCCTTCTTTCGACTCTCGAGACTTTCTTGGAGAACCGCATTCCCTTTAGCCTATGGGGGAAATAAAAAAAAAATGTGAATGATAAAAATCAAATATTCGCAAAAAATAACACACAAGGATAGTCCATAAGAGAAACATAATTGGAGTATCTACCTCTTCTGAAATTTTATTTTGCAAGTCACTTTTAGCAACCTCAAGCTTCTGGATTTCTGCCCTATTATGGGTTTTTAAAAAAAAAATCAGATGCAGTGAACAGTTATGGAGTCATTTATGACTTTGAAATGAATATTCAAATTGATTCTGGAGAAAGATTCAAGAAATCAAGATTAAATTGTGTCTGCCTGTTGATAAAATAAACATAGAGCATATTTGCAGATTGCTGCACCGTAAGTGCCAAAGGCAACTAACCAACCTTTATGGAAAATCACTAAAGCTTTTAAGAGGTACATAAAACACCTGAGATTTTATCTCATCCCAATCATATATAGAGGCTTAACAAGAAAATTATCTTCAAATTTCTGCTTATGGGATCAAATTATGCATTACTAACAGGCAGTGCAGTTCTAATCAAATAATATGAGTAGAACTGGAAAAAGATAGTTGCCATACTTAGAAAGAGAGAGAAGAGATGTGAATTAATGGAGGAAAGTATTATAACCTGACATCCAAGATTTCAAAACAGAACCACCTTTGACTTCATAAAAAAAAAAAAAACAAATGAACAAAGGCAAGTCCCTCCCTCCAAGTGAAACTCCCTCCCTCCAAAGGCAAGTCCACAAGTCTCTGAAAGTTGATAAACTCGTTGAATTTCTTCATAGCCAAGGTCAACCGCCCACCTCCTACCCTTTCAGTTGGATTCCTCACAACATTAAAATCCCCCCCAATGCACCAGGGGACTTGCCAAGAGGGCAACAAAGACTGCACTTCCTCCCAAAAACTACTTCTAACACCGTCAATAACTGGCCCATACACACCACAAAAGCCCCATACCAGAGAATTGGGAGCCATACTAAATTTGTAGGAGATAGAGAACTCACCCACTCTGTGCCCTATGCTAGTAACCACCCTGGAGTCCCATGCCACTAAGATACCTCCTGCTGACCCTTGGGCATCCAAAGCAACCCACTTGATCCATCTAGGACTCCAAATGGATCGGACAAAACTCCTTGTGATACTTTCCAATTTGGTTTTCTGAAGGCAAATAACAGTTGGCTTCCATTCACGCAATAAACCTTTGATAACTGCTCGCTTGTCTGGGTCATTTAACCCCCGCACATTCCAAGATAAAATTTTTAAATTCATAACACGAGAAAATGTTATAATCTGTCAATGCCTTCCACCAAGGCCTCCGTTGCTTTGCTCCCCCCATAATTGACCGTACAAGACAATTCTTTCATAACTCTTTTCAGCTTTTTTGCTGATTTATCCTCCCTATCCTTCTCCGAGGCATTACTAGAAGAGACTCCTTCCTTTAGAAGAGACTTTTTTGATTGGTAGCTTGAGGAGGTGAATTTATTTCTTAGTCACATCAACAATTTCAGGGCAGCGGAAGGTAGAGAGGATAGGAGGATTTGGATGCCAGGAAAGCTCTCATTTCTGTTAGCTCTTTTTACAGGAGCTTGTTTGATCGGGAAAGGTCTCTCTTACCTTGGAAACTCACTTGGCACTCAAAAGCCCCCCCCAAAGCTTCTTTCTTTGCTTGGGAAGCTTCCTGGAAGGCCATTTTATCCGCGGATAACATGAAGAAAAGGGGATTTCTTATGGCTAGCAGATGCTATTTTTGTCATAATGATGAAGAGAGTGTAGATCACATTCTCATTCACTGTCCTCTTCCTTGGAGCTACTGGAACCTTATTCTTGCTTTGTTTGATTTCTCTTGGGTCATGCCAGGCTCCGTCAAAGACCTCTTGTTGGCTTGGGAAGGGTGCACTCTTCCTAAAGATTTGAAGAACATTTGGAGACTGGCCCCCATTTGCCTTTTGTGGTCCCTATGGATTGAAAGGAACAATCGTGTCTTTGAAGATCGGGAGCTTTCTTCTCCTTATCTCAAAGATGCCTTTTTGCGTTTATTATTCTTTTGGGCCAAAGAGGCTTTTCCTGTAACTATCAACACTTTTGTTGACTTCTTGAGGTCTTTAGGGCCGATGTAAAGCTTTTGGGGTTTTTGCCCTTTGCCCTTCTTGGGCTTTTATTTATACTTCTTACTTATCAAAAAAAAAAAAATATATATATATATATATATATATATATATAACAATTGTAGTAGACCTACAGAGTGTTCCCAAAATCTTGAAAAAGAAAAGAGGTGAGAAGGATTTAAATTTCTGTCACAGTAAGATCTTCTAATTCAACCTCCAAAGCAAGATTCTAAACATTTCAATTCAAATTTTTACAGAAATTAAACACAGCTTTGTTATGAAAATTTGCAAAGTTTTTATAAGACCCTCAGGCTATGTAATATTTCTTCGTTCTTCAGTCTGCACATTTGCCCTACAGCACACCATCCTCACACAATAAGGAATTTTTTGAAGTCATGAGTTTAAATGGATCACAAAGCAAGAACCCAATCCAAGATTACTGCCATCTCATAATTAAAAATTCTAAACTTCAAACTTTTCAAATTTAGAAAGCTCTGGCATATGAATTTGTATTAAATATTGATAAAAAGAACAAAGTGTTGGCAAAATGAACAAGGAAAAAACCATGAAGTGTATCCCTTCCACCTCCCAAAGAGGAGTTTGAAGGTTTAAGTCTCAATTGGGAGAAAGTAAGTGGATATGTCTTACTACTACATGATGTGAAACTGCCTCAACTTTTGTCTCTCCACTAGCTCACAAATAAATCTTCTTTCCAAGGAAGTACCATTACCAGTTAAAATCAATTCAATAAAATAGAGTGGCTGTGGCAGTGAAAGTGACAGGGTCAAGTACAAGTTCAGCTACATTTAATGACAGGTACCAAAGATGGAAGGACGACAACTTTTTTGTTGTTGTAGAAATGCATATATAAAATTTGATTTAAATAGATGATAGAAGCAGAACTTACTCATCTTCAATGGGCAAATCAATGGATTCCATAGAAAGGTTCTTCTTTACCTGGACTCAAGTGCATAAAAAGAATTCTAGTTACAACACCAACAAGGTAGAAAGTAACATTGGTGAAAATTGGAAATTAATGGAAGGTGTAAAGTAGTCAAAAAAGATGTTACAACAAAATAATTTCATAGTAAAAAAGAATTTGAAAAAAATGAGTACTATCAAAAGATCCAAAAGTAGATAGCAGCATCAGGAATGTAGATTCTAGGGAACATAGTTATACTTACAGGGGTATGTCCCAAAAGAGTGGTGCACTGAATACTACGCACAGGCCCATTTGATATAGTACTTGTTTCTGCAGGATCATCTCCTAATAGTTCACTAGACTCATGAGTCTGCACTCCTGAACTATAATTACGCTGGGTCGGAAAATTCTCACTTCCTTGTATATTATGATGTTGGGGCCATAAAGTTTGAGGTGAACTTTCTGCCAACTTCAAATTTGCTTCAAGATGATAATCTACTTCAGGGGACTTGGAACTTGAGCTAGAACCTTCAGAACCCTGCATCTTTGAAATAATTAGTGTAAGTATGGTATTTAGATACACACACACACACACACAGCAATAATCGTCCACCAAGCTATACTCAAGATGAACCATCTGATGAATAACACAGGGATTGCAGAAAAGGTTGTACCGGACTCATTCAAAGAAGAGGATATATGGCAGCAAATATAGAGGATTAAATTTACAAGTAACACTGTGAAATTCGGAGGGTGATAGAGCAAAGATGAAGATAAGACACCAGTGTGTCTGAGAGGACTATCACTGGGGTTCTTCAAAAATAAGCACACACAAAAATAGTAATAATAATACTTTTAAAAAAAAGGATTGATTTAAAACTTAAATTATGACAATATTTTGATTCAACATTAAGACAGTAAAATTTGAGAGCTGATTCATGAGAACTGTCAATGTATGAAATTCTTTGCATCTCCAGAACATGTCACGAAGGAACAACTGGACAAGCAACAGCAAAAAATGAAGTGATCCACAGCAGAAGAGATACACCATTCAAATGCAGCACAGAAGACAATAAAATAATATTAAACAACTGGTATAAATAGACATAACAAAAAAGAAGAGGTGTGTGTGAGTGGCTTTTGGGGTGGGGTGGGGTGGGTTGGGCAGGCCCACCATTCACCATAGTAATCCAGTGCACTCACCATAGTAATCCAACAACCTAGCATAGAACTACAACAAAAATCCTTGTGAGCATTTGCAGGAGGATGGGATAAGTTGATAACAATTTGCAAAAGACTGGAATGTGGACGGTGGAACACTTTGCATTATTTGCCGAGTTTCTACTACCATCTTATTGTGTGTTTGTGCATGTGGAGATGCTAAAATTAAGAAGTTCAGGAACCGGCCTTATCATCATACAGATCATTGTCTCCATTGTTACTAGCCTCACTGGAACTTCCATTTGATGCATGTTCAAAATCTTCATCTACATCTACATCAGAGCCTTCTGTTGCATCATCATGCCCATCATCTTCAAATGTCCCATCATCATCAGTTAACTCCTCACTCTCACTTTCACTCCCTTCTGAGTCAGAGTACAGTTCAGGAGACATGGAACCTTCCTGCAAACATTTACACTAGTTAATTGAGCTCAAAAAATATAAAGGAAAAGATGTAACTGAACAGGATAATCCATAATAGAAATAGATTGAACTAACTGTATGTACTGCCTTAACTAGATTTTACATAACCTAGAGATAATCTATCAATTCAAACTAATGAATAGTGATGCCTCGAATCACTCACCATATTGCACTGTACAAAAGAAGAGCCAAATTCATAGGTTCATATATGGTGTAGGAATCAATAGTGATTTCAACTAAAAATGAATTTCTATATATATATATATATATATGCTGAATGCTGGTAATTTCATTGAAAAGAAAACTTATAATTTGTTGAGAGTTCAAAATAAATGAGATTGAATTGAGAGATTGACATTTGATCTAAATTCAAAATCCAACAGCTATTACAATTTAGAAAACAAAGAACCCTCGTACTTTTATGGAGCATTTATCATACCATTCTTTTTCTTATTCCACGTGATGCCTACATCACTTGTTCCCAAAATAAAAGAGATCAAAGGGTTAAACAGTAATGTCGTATCAGCACCCACTTTTCAAATACCTTCCAATCCGTTTTTTTAAGATTCCTAAATATATATTTGGACTAAATTGGTTTACTTATCAATTTTTTTTTTTTTTTTGACTAAATTGGAAGTTGCTACTCTTATATGGTAGTTGGCTTAGCTTTTTAAATTTATTACACTATACCTTGCTTATCAAGTTAGGAATTTTTTACCTGACCCGAGCACTTTTAAACTTATTTTTTGAACCCATGCACTTTGAAACTTATTTTTTGACCCCTCTTGAAGACGCACTTTTGATGGTATTTTTTTAATAGTGTTGGAATGTCCCACATCACTCATTTATGGCCCTCTGTGTGGTCTATCAGGCTTAATTCACCATCTCCTTAAAACCCAAGTTTTAAGGAGTTGAATGGGCTAGGCCTTACAAGTGGTATCAGAGCCAGATTGGGCTAGTCTTTCGGCATGCCGAGTGTTCGGTTGTTGTGGTCTAGGGGGTGTGTTGCAATGTCCCAGATCGCCCATTTATGGCTCCTCTGTGCGGTCTATAAGGCTTTAATTCCCCCTCTCCTTAACACCTGGGTTTTAAGGAGATGAATGGGTTGAGCCTTACAAGTGGTATCAGAGCCAAATTGGGCTAGTATTCTAGCGTGCTGAGTGTTCGGTTGCTGTGATCTAAGGGAGGTGTTGGAATGTCCCACATCGCCCATTTATGGCCCCTCTGTGTGGTCTATATGGCCTAGTTCCCCCTCTCCTTTAACACTTGGGTTTTAAGGATTAGAATGGGCTAGGCCTTACAAGAAACAGAAATGCATTTTCAAGACGCGCTTTTAAAAAATGCATTTTTAAAATGCGCTTATGATCAAGAGTTTGGGCATAATTATGTTAATTTAATTTAAACTAAAAACGCATCTTTAAGATACGCTTTTCAAGGGCTCGTTTAACAAAACACAACCAGCCAAGAATTCCTTTTTTTCTTTTCTCTCAGCCTTTCTTTCTTCTCTCTCTCCTCTGCACACATGGCAGAGAGGTCCCCTCTTTGATTTTTTTTTTCTTTTCTCTCTCCTGCCGTCACCATCACTCTCCCTGTCTCCCAATTTTTTTTCTTCTCTCTCTCTCTCTCTCTCTCTCTCTCTCTCTCTCTCTCTCGCTCTCTCTCTCTCTTCTTCTGTCAACAACAATCTCCCATCAGGTCTTTTTTTTTCTCTCTCTCTCTCTCTCTCACTCTCTCTCTTCTCCCGTCACCATCACTCTCACATATAGCTGTTAAGTGACAACACTATATCCACCTTTTGATTATTTTATTTTTATTATTATCTTTATCTCATTAACTTTTGTGCCCAACCACCTTTTATTTCAATACAAAGAAACATTAAATACATATATATATATATATATATACACACACACACACACAAACTTAATAGAGCTCATACTCTCATGGCAGTAACGCATGGTGTTGGAAACAGAGATTGAAGACAGGCATGTCAGTCTGTTTAATTGATGAGCAGGAAAAAGAAGGATGTAGTGGTTAGGGTGGATAGCTGCACAGTAGGTAAAAAAAGCTATAGGTCCTTATGCTCTCTAGCAAGCCAACTCACTGAATTTTTCAATGCTTAATAATACCTTTGCGCAGAATGATAAAGAGCAGAGAATGGTAAAGAAGAAGAAAGGTTGTTTACACTTTTAAACTCATTTAAGCTCATTTTTAACCTGCGCTTTTAAAAAGGGCATCCTCAATATGCATTTTATACGTAATATTAGCCAACTTATTTATGCTAAAAACTTTAAATATAGGCACATTTTCAAAATGCATTTCTAAAAAGCGCATTTTGGAAATGCGCTTCTGTTACAAATTTTACCCCAAAAGCGCATCTTGAAGATGGAATTTTAAAAAGTACATGGGTCCGGGAAATAAGTTTAAAAGTGTCTGGGTCAGGTCAATAAAAAAACATGCAAATCAGGTAAAAAATTCATCAAGTTGGGATAAGGCTTTGTTGAGTTGTGTGGAGTTTCACTTTGCCTATCTCTTTATTGTAAATGAGACTCAAAAGGAAGGTTCTTGTTACTATTTTGCCTCACGTGTCCGTGTTGGACACGTGTCGAACACCGACACTCTCGAACACTTCCCGAACACGTGTCGGACACTTGAATCATAAATGTTAATGATTAAATGAAGAACTTCTTTAATTTTTATTTAGTGGTTTTGTTATTTTAATATCTTAATAATTAGGTTTTTATTAGATGTTCATACAAAAAATTTATATATATTCAACGTGTTCCTAACGTGTCCGTGTTCTACTTTTTTGAAAAATAACATGTTTATGTATCCGTATCCGTGTCGTGTCGTATCCATGTCAGTAACCGTGCTTCTTAGGTTCTCTTCCTTAGGATTTGAGTGATTCCCCCTTTCCCAATCATATGTCGGCTTGGTATGATTGAGTGATTACAAAATCAACAACATTAAGAAATTATGTTGCCTAGTCAAGTGCTTTCTAGACAATCACACCCTCTTTGGATTACTACAAACAGCTATATGCTCCCGTGCATCCCCTTTTGGCCTTTCATCACCTTTAACTAGAATCCATGGAGCTAGTGTATCCATTGATTTTCATTGCACATGACCAAAACATCTTAGACTAATTTCCCTCATCTTCTCTTCATTGATTGCCACATCTAGAATCAAACCAATCCATGGTGCTAGTGTATCAATTGAATTTCATTGTGCATGACCAAAACATCTTAGATTACTTTCCTTCATCTTCTCTTCATTGATTACCAAGTCTAGCTTCTCACAAATGCATTTATTTGTTTTCTATCTTTTTGTACTGCCACTTGTCCATTTGGACACCTTCGTTTTGGTTAAACTTGTTTTTTGAACATATTTCTTAACTACCCAAGATTCCATACCACAAAGCATAGTTCGCCTAATAGCCTGATACAAAAATTTCACTTTAACACAACAGCCCAATGACTGCCAACATTATGAGATCACTTCCCAAGTGTTACATGAAACTTGAATTGTTCTAGTACATGGAACGGGAACAAGAACGTAGCAAGCCACTTACTATAAAGCATAGAATAAGCTTACATAGATAGTGTATATGAAATGTGATAAGGTAGCTCTAAATGTAAGTGCTTTACCTAAGATAATTACTGAAACATGTACTATTGAAATGCAAAGTTGTCTCCTTATTTTTGAAGGTTTGTTATATTATAATTAACCATCTAAAAGAATGGAACTAAGTGTATCATATGTATGTTGAATTCTTAATGTGTAATGATTCTCTCCTAGTTATCTCCTAAGAAACTCTATTCTACTCCATTTTTGTCCATTATTCTAGATACCGTGTCTTTTGAAAATAGAACTAGAGAAAGAAATTTATTGCATTGTTAAATTTATGTTCCAAAATGAAAGTATATCACATTTTGGAATGTACAATCCAAGTGCAAATGTTTTCTGGTAACTCATGTGCTTCCCACTTCATCTTTTATGAGAAAAAGACACCGTCCTTGATCTCCCCTTGTAAAAAAAATAACAAACTAATAAATTGTTGGAAATTATATGATTTCCTCAAGAAAATGCTCACGCAAAGAGCAGGATATCAAGAAAATAGCACTTAGGGAGCTGCCAGGTAGTTTTCCTTTAAGAAAATGTAGGAGTAAAATTGTCAATATATAAAATTCTTCCTTTCCTTCTAAAACCCAATCAGGAGAATAGCCAGTATGGAACACAATGAAAATATGATTCCAGATAAATTTTTCATCTCAGGGAAAAAATTTATTTTGTCTAAGGCAAGGAAGCTGAACCTCATAAGGAGTTAAAAATTATTTTTTTGAGTCTCTTATATGTATAGATTGTTAGGTCATATGAATCCTCTGTAAATGCTTTCGTAGAGTTTTTGGTAGACATGAAGCTCTAAATTTTTGTTTGAATTGTCTCTTTTTGTATATGGATTCACTCCTTTTGGACTTGCTTTAATGAACTTTTACTTATAAAAAAAGTGTGCAAAACATAATTAACTAGCTTAATTGACATTTCAAGATGAAAGAGAATGTTTTTACCAAATAATTGATACACAGCTACAAATGATACTGTCATAAGCACATCAGCTACGCATTGGAAGGTGTATATCTGCATCTAGAACATTCATTGTCTGCCACTAAATCTTTGCATTGCAACATATACAAAGTCCACATTGAACCCTGGCGGCACCAATACTACACAGTAATATCAGAGGGCACATGCAATAATGGTAGAGTATCTTAGATAGGTTGACAAATTAATAATTTAACATTTGAAACTATTACTTCTGTATAAACAATTGCTTAATGAAGACTAATGTCTACAAAAAGCTATAAAAGTGACTTGTTACAAATTGGAGGCCACAGGTCGAATATGTGAAAAAGAACATGATTACCTATGATTTACCAAAAGAAATAAGGCACTGTATGGACCAAAATGGCTTTTAGAAAAAAAAAGGATGTTGGAGAGGATATTCCCCAAGTTAGAGTAAAGGATTTGTTTTTGACGGACTATACTTTTGGGTGGTTCTTGCTTATCCACCTTGTATAGATTCTTTTGTAGATTTTTTGGTAGTTGTAAACTCTAGCTTAGAGCTGTCTTTTTGTACATGGTTTCGCCTCCCCTAGGCGCCTTTAATGAAATTCTTATTTACTTATCAAAAAAATGATTTATTTTTTTAACAGTTTCATTTTACGAGTAAGATATATGCACATGTCCCAACTCCCAACTATGGCTAGAACCTCGCACACCTTCCCTTTGGGAGTGACAAGAAAGACCACTCAAGCTAACAGCTAGTGGTAAAAAAAATTTAAAAAAATAATAATAAATGCGGTATTTTTTTTCAATATCAGATGATAGGAACTCAATATGGCTTTGACATAAGAATTTCAAGCTATGTGAAGTTTGCATATCATTTATAAACAGTTAAGCAAGTCCACCTTATCATGCTGTTCTTACTCCTAAGAATAAGTCAGAGCAGTCTTTACAGTGATTGTTGCCAATACAAAATGGCAAAAGAAATACACCAATGTCATGCTTTACATTTCAAAAAGTGGATAATAAACAGCAATTTCTCAGTAGATGGACCATGAAACTAGCAACGGGAAGCAAAACAAAAATTTCAGAGAAGGAAAAGAAAAAAAAAAAGTTCTGATAGTGTTGATTTATGACACAGATTCATCAGTAAGTAAATGGAGCTTCCAAAACATGGGCAAATTTGCCTTGATGGCCTGCTATGGAAAAGAAAAATACCCCGATGCCAAACTAGTAAAGACGTGAATATGAATACACCAACATATATAAATATTTATATTTGGTCAATATATCTATATAAGAACCAATTATAAAATAAAAAATAACGACAATGACAACAAAAACAACAATAACGATAATACTTTGAAGCATACCCCAAATATGTTATCATAATCCTCTAGTAGAGTTATAACAATGGCTTGAGCATGGTTCGCTGCAGCAGCTGCTTGCAAAAGTTGAATAGAGCCATCACCACCCACATCAAAATCATTTGCATGCTCACAGTCACCAGCCAGAAGGGGACGAAGAAGTAGGGGGGCCATGCAAGCTGCCACAGCTGAAGTGCTCATTCGATTCTCAGCCTTGTGAGAAGCCACAGTTTGCATCATCGTGAGAATTCTGAACAAAAGGACAAAAGAATCAAGTTATAATTCGAGAAATGGAAAAGCAATGCCAAATGTACTGAAGAAAGTCAAAGAAAACGAAAGGATTATTAAGGAAATACGACATAATATCCCAAAATTGCCTTCCCATCCCAACAAAGCCTTCATATAAGAAAAGATTACTTTAGTTTTACTCATGATTCATTAAAAATAGCCAGCATCTAGCTGACAAATGGTTTATTGCCTTGTTTTTTAAAAGGGACATTAATATGCCTTGTTTTTTTATTATAATATGGTCTGTAGGGTGGTTGTAAAGAGAAGCATACACACATAGCAGAGTTGCTCCCTCTATTTTGCATTTGAATTATGCCACAGATTCAGTGATAAATCCTTTACAAATTTTAAGTCTATATGAAGTCCATACTTCCAATTCCTTAATCACTTTCTTCAAAAAAAAGGTCATTTTAAAAGTAAATAAATGTGCTTTGTCTTGTTATGCAACCAAAGTGTCTGGAAAAATGCAAAACAAACTGCCTTTTCACCTAACAAACAAGTGGGGCCTACATGTTTTTTTTTTTTAAATAGGGGCCAATATATATTTATTAATGTTGATCCAACTACCTTGTATCTATAGGTAAGAGAATGCAATAAGAAAAGTGGTCTTGTGTAGCATTACACAAGTGCATGTTACAACACCTCCATCGAGTTTGCATATTGCTGTGAATTGTTTTTCTTCTTTTTGGTCAAAAGTAAGAGTTTACTACCAAGACCCAACCAGACCTCCAGATGCCCCTTACCACCACATTTTTTTGCTGGAGAAAGGGCGAACATGGGCCTGAAGTTTCAATACATCTTTTTTTCCTTTTTATGATGGAGACCTACCAACCATGAGTCCCTTGGGCACGTGGCTATTAGAGTAAACTCCAGATATGTGACCTCACCCTCAAGAACAGCATACCGAGTCAGAAATATATAGTCCCCCACCCCAAAAAAAAAAATTGGAACTAAGTTATACCAGGTTTGGCTCTGAATCTATGAGAAACAAAACGTTTGCCAAAAGGAAAGATGAAT
The DNA here is from genome assembly GCA_008638375.1 of Nyssa sinensis. Lineage (NCBI taxonomy): Eukaryota > Viridiplantae > Streptophyta > Magnoliopsida > Cornales > Nyssaceae > Nyssa > Nyssa sinensis. The sequence continues at coordinate 14,452,760 of CM018045.1, read as the reverse complement.
GTAATTGATTATATCATTGCACATTTGGCAAAACAAGAACGAAAAAAACATCAAAAATCAAGAAAACAATAAGTCGATAGTATCTTCAAACTATAGGCTGCTTCAACACCTTCCTTTCACCTAACCAGTATCAAGTGTACTGAAACCAATCCTAGGAAAAATAGGAACTTACAATGGCCAAAGTCCTTATTTTAGCCAGAAATAAATGCTTAGTTTAAAATAATTATTTCAAAAGCAAAAGGGTCAGATGAGGCATTTTACCTATAAATCAAGGTGTAAGCCTCAAGGTACAAGGCAAAATTTCAATGAATTTTATATTTTGTAATTAAAAAAATATAAATTACAAAATTATTAAAATGCGAGGTAATAATAGATTAAATATATGGAAAGTATTTATGAATATCCCTCACATATATAACATCATGTGTCTGAAATCTTTGGTGATGATTTTCTTGGTTTTCTCCACTTATGCACCCCCTCACCATTTCATGGCATCAGTAAAAAATAAAAAAAATCCAATGTTCAAATACAGGTCAATTTATATGAATGTTGTATTTAAAAATACAAAAACAAACAAAATATATTTCAATTACCTAAGAGATAGAACATGGTTTATTAGCAAAAAAAAAAAGCGATAGAACATGGTTAGAAAAAAATCAAATCACCAAATAGAAAAAGAAGCAAGGTTGGTCACTTTAAAAGGAAAGAATGTATATAAATATAGCCGATCACATGAGGCATATGATATGCCTAGTGAGAAAACCTTGGTACTAACAAATCGAATATTTCAATAATCATCATATTGACAATTGTTGGCAGTTTCTACTCATAAAAAAAAAAAAAAATAATCCCCAAATATATCTAAAGACTCAAAAGGTCACTAGTGCAGATGGGGCTGACGGAACTGATTTCTCAAACTCCTTGGGTGATAAATTGCACTATATCAGTACAGCTATATCCTAGCTATCGCCAGTCAAGCTCCTCAAAAATTACATGTTCTTCTCTTCTCATCATTGGCTTCGTTTTAAAAATTCCCCATGCGTATCTGAAATATTTTGCTTCATACCAGAACAAAACCTAATGATAACCTCAAAAGTCCCATTGTTTCAATAATAGCCATCAATTGGGGGAGGGGGGGGGGGGGGATGTCAAAACTATTCATAGATGTATCACTAGAATCTGGTTCCTAGCTTGACAAAAGTATATATTATGCAGAATAAAGAGTGGTAGAAACGAAAACAAGTTTAACAACAATGACATGCCGAGAACCAAATCACATATGAATGACAGACAATTAAATTCTGATATAACAAGGAAAAAACAACAAAAACATAAAACCAATAAATGAAGTCATGCTGTCTACTACCTTTGTAACAAGCAGCGATTTGGCTCTGGGAATGTTTCACATATAGCTGAACGCATAGCAGTAACTCTCATGCCTCGATCAGTTCCTAACAATCACCATGAAATTTTCCAATGATGAGAAATTAGAAAGCCACAGCTTATGTGACACTACAAAATAAGATGTATGATATTCCCCTAGAGTATGCCACAACATGACTAAAAAGGCGAAAACCCTTGTGATTGAACACAGGAAGAAGTTATAGATTATTTCAGCTGTTTAACCAATCAAGAAGAACCCAAATATCAAGCCAAAGAAAATCCTCCATTTAGAATAGTTGGAGTTTATGGTATGGAAATTAGGGTTTAAAAAAAAAAAAGAGAGAAGAGAAGACTAAGAGAGATTAGTAGAAAAGGTTCAGGGCTTAATTAATCCTGCCGCACTTATACCTTGTATATTTATACTAACATGAGAGAAAAATACAATAATACCCCTAGACACAAAATAAAATAAGTACCCCTTCAACACTCTCCCTCAAGTTGAAGAATATAGATCAAACATGTCCAACTTGGAAGACAAATGATGAAAAGAAGCTCGGGCTAACAGCTTCATGAGAATATCACTCAGTTGAATATCGGAGGGAACATAAGAAGTAACAATTTGTTACTGCATCAACAAATCATGAATGAAATGACAATCAACCTCTATATATTTGATATGTTCGTGAAAAACATGATTATTAGTAAGAAAGATAGCATCTTGATTGTCACAATACATCTGCATAAGGGTATAAACATCAACTCCAAGATCTCAATAAAGAGAACGAACCCACAACATGAGCCATATGTCATGCCGTGCCTAGTGTGGGATAGCTGAAAGATTGAGCCCGTGACACATAGCTCGATATTTTGTTGCAGCACTAGAGCGAGCAACAACATTCTACTCTTTACCATGCCATATAACCAAATTCCCGCCAACAAAGATACAAAAACCAAACGAATACAACCTATCAGAACGACAACTAGTCCAATTAGCATCACTAAAACCAGTCACGAAAAAAGAAGTATAAGGCTTGTACAAGAGTACTCTTCAGATATCGCAAAATGCAACAGACAACATCAAAATGAGGTTGACTAACCAATACAACAGCACAAGTAATGTCTAGTTGAGTAATAGTGAGATAAATCAGTTTCCTAACCAGCCTTCGATAGTGAACTACATCAGCAAATAATGACCATTGCTCACCATCCAATTTAAAAGTAAAATCTATAGGAGTATCAAACGGTCAAGCACCTAAGAGACTAGTCTCGAAAAGGAGATCAAGCACATATTTCTTTTGAGATAAAAAGATGTCCTAACGAGAATAGGCAACTTCAATCCCAAAAAAATATTGGAGGATATCCAGATCTTTAGTGTGGAAGTGTTGTCCGAAGTGTCTTTTCAAATTTGTAATACCACTAGAATCACTCCCAAAGATAATAATATCCTCTACATAATCAATCAAGACAATAGTTCCCACAAAGGAATGATGAACAAAAACTGAGTAATCAAACATAGAAGACAGAAACCGCATGCAATCATAACAACACTGAATTTATTAAACCAAGTGTGAGGGGACTTTCAAACCTTATAAAGCCTTTCACTACCTACTAACAAGATGTTCACTACCAACAACAATATAGTCAAGAAGTTGAGCCACGTAAACGTCCTCCTAAGATTACCATAGAGAAAACAATTATTGATATCAAGCTAATATAAGGGCCAGGAACAACTAACAACAACCAAAAGCAAAATTCAGACAAAATTGAGACGGGCCACAAGAGAAAAGGTTTCGAAATAATCAACTTCATAAATCTGTGTATATCTTTTAGGAACCAGACGTGCCTTAAGGCGTTCAACAGAGCCATCAGGAAGGAAACCAACAGAATAAACCCAAAAACAGCCTATTATTTGTTTCCCATGAGGTAGAACTGTAAGTTCCCAATTTTGATTCTTATGGAGAGCACTCATTTCCTTATCTATAGCATGTTGCCATCCAAAAGAAGACAATGCCTACTTATAAGAGGATGGAATAAAAAATAGAGGACAAGGCACAAATAAAGGAATGCAAGCAAGATTAAGTGCAAAAATAGGACACAAAATTATCGGTAGGATGTTGAATATATGTCTGTTTTGCCTCTCCATAGTGCAATTGAAAAATCATCAGTAGCAGGAACAAAGGAGTAAAGAGCAAGAACCTCAAACGATGGGGAAGATGTTGCATCTAGTTTGTAAGAAGCAATGCGCTTATCCGAGATTGTTGATAAACTTGCAAAGGAGAACTAGACGCAAAAGAAATAGGCAAAGGGAGAATAGGAAAAGGTATAGATGACTCTCCCTCGTGAGATTTGTATCTAAAGACTAACCTGAAGAAGAAAATAAAGAGGTAGAGTCAAAGAAGGTAACATTAGCACTAAAAAAATAGCAATGAGACTTAGGGTTGTAACCGCATAACCCTTATGGGTTCTAGAGTATCTAAGAAAAATACATTCACAAGAACGAAAAGACATTGTTTTTCCTAGGATCCAAAATATGAACAAAAGCAACATAACAAACACATGGGTGTAATCTGAAAGGGAGAAAGGCTGGGATATAAGAAAGAAAAATGAGACTAATGATTAAACAGTAGATGGCATACGATTAATGTGCCAAAAATGTTTGAGTGCATGCATTTTGAACATCAAAGTACAGGCAACATCTAATACATGACGATACTTTCATTTAGCAACATCATTTGGTTGCGTGGTGTGAGTACAACTAGTCTAGTGGATAATGTCATAATCAACATAAAACAAAAAGAAAATATACATGACACTGTGTATATTCCAATGCGTTATGAGAGCAAAGAACTTTAATCTGTTTATCAAATTGAACAAAAATTTCATTATAAAATTTAAAAAGATATTGGGTAACTCAGATCTCTCTTTCATAAAAAAACAACGAAGTCATAGAAGAATAATCATCTACAAAGATCACAAAATCATTCAATCCATTCAAATGAGAACTATGAAACGGTCCCCGAATGTCTGTATAAACTATATCAAATGACTAGACTGACAATCATAACTCATTCCCAAAAAAAACTACAATGATGCTTGCCTAACTGATAAGCCTCACATTCTAAACTAGAGATGTGACTCAAACCACGAATAGCTAACTTAAGCTTGTCCAAAAATGGATGACTCAAACAACAATGCCACTGAAGAGGCAAAATTGTTGCACTCAAAGTAGAAACCACTAGAATCCAAGAAGTATAGGTCATCCTTCTTATGCCCCAAAGTAATCATCTTCTTCATCGTGAGGTCCTTAAAAAACACAAGAAATTGGAGAAAATGTTAAATAGTTTAATACTTTAGTCAATTAACTAAGAGAACGTAAATTATAGGGAAAATCAAGAACATAAAGACTAGATGGTAAAGATAAGGAATAAGTAGGAACGACCCATCAGCTAAAACAATATAATGCTTAGGAAGGTTTTAATTAGAAAAAAGAGATGGTATACCAAACATATGTGAGCTAGCTCCAGATTCGATGATCAAAGACAAAGGCAAACAACATTACCTAAATCAGTTAAACTAGTAGAATATGAGGAAAAATAAAGGGCAGTACGCAATGTCTAAACCGACTTGCCAAGTTGAGTAGTGAGTGCATCATGAGAATTTGAATGAGGAACTACATATCCAAATAAAACGACAGAAGCAGGCAATGAATGTGTAGTACCATCAATGACTAGGCATAATCAGGCCTACCATACTTCACCCACCAAAAAATTTCAGTATGATTGGTGCCACCACAATGATCACACTTTCTATCACCATGTCCACTAACATGACCACCACCTCTATAATCACTATAAGAGCCACGACCTTCACAACCACAACTACCACTGCTTGAGACTAAAGCAAAAGACTCTAAGAAAGATGAAATAAAGTCTATCATGACGGAGTTCTGTCCTAGAGAGACGAACATAGCAGTCTAGAATATACATTAGCAGCAATAGGTAAAGCTTCACTAGCAAGAATCTGGTCCTTAAATCCATGGAGGTTGGAGTCCAGACTAGATAGCAAAGAAGCAATCAAAAAATCTTCCCAATTTTGTTGCTCCAAATCAATAGTGAAAGGACTATAGTACGGTAATTGATCTCATAAATTCTTAAGAGTATTATAAATCTCAAGTATTGGTTTCCCAGATTGTATGATAGTGAAAACCTGCTTATATAACTCATATACTCGAAAAACATTACTTTGCTATGAGAAAGATTTTGTACAAGAGTCCCAAATCTTCTTTGGGGAGTCACAAAACTCAACGGTAGTAGTAACTTGGGTTCCATACAATACCAGAGTCACCCTATAACCATTGAATCCTCACATATCCAGCCTTTATACTTCAAATCAGCCTTAGAAAGAGGATTATCCATCAAATATATCAACTTGTGTTTCCCAAGCAAAAAATACATTCGTGACATGTGCCCAACCAAGATAATTTAGGCCATTAAACTTCTTTAATGCAATAGACTTGACAATATCATCATCTATTACTAGTGAGGGTTTTTCTTCAGCCATAACTCAAATCAAATCAAAAAACTAAGTCCCCAAGCTATGCAAAATACTAACAAACACGCCCCAAAGGCAAGAATCAAGAAACTCAATCAAAAGAAGGAACCAAATATCACCAACAGCTAAATTCGTCAAACAAGGTCAATCCAACAATATGATATACTAAGAAGCATAAACTAGAGCAGATAAGTGCTAACCCAACAGTAGAACCCTTAAATCAAGCCACCCACATGCAAAAACACAATGACCTTGAATGACTAAACACGCACAAACACTTTGGCCGAATGATCTAATGGCTCCAAAAGAACTAAAAACCAATTAATTCCTCATGGGTCATGCCAAACAAGACTCCTAGGACAAATCCTGAAGTGAATCAAACCAACAAAACAACAAAATTGTCTTCTAAAATCCAAATCAAGGAAAATATGACCATTATTCCGAAAATCATTCAAAAATAGAAAAGGTTGTTCAAATAACTTCAAAAAATTAGCAAAAATAACCAGAGGCATCTGTATAGAGAGACGATTTCATCCATAGGGTTCTAGTCACCGGAAGTTGATGACAATCATGCTGATGTGGATGACATCATTGATTGGAATCTCGTTTGTCTAGTTGTATTCCAATTATAATCTGGAGATTTTTATGTCAAGATTGTTCGCTCTGATACCAAGTTGGAGTTTATGGTATGGAAATTAAGGTTAAAAATAAAGAGAAGAAAATAAAGGAGAATAGAAGACTGAGAGAGAATAGTAGAAAAGGTTCAGGACATAATTTATCCTCTTGCCCTTGCACATGTATATTTATACTAACATGAGATAGAATTACCATAATACTCGTAGAAACAAAATAAAAGAAATACTCCTCTAACAAGAACAAATCTACTTTCAATCAAGATGTCATCAACTCTTCAACACTTCAAGTTTTAAGGTAGGTTATCACCGAGACTCTTCAATACAATGATATAAGAACATAATGGATTTTCGTGAAGCTTTACACTCTTTGTCAAAAATTTGATGGATTAATTTTGATTAGTTTGTTCAAGATTGAAATTATAGATACTTTTGAATCACCAACTCATCTAAAAGCTTAAGCTATTAGAGAGGGTGTAATTTTAATAGTATATCCTCTATCACGCCCCCTCACGTGTGGCCAAACTAAGCCAACACATGCATCAATTCATAATATGAGGATGACAATGAGGTTTTAACACAGGATATTTCGTCTGCTCTTATACCATATTGAATCACCAACTCATCTAAAAGCTTAAGCTATTAGAGAGGGTGTAATTTTATTATTATATCCGCTAATAGATACTTATCAGAAACAAAAACAAAAAATTTTGAAACTATAAACCGAGCTTCTACTAGATTTCAATATGCACTAATTCTTGTGCTGATACTTCTAAAAAAACAAGCCTATAAAAAGATCTTGACAACAAACTTACGACATGCTTCTAGTAGAGCATTGCAGCACGATGCGGGAACTGGTGATGATGGTAACTCCCGGATAACATACTAGAAGAGCACAATAAAGAAAACAATTAATTAAATAACATAGGTTCCGAGAATGTTGCAAACTATGAAATTTTTTAAATATTTTGCTGTGATTAAAGGAGATACCTTGACACAATCAGCAATGATGTGTGGATCCTCTTCTGGAGAAAACTCACATTTTCCTAAATTATGAAGAATGAACCAAAAAGAAAAGAATGTAATAAACAATGGGGGAATAACAAAAAACAAAAAACTCTCTTACAAGAGACTACCAAACAGAATCTGTTTCCTAATCTATATTACTCCATGAGCTAAAAGGGATCCCTGTTTTACCACTACTTTATAATATTTTTTCCAACACTATCCCTGATTCCATTTATCAAGTGTATATTCAAAATATATATGTACATTTTAAGGGACTTCAAGTTGTGGGTATGGTAGACTGTTAGTAAATTTAAAGAAAGACTAAAAATTCCTGATTGAAAAAAAAAAAGGCTACTGATTTACTAGTTACTATACTCTTTTCGCCCACATCCCTTTGAGCTAATATGTGTAGACCATTTTAGCTTCAGAAAAAAGAAAGTGTAAGAACCCTTTGGGTGTCGTGTCTTAAACCTGTCTTTTATTTTTAGGAAGAAAAAAAATGAAGTTCTGCAAACTATTTTCAAGAATTTTCCTGGAAAACAAAGCATTCCAGGAAGCATTAAAAAGGACCATTCAGACAGTTCAAAAACTATAATCTGTTAAAAACCCAAAAAAAAAACCCCACAAAATGACCATAAATTTGAAATTATCATTATTTTCATTTTTGAAAGTTAAAAACAAATTTAGAAGCTCATTTTTAAAAATGATACCAAATTGGCAACAGTGTGGAATACGAAATGCAGACACACAAAACAGTAAAACAAAAAGACATAATCTAAAGTTGTAAATTTTTTTGGGAAAGTAAAAAAGTTGTAACTAATGATAAAAAAGAAAGTAAATCTCAAAAACCAGTGGATCAAAGCAAACAAACCCTGTTCATATTCTCGAACTCGACGTTCAACATCATCAACATCTGCAGCTTGCCGCAAGATCCCTTCCACTTTGACTCCTGGAACATTGCTGTCAAATGATCAGGCCAAATAAACATGTCTATCTCAAAACATCTAAGGGATGAGGATTTATAATTGGTCATAAGGACTAATAAACGTAGCATATTGAGAAAGTTCTACCTAGATAAACTTTTGAGGGTGTATATGTAGGAAGGGAAAAAGACAAGGCCCAATACAAATGCTACAATTAAACATCAATGAGCAATAACAGCCCTACAAAGGTCACTAATGCACTACAACAAAAATTACTCTACAATTACAGCATGGTTGACAAAAATGTACGCAACATGTCTCAGTTAGCTGGGAACTGGGAAGTGAATAGAACGAGAAGACTGGGCAACTTTCTCTGCCATTGAATACTTTCTAATACACCTGCCATATTAATGTAGGTGTTTCCTAGCCCATTTCTCCCAACATCACTGTTGCATTTCCATGAGCAGAATAGGGTCCGACCATCTTACAGTATTTAATACCAAGGGTAATAGTTAATAAAAATCCCAGCACGTCACATGTAAAGTATAGCTTGCAATAAAATTATCGTAAAATAACATGTAGCTGAAAAACAACTTAGAGCCTGTGCTGTTCTTATTCATATCCTCCATTAAAGAAGAAACATTTGGGATTACCGTGCAATGGTCTCTATTGCAAGACTATAGCCTATCTGTTAGAATGAAGTACTAAAATCATACAAAGATGCATATGATCCGTGTATCAACAAAATTCCCAATAGTATGTGAAATGGATGTTAATAAAAAAAAAAAATAGAAATTTGTTTGATAATCATTAGAAATTGTACATAATAAATTATCCAGTTTACAAAATCAAGAATTTAAATATGTTTTTTTACTGCTAAGGCAAAGTAGATTAAAAATTTGCAACTTGACAAGCTTGGAAAATTGACAGACATAGGGTCCTCATAGCAGAAACCTTAAGATGCCAGTAGAAAGAGAATCTCACCATGCTTCTCTATAAACCTGAGGGCTTTCTCCAGGAAAGATGGAGTTCCATCTATATCTTCCAAAGCGAGTAAAATTGGCTGGCCGATGACCAAGGATTTCACTGGCTGTCTATCCTTCACTTTAGAGAAAGAGAAAGAAGAAATTAATTCCTGGATAAGATGAAGAATAATGCAAATCAAGTAACAACCCAGGTTCATAACAATGATCACATCCACATCACAAAGACTAATGTCTCCCAGTTTCAAGTCCATAAAATAACCATCTAATCTGTAATTACAATTTTTTCAGCCAAGTCTACTCCAGGACAGAGTTAAAAGGAAAATCACAATTGAAAATATGTGTGTGTGTTTGAAATACATCAAAAATCACAAACTAATAAACATAGATAATTCCTTTTACTCATATATATAGTAAATCTGGTCAGCAGCCACAGGATTGTTAAGTTACAATCACATTCTTGCTTAATTATGGACGGTTGTTACCTAGATTTTGCCCGCTGTCAAGTTGTTCATAAATTTGAACCATTTCAATGCAGAAAAACTTGTCCCTGGTAGATTGCATAATAATTGAAGAAAAAAAGTCAAGCTTCTGTCTCATGATCTGAATCGAGAAGAGCAGTAGTTCTTTCTCAAGAAGTGAATATCAGGGCTTGTGGATCAGAAGATGGGTTAGGTACATTGAAATGAGCCAAGGGAGGTGGACTTGTGAGGGATTTGGCTAGCCATTCCGTTTAGGAGCACCAGACTTCAAAGACCAACGGGGCCCTTTTAAGTGAAATTTTATTAAAACGCCAAAGGAGGCGCAACCCAATATACAACTGAAAACAACCAAAACAAAACACCATATGCCTACATCACTCAAGAATTCTAGAAACTTTACCAAGGATAAGGACAGATCTCCTGTAACCCAACAATACAAGCTATGCAAAAATAAGTACTTCAACTTCCACAATGGCAATTGGCAACTCTACCCCGTCAAAAGTCTACCTGTTTTCTTCACACCACAAACACCACCATAAGCATAAAGGAATCGCAAACCAACCAATGTGGGATAAGGGTATCACAATCTCTCCCCTTAATTATGTAAAGTCAATGTTGCTCAACATGACCCATGAGGCCCAGTAACTTCTCCTGGTTGGCCCACAAGATCAACCACGATGTTTTGCCATGTGTCTCTTCATGGTAAACTATAGGTAGAGCAACACACTACCATGGCGCAAGCTACGGAACCGGGGCCCGCTCTGATATCATTTGTAAAACCCAATAAGTTGAAGAAAAAGCCCAATGACATGGTCCAAAATACTTAAGCCTGTGTTATTAGTAGAAAACTTATGGTGACTTGTATGTCAGCCAAACTCTTCTCACCCAACCGCATAGGGGTATCATAGACTAACATACCAACACAAGTCTCACTCAATGCACCTAAATCATCCATTTATAATATGAGGACTCCAAATTTATCTCATGAATTTGCAAATACAACACTTTACACAATTTATGTATGCAATGCAAATGAATTATTTTCATTAAATAAAATGTCAATTACAATCCAAATTGGGTTTGAAGGGCATTCCGTCCCAGCACAGATCAAATCAATCTTGCTTGGCCTTGGCTTACAGTGGGATTAAAGATCACAATGAAGGGGTTTAGTGCCATGGTATGGGATCAAAACCAAAATGTGTTCACGGTTAGATTTGATCTATAATTCCAAAAATAAGAGGTCAAGTTTTGTTCGAAGATCTGGGTCTAGGCAAAGGAGTGGAGGACAGATCAAGCCAGAGGAACCTGAACCTTTGACTGGGAGGCAAAAACTGAAACTGAAGGATGAGAATGTGCCCATTTCACTAAGGGTTGAGTGAGAAAGAAGTATTGAAGGTGGGAAAAAAAAGGGAATTCAATTTAAAAAAAATTAAGGGAGGGGCTTCTCATTGAGCTTCCACGGAATTTTTCGTCTATGATTTTGTCTAAGTCAGTTGTTTCAGCAATCATATTGGCTTATGAGGAGGAACATATTCAGCACCATTAAGTTGGTGGAGAAAGGGGATAATTGAATGATACTGGGGAGGTCTCAGAAGTTTTAGGGTTCCCTGTAGCTGGGTTTTCTAAGGTGATGTCGAGGTGGATTCATTAGCATTAATAAAAATTAGCAGCAAGAGTTATACATGGGTAAGGGTTTGGGCTGATCTAGAGGAGGATGAGGATGCTGCTCTTTTTTTCAAGGCAAAAACAGAGTTAGGAGAGAAGGTAGGCAATTGAGATTTTGCGGTTCTAGGGACTCTGAACTAGTGCCTATTCTCAGTCCTCTTAGTTGCACTTCAGAAGATTTCTTATTAGCAAGCAGCACAGAGGAATGACATGAAGCATCAGATTGGCTGAAGGACAATATTGGGGAGTTCAGCAAATTTCGTGACGTTTCTTATGAGGGATTTGAGGATATGAAGCAATGGAATTTCTTGTTATTTTTGTGGTTTTTGTTTTTCCTTTTCTTTCTAAACCTTTTGTATACTTCGTGTGTATATGGGTTGCATCTGCTTAGCACTTTTCGTGTTTATTTTTGTCTATTAATAAAAAGGTCAAGCTTCTATGCCCCAGCCCATACCGCCCTATAGAAACGTCAAGCTTCAGGCAAATGAAACCATATGAAGTACATGAACCAGAAAAACTGTCTCAAACTCCATGGAATTTAAGGGTTCCTTTGATGTTATAACATTGCCCATGCCGACAGTTACTTTTATGAAGCGCTACGCTACAGTTCAAACACAATAAATTCTACTGCATAACAACAAAATATAGGAGCTAAATCAGATAATGAATGTGAGAAATAAGAATAATAACAAGAAGCATACGCTGATCAAAAGAACCATCAGCTGCATCAGCCCGATCATTCCTGAATATGCCATTCTTCCCCATCATGAGAGCAGCACTTGGTGCTTGTGCTAAAGCTTCCTCAAGCACAGTCTTCCACTCATATAGATCCTCTAAAGTTTCAGCCTGCAGCAACAGAACCTAATAAGGAACAATTTTAATAATAAGACCATAGAGTCTCATCATGATGATGATAACCAAAAAAAAAATTCATTTTCACCTCACAAACCTCCTTTGGCTTTACTTTGCCCCACAGTGTTCAGCCTTACCAATTTTAACACAGTTCTCAATGTTTATCCCACTTAAATAGAACATAACCAACCAAGCCATCACTAAGATGCACAATTGTGCCTTCCCCTATCTGTCTCTTGTTCTTGGCCCATAAACCTCTTATTTACAATTGTGGCAAGGCTTCCAAATTCAAGAAGTTTATCCCAATTCTTCTGGATGATTTGGCCACTAAACTCAAACATCAAACCCCTGAAATTTATCACCATCTTTCCCACTCTCTATTTCTCATCCCCAAAACTACTCCTTTCAGTTACATTTTCTTAAACCAGAACATGCCTTTGTCTCAATCATCCAGTTAAGCCAAAATTGTGCAAATGAGTTATGTTTAAAAGGGCCACTCTATATGTTTATCATTTTCTAACTAAGCCATAATGGGAGACAGAACCTAGCGGCACTCATGAAATGGTGAGGAACTCAAGATAAATGTTGATGAAAAATTGTTATTCATCATGAAGCCATGGGTCTTTGCCAGCCACTTTGTACATTCTATGAATTTTTGTGACATAAACATAAAAGTAGGTTTCATGTGCAAGTCATTGAAATATTTACAAATACAAACGTGTATAATAACATTCTGTTTCATATCCTACATAGTATCAGAGTCTACATACGCTTGACTTAAATTCAGCTATTGCTCGACTCATGATCTAAGCTTTGGAATGGCACTGAGAGCCAAAGAAGTTTAATCCCATGCTCGTGCTGAAAATCTTTGTAAGTTTGTGGCTAACTCATATCATCTCAAATTTAATGCACTAATCAAACATTACATTTTGTTTATACTACTCTTCTTATCTATATGATGTGTTTGTGTGTTAATGTTACCTCTTTGTAACCTACATTGACATAATCTCTTTTATATAATTTACCAAAATTATTTTTGAAACTGAGCAAAAATAGAGCCGGCAAAGCTGCCTTAAGTGTTGGCCCTGAACCACTGCAATCTTTCAGCAATCATTCCACCAAAAAATTAAAAAGAAAAGAAAAAAGGAACTGATAACTTCAACCATCATCAACAAAACCAGTCCTTGTTAAAAGAAACTTCAAACCACTTCCATTGGTATGAGCAATGTGCACACAAAGTATCTTGTGTTATCAAGATTTACAAGAGGAACCCCACACTATCTTGAGGTATATTATTTATAAAAAAAAAAAACGAAATCAAATAAAATCTTTCCAGGGATTAACTATCATAAAAAATATTAAAATAGTTTTTTTTGACAAGTAAAGAAAAATTAAAATAATGATGCCCCCCATATGTGAATGTGAAAGCATAAAGGGAATTGGAAACTTGAGTCATGTTTCCATTTTGTGAGCAGCTGGAATTGAATCTCAAAGTAATTTGATTCCAGAGATATATATATTTATTAATGAATGTACACATGCATTCCCACACACACAGCTGAAAAGATGAAAAAAAAGAACCAAACCTAATACTAAAATATGAAATACAACCAGGCTAACAAATAAAATAGAGGAAAGTGAGTGCTGGGACACTTTAAGTGAAGTCAAAAAAAGAAACAGACCCCCCCAAAAAAATAAAAAAATAAATAGAAGAGGCACCTTAAGTGTGAAAGCTCGCCCGTCACGACCATCGGGAAAGAGCACCGTCAAAAGTTTTTTATCTGCTTTGACAACCACACTAAAATTCATCGAAAAGAATTATTGAGGAGTGAGTAAAATGCTCCGAAAACCATCATAATAACAAATGTATACATAACACTAAAAAATGTGAAATTTAATGAAGCAAGCCAACCTGCCTGAATTGTTGAGATCAATGCCACCAAGTGTCAGATTCACCTCACTCCCCTTTTGAGGAATAGCATTCTGAAAGTAAAAGCACAGTAGATCAAAACTTCCAACATCTTAAGAATTCAACAAGCACACGTGCATGCATGCACGAGTGCACAAGCGCTCACACAGCACCAATTAATACAGGCAACAAAAGTTACTAACATATTATTTTAAATGAAGAACAAATTGCACCCAAAACATGTGTGATATAACCAGAGTCATGGACGTAGGTTCCTATAATTTTGAAATCCGATAACCATGCATTCATACATCCAGAAGTGGTAATTTTGACTATTTCATAAATTTCCATTAACTTCCTGGTCTATTTCATTTGAACAGTTGGTTAGTGTGTCTGAGTTTCTAATGCTTAATTTCCTATTAGTCAATGCACAAAGAGTATCAGTGATACCGAACCATAGTCTGGGCACGAGTTCATCCAACTGTCAGAACAAAAAGTTCATTCTTATTTATTTTAACTATAAGTTCATATAGTAGTTATCATGCACTCACTGTCTTTTAAAAAAAATAAAAGTATCAGAAATTATCACAAAAAACAGAAAACAAAGAGCCCCCATTTTCCAAAGCCTCTTAAGAGCTATGCATCATATTTACTCACTTTGTCAATTAGTTGTTTCCAATTATTATCTAATAAAAATATAATATTATACCAAAAATTACATGACCATAAATTATACAAAGAAGAAGCTCAATACCATGGCTAATCTGCATGTGTCAAATTAGATAACAAACTAAGTAGCACCGATCGAAAAAAAAAAAAAAAGGAAAAAAACTATATAACTCACAAAAATGAAGCATCAGAAAATTTAAATAAATATATAAAGAGTTAAAATAAAACAAAATAAAAACCAAAAAGATGAAGTTCAACTATCTACTACAACAAATCCTCACTATCCAGAAAACAAATCAACCATTAATAATGCATCTTTTACTGTTTTCTAATCCTTCATGCTTTCACCTTCCAAGAGATAAGGCATTCAATAGTCAAAAATGTTATCTAGCATTACAGTTCAAGCAAAGTGAGTTGGCCGAGACCAAATACAAAGAGCAAAAATTTACTTTAGGTGCGGCACAGTCAAGATATAAGGAATGATAAAAGCAGAAAAATCCCTTTCTTACCCCCATCTGCATCTGCTCTGATTTGACACCTCAGATGTTATGTAGAAAGATTCTAGCTAGTTGAACTTGGAAAGAAAAGTCTACTGTAACCTAATTGATCAAAACAGGCTTGCAAATAAAGTATAGTAAAAGATATGAAATTTGCAAACCAGATTCTTCTGGCAAGAGGCGGAAAAAATTGCAAGTCACAACTGTAACAATAAATTAGAGTCACCTCCAAGGATCCCACAACTTCGAAAAGAAAAGAAAAAAAGGCCACCCATACACATATCCTAGTAGCTTAAAAAAATCCATTGTGATTAAAAAAAAAAACTGCGCATACACAAAAGTATCTAGCAATAATTCATGGTAATCTGGTATAAAGGAACAGGAGATACATATAAAGTAACACATGCACAACTTACCGGATCACTTCTAAAGAAGACTAATGAGGTACGTGTTAAAATAAACCACCTTTTCTTCCAGGATGTCCATCCAATTCCTGCATAAGAAGATTTGGATGTTAGTAACTTCAAAGGAAGCCAGCCCTTACACCAATAGGAAATCATTTACCTCAATATAATAATGCTTCAACCTCTTAATGAAAATTCTATTATAACATCTTATAGAAAAGAAAATTTGATAAGTATATGTGAAATGAGTATAAGAGCAATTCCATAACTACACCTACATTTTTTGAAAGACTATTTGATTAAACAAGCATCTTTATGTGCAGCCAAAGATGTATTATTTCACTAGAATGGCGAGAAAAAGAATTCTTGCATATCTGAAAATAGTGTAAGGAGAAAAAGAAAATCAAAAAATTTCGAGTCACAGCTGTAACAAAGTAAAACAAAATAACGGCTGCAAGTTTAAGGAAATTTTCTTATTTTACAAATCACCTATATTTATATCCAATATGTTTTGAAACAAGTATGTTTTGAAACAAGTAATAGTGTATGTTGCCCTATGTGCCGATTGTTGTTGGCCAAGGTTCATGGCAGGCCCCTGTCCTGCCACTAACTAGCCTCCATAGAATTTAACATCAACTCATAAAGGGTTGAATAACTTGAATCATGCTTGAGACCAATCATAAAATAATCTTAAACCATAAATCCAATCTGATATAGTTTTTTTTTTTTTTTTTTTGTTGATCAGTAAATCCAATCTGATATAGTTGGCACTAATAACTTGCAGAATTTGGTTTTGGTTCTGGTGAATTAAATTGGATAAAATGTAACAACACAAATAAATGAGTTTTAAAAAAATGCAAAACATTCATTAGTAGACAAATCTGAAATGAATCTATTGTATTCATTGTACAGTAATGACATGTGACAGCACCTTGTTTGTATTCCATACACATGGTTAAAATGAGCAGCATACAAAAACAATTTTTTACTTTGTGCTTACCTATAATTGCTGTAAAATAAGTTTCTTACAGCCACCAGATGGAACAAAAAAATTTGAGGTTCTTTTTGTCCAATGGCAAGCTACACAAATGGGGGTAACACCCCCCCCCCCCCCCCCCGGGGCTATCTAACTAGTAGCCCCTTGAGGGCTTGACAAGGCCAAGGCATGGTGAGCCTCAACCAATGCCAAGGCCAAGGTAGGGGTGGCCTTTCATGGGCATCATTGAGGATATGTTGAAGATGTGCTAAGTGTTTTATGGATACTTAGAAAATTCAGAGTTTATGCAGCTAATGTGCATGTCTTAGACAGCAAAGGTCAAGGCAATGCACTTTGTGAACACTTTGGCGCATTGACTGTCTTTGGCAAGACTAATGCGCACAGAAGGAAGGACTAGTTCTGCAAGCGGTTGTATCTACTCTTGTCAGATGGACAAATCTTCATAAGACATATATAGGGGGGAGTACCTCCCTGAAGCGCCCATGGGCGAGTGACCCATGCGGCTAAGGACCTTGGCACCTCTAGGGCAAGGCATGTTGCTGTTGCTATGCAGATTCTAACTTGGTGGACTAAACTCCACCACCAGTAGTGGCACATTCGGTGGCAACATATGGTGGTAGCATATGATGCACAAGACCAAACCATGAGTAGGCATGGGTTGGCATTACGAGCTGGAAAAGAAGCTTGATGATCATGTGGTGCGTGACTGAAAGGTTGTGTGTGCAGTGATGAGCTAGCTGAGTGCTCACAGCTCACCCTTGAGTGACTGGGGTGGCATTAGTCCAGACAGCACAGATGGCAGCAGTTGAATGTCTAGCACAAGACAAGAATGTTTATGGAGACGAGGGGTAACTGCCTGTTGTGTTGGAACAATCATTATGCTTGGATCTTCCTCAGCATTGAGACAAAACTGTATGTTCATATGTGGCAATCATCCAGTGGCTTCAGACAAAGCCCTAGCAGTTGGGGGTGTCAACTGCCAAGACAAGTGGTTCTTTGTTGTTGATTCAAACAACCCTAGCAGTTGGGGGTGTCAACTACAATGTCATGTACGTGTTAGACACCATGGAAGTTTTACATTCTATTAATATATATATATATATGTATGTATGTATGTATGTATTGTAGAAGAAGAGTGGCAAGTGAGAGGGACATTGATGGTTCTTTGCAACCCTAAGGCCGTATTCCTATACTATTGAGTGAAAGTAAAGGTTGGGAAGATTGTTTCCTGTAAAGTGGGTGTGCCTTTTTGTCTTGCAATCTCTTTAAGCCTCTTGTGTGTGTGTGTGTGTGTGTGTGTGTGTGTTTATTGGCTGACTAAGGGTGTGTCTTAGTGCCATCACAAGGTAGAAAATTTTGGTTCGAATTTTGACCCTGTGACACTAACCCAGATGAAGGCAGGATTCAACCCTAGGTCTTTAATACAACTACCTAGAAACTTTAACAACTTGGTTAATTGGCACCTTAAAAAATAAAGATTTTAAAGAAACAAGAAAAGCGTCACTAAAACAAGGGAAGATGTCATTCTTGCACATGAAGCAGGCTCATAGCTATTAACTTTTAAGTGTAAAGGATACAAAAACCAACAAAGAGGTCCTACCTTTACAATTCAATTCTCCCAAAAAAAATCAACAAAAGAAAACAATGATATGTTCTTGGTCTGACCCATAAGTCCAAAAATGAAAAGTGTCAAGCATCAACTTCTTCAATCTATTAACAGGTATCTCCATATCTTTAAATATTTCTATTTCATTCATACCAAACACTCCACATTGTGCAAACAGGTACTGCCTTCTAGGTCTCTCTAATCCTTCTAGAAGGTCATGCTCCCAACCAACCCATCATAAGGTTTTGCCACCGTCCAAGGCATAGTCCAACACACTCCAAATGAGAAGAACACCATACAGTCATATACCATATATCCCTACAACCACGCAACAAAGGAGAAGATGATTAGTGAACTCTTCAACCCTCCTACACATGCAACACCAATGGGGTATAATTTTTCCCCACCTCCCAGATTATCCAATGTGAGGATAGCCTCCAAAGTTATGTCCAAGCATCATGGCTATCAACCGATTGGAGTTATGAGCCTAAAATGCTAAAACTACAATTTTGAACACCGTACCAATCAAAGTCTTTTTTTGGTCCACAGGAAAGTGCATTTGGCAGTGGTTTTAATTCTTAACATTGTTAGAATCTACCAAGTGATAATGAACTAAATATAGATTTAAGTCTGCCTAGCGCAATGGCGCAGGTTCAAGTATTGGGAATCAACCTCTGCAAAATGCAGGTAAGGCTACTTACCATCTACACCTCCCAGACCTTGCTACTGCAGGAGCCTTGTGCACTGGGTACAACCTTTATGCAATACTTGTTACCAAAATTTTCAGTATTTAGAAAAATTATTACCGACGGAGCATGTTTCACCCCCTTCCATAGTAAATTTTTATTTTGCACAATTTAAAAATGTTGCACTAACTTTAAGGTTTAGATAAAATAGGATTTTCATTTTTTGATCCCAAACATTTTGCAGTGTATAATTACATATACAATGTAGAAACTCTACTTCACAAGATTGCACAGTTACCAATAACTAACTTTTTACCATTAAAACTTGTCTCAGGATAAATAGAAAATCTCGTAATTTAGACTCTGAATGTATTACAAAAAAGATAGAAAACCAACCATATTGCTAAAGGTCCAGGAAATAAAGCGCGTATCAAAAAATTGTGCAACAAAATGAGAGAAAAAACAAGCAAAGCACTTAGATACCATGTTTCTTCCAACTAATCATTTTCTTAGTAAGCTAAAGGGTAGCTCATTTAAGAAATAAACAGACCTTTGGATGATATAAATAGTGGCCCGCTCTTGTAAATCTGCAAGGCAGTTTAAATTAAGATTGCATGAGCTTTCCTGTTTCTTGAAAACAAGGAGAACAAAAAGAATAAAATAGAAATAGAATAAACGGAGTCAATATTTTATTTTATTTTTTGATATGTAAGTGGCCCTAGGGATGTGTCAATAATACTTATAAGTGTGGAGAATTACTAAATATCAAAACATGGTGCATACTTACGTATCTGAATGCATAATTACAAGTAGTGGCAGATCTAGACCATGTACTTAGGGACGGAAAATATACGAAAAAGTAGAATTTTAAGGGAGTCTTTTGAGAGAGGGGGGGGGGGGGGGACTCCCAATTTAAAAAAAAAATCTATAGAAAATAAGGATAAAAAATCATCAATTTTTTAAAAGTTTGGGGGGCCATTGCCCCCCTTAGCCTTCATGTGGCTCCACCACTGATGACGAGCTTGAATTTTGGATAGGTCATCCAGAGGTGACATAACTCACTCAATATTATGGATATAATGATGCAAAGTGCAATAAAATGACAGTTGCACAAAATGAAGTTCTACACTGTTTTCAGATATCATGGTTTTCTCCCACGTAATAAAATTCATGATTGTCATCCTAGATACACTAGTGACCTGTTATCCATTGAAAAAACTTCTTGTGCAGTCATCAAAACATGGTTGTGCAATTAACATCTAGTGCGACTTCTGTCATTTGGCCAAAAAGAGAAAATAAATAAATAAATAAACATCTTGTACAAAATCTGCAGTCAGTCTCACAAAATCACGGCCACATACAATTCAAGCCCAACAAATGACAACATAGCTTAACAATAAATCAATTGTGAATTTAATGGTGATCCAATACCAAACAAAGTTGAACCTAACAATTGCATTGCAAATTCATATTCAACAACACAACTCCGATTAATTGACGAAAAATGACAATTACCTTGTTGCCACCGTGAGTACGCGGATGATCTGGTGGCCCTTGCGCTCCAGGCGGAGCTGGGGGGTTACCACCGTCGCCCTGATACGCAAGAGCCAAATAAACAAATTTTCACTGACCAAATTCTATATTCCCTCGTTCATTCATAATTACAAAATAAAATAATTCCATATACATTAACATGCACACACACACACACACACATATATCAACCAAACGGACAATGCACCAGATATTAAACAATCACGTGTTCGTACCTGAGTTGGCTCCGTGATTTGGGTCATCGTCTGATTTAGAATTACATTCGCAGATTAACACCAGTCACCAAGAACCTGTCTTCACATTGATCAGATTCAAAAATGACCGCAACGTATCGAAACATATCAAATAAATTAGGGTTCGTATACGTAATGATTTTTGAAAATGTAGATCAGGGACATAGCTATAATGCGTACCTTTGTAAAGAAACTATACAAACAGGAAAGTAACTATAATGAGGATGGGATGAAAAAGAAGAAAGAAAGAAAGAAAGAGATAGAAAAAAAAAAAAAAAGTGTGAATTCTTTTTCTTCTTCTCTCTCCTCTCTCACGCCCCAAGACTTTCCACAACGGAAACCCGTTGGTCAAGCAAACGAGAACCGTAATGTCTCTCCCCACCCCCCACCTATGTTGGAGAACCGTAAAATCACAGTATTTTATGAAGTGAAATTTTATCTTTTAAGCCTTCTAAATAAATAAAAAATGTCTTTTTTTTTTTTGTATTGACAAATTTATTTTAAAAATTTAGTATTATTTTTTAAAATATTTTTTAAATGTTATTTTAATCTAATCAATAATATTTTATAAAAGCTATTAAGATGCAAGTTTACAGTTTGACTTTTTTGTAATAAAAAATTCTTATTCAGATATTTTAGATAAAAAAAAATTAATCATAAATTTTTTGAATTGAAATTTTTATTTTAAGAAATTTTTAATATTTTTTCCCTATATTTTTAACTTACATTTCATTCATTTATTGATTCGAATGCATTACAGGAGATTAATGAATAATTTTTCTTACATCAATAATCGATAATAAAAAAATATTATCCGATAACGTGTTAAAATTTGAGAATTAGAATTCAGGTGAATTCAATGTGAATGTTCAAATATGAATGCTCAAAAAATTGAACGACAAAACTTAAAACTTTTTTTTCCAGTACTATGTGTATAATTTATTATAAATTTTATAAATAAGTAAATTATAATTTTTTCAATGAGAATAATATTGTTTATAAATACCCGTAGGTCACATAAATTAGCAAATAAGCTTAAGAAAGATAAATTCAACCACTTGAGGGTGTAATCGAGTGGTAAAGATATTAAAGATAAAACTCAAGTATCTCGAATTCGAATCTTTTCTATGTCAATTGTCGACAGCTAAAACTTAAAGAATGGGTATGACTGTTACGAGAAGAGAGACTTAGTCTGATGCGCATAAATTAATTCAAAATATCTTATGACCGATCTATTAAAAATAAATTAGTTCAGAATACCTTTTGATCGATCCATTAAAAAATAATAATAATTTAATGACAAAAATGAATAACAAAGTATTACACGTCTCCTTGTAAGACTTTAAACCGTAACTAACCTTGTAAAAAAAAGAAACAAAAAATGTCACTCAAACTACAATTCTTTTGAGAATAATTAAATTATAATTGAAATCACTCAAGTGTAACAATCACATAAAATCATTTCATCTTCATGTAGTACATTAAAATTGGCACAATGAGTTGTGTGGTGATTTCATTTGAGGAGCATACAAATCCTAAAAATAAGTTAAGACTAGGGAATGCATTTTATTTGATTTTTGCATGCATTAAATTAACAAAAAATAATAGTTTAAAAAATCTGGTCAAATAATTAAATACATTTATAAAAAAAAATTACAAAAAAAAAAGGAAAAAACAAATGTGCAAAAACTGTCTCAAACCGACCCTCAGTACAATTGACTTTGTGTATACAATTCTGCTCTTCCTTTTTTACTATTTTTCCTACTGTAATTTTATATTTTCTGTACTTGCGGACATCCCTAAAGCTAACATGTAAGTACTTTTTTTACTTTTATTTTTACCATACTTTAATTCTATGACACAAGTATATATGTAATTATCATATAAAAGTTAGGTATAATTTACCAAAGGAAAAACTTTCAACAAAATTGACAAGCTAATCAATTAAAAGTTAACAATAGGTTGAGATTATTTGCACTCTACAAAAATTAAAGAGTTCTATTATAATATATAAAATTACAAAATCACTCTTAATTAAAGATAATTATATAAGTGTATAAAAATAATTTAGTAATCACATTTTATAAATTTAGAGCTATTTAACAACTCGAGGATTGCAAATAGCACCACTTAGAGCAACTCCAAAGGGAGTTGCTATTTTGGAGTGTCAAAAACCCTATTTGCAATCCTGAACAGTGCACCCTTGAATTATAAATGTGCTTTAATGTCAAGTACCAAAATGAGGATACTATTTTAATATTTTTATTGAAAAATATAATTAAACTTAACGGTTATATTTTAACGGGTATAGTTTTCATAACGGTTGTAATTTAATGGATATATTTTTACAATCAAAATTTTAAATTTTTTTCGCCGAAATTTAAATTTCAAAATTCAACAGTCAAAATTCAAATTTCAAAATTTAATCGCCAAAATAAAAATTCAAAAAAGTAAATTAAATTAAAGAATGAGCATAAAATAATCAATTAAAAAATAAATTAAATCACCCTTAATTAAAAATTAAATCAAATTAGAAAATTCAAATTAAATTACAAAAATTAATTTAATTAAAAAATTAATTTAAATTCTAAATAACAATTAACTAAAATAGAAAAAAAAATCTTTAATTATAAAAATTAGATAAATAAATAAAATCACCCTAAATTAACAAAAAAGTAATAAATAAATAAATAAACTAAAATTAAAAAATTTAATTTAAATTACAAAAATTAATTTAATTTAAAAAATCAATTGAAATTCTAACAATTAACTAAAATAAAAAAATTTATTTTAAATTAAAATCAAGTATACATATATAAACATTTTATGGGTTTCCTCATTTCCTTCCCTTTCCTCGCACTTCATTCCCCTTCCCCTTCCCCTCTCCTGCGCCTGCGCCTTCTTCCCCTTTTTCCCTCTCTCTATGTCTCCTTCCCCTCTTTCTGCATCGTGCCCTCTGTCGTCGCGCGTCTCCCTCCGCTGCTCCTCTTCCTTTCTCTCCACCACCACTGATAACGCGGCGATACCCCTCTAGATCTGCCATCACCAACATTCATGGCCGCAAGAAAAATTAGGAGTAAGGAGTAGGATACTTACAGTGATTTTCAGCGGCGGAAAACGATTTTCAGATGATTTTCCTGGCTTTGGTAAGTTTTCTCTTCACAAAATCTCTGTATTTATAGAATTTTTTTGTTGAAATATAGTCGTTGGAATGGTAGCCATTGGAATAGTAGAATTAGAAATGGTCGAACAGTTCGATGGCACCTTTCCATTTTCTCTCTCCAAAGTTAGTAAAAATGCCACCTCAAGAACATGCATAACATTTTGCAACCTTGGATGCCACTTCCGTTAGAGTGAAATTTTTTAATTTAGAGCGTCATTTGGGCAGTTATGAAGTTGGCACCTCAGATGACACTCCCCCTTGGAGTTGTTTTTAAACTTTCATTCAAAAAAAATAGTAAACTCTTAAATAGTCTACTTTTCAGGATATTAGTTCACCAATAATTTAAAAAATATGAGTTTTAATTGTATCGTGAATAGTTGTTAAAATTTCGTTAATTCAAATTAGTGGTGTATTTCATGTACAATAAGGTTTCTACAACAATCACATATTATTTAGATGTATTAGAATAATAAAGACAGAGAGTGAGAGAGAGAGAATGGGTTAAAAAACCTGTATATTCGTTGTGTATATTACATGTACAAGAGGGGCTTATATATAGGTACACAAAAGGGAATAATACTAGCATATTTCAAGGAATGATACTAGCATATTCTAAGGATATGCTAGGGTATATCTGTACAGTATAGGTATAAATACTACGTGTGATAGTACACAATAACACGCTCCCTCAAACTCAAGTAGGGGTAGTAGAGACCAACTGGAGTTTGGACACTAAATCATGATAGCGTCCTGGTGGATGTGCTTTGGTAAAGAGGTCGGTTGGTTGATTGGTAGAGGAGACAGAGAGGAGTCGAACAGTACCACTGGTAATGTGTTAACGAACAAAGTGACAATCAATTTTGATATATTTGGTACGTTCATGAAAAACATCATTGTGGGCAATCTGAATAGCACTACGATTATCACAGTAGAGAACAATAGCAGTGAGAAGAGGGACTCCCAAGGTAGCAAGAAGCCATCGAATCCAAAGAAGCTCTTGGGTAGTATCGGCGAGAGCACAATATTCAGCTTCAGTATTAGAACAAGCTATGATAGTTTGTTTCTTGCTACGCAATGAAATAAAAGAGATGCCAAGGAAGAAACGGTAGCTTGTGGTAGAACGACGGTCAGTCGGGTCCCCTGCCCAATCAGCATCGAAATAGGCACGCAACTCAAGAGGTGAGTCGACGGAGAAACGAAGACCATGAAAGAGGGTACCTTTAAGATACCGAAGAATCTGGAGAACAGCAGCATAATGAGAGGATCGAGGGGCAGATATAAACTGACTGACAATATGCACCGCATAAGCAAGATCAAGCCGAGTAACAATGAGATAGACAAAACTGTCAACTAACTGTCGGTACAAGGTAGCATCACGGAGGGGTGTACCATCGAGAGGAGTGAGATGAACATTGGGCTCGAGAGGGGTAGAAGCAGTCTTGTTATCAGTAAGACTAGCACTGGTGAGGAGATCGGAAGCATACTTGGCTTGAAAGAGATAGTAACCATGAGAATCAAAGAAAATCTCAAGACCCAAGAAGTAGTTAAGAGAACCAAGATCCTCTATCTTAAAGTGTTGGCTGAGAAACTGTTTGAGAATAGAAATTCCAGCGGAGTCATCACCCGTGATAATCATGTCATCAACATAGAGGAGAAGAAGGGTGGTGCCATGGTCAGTCTTACGAATGAAGAGAGTGGAGTCATATGGACTAGAGATAAAACCAAAGTCTTCAATAACAAAACTGAATTTGGCAAACTAGGCGCGATGAGCTTGCTTGAGACCACACAAGGCGTGATGGAGCTTACAGACTTTATGAGGGGGATAATCGTACCCTGGAGGTGGTTGCATATAGAATTCTTCGCTAAAGTCACCGTTAAAAAAAAGCATTCTTGACATCCATCTGAAATAACCCCTATGTGCAAACAGCAGTAACAGCCAGCAGACTCCGGATAGAGGTAAGACGGGCAACAGGAGCAAAGGTCTCTTCATAGTCAATTTCATATTCCTGATTGAAGCCCTTGGCAACGAGGCGAGCCTTATAATGCTCAATGGAACCATCAGAACGAGTCTTGATCTTGTAAACCCATTTGCAACCTATAGCAGTTTTACCCGGAGGAAAATCAACCAAGTCCCAGGAATGAGTGTGGTGTAAAGCCTGTAATTCATCATCCATAGCTTTCTGCCAAAAAGGGTTAGTATGAGCCTCGCGATAATATTGAGGCTTATGATGAGAGAGAATAGTGGAAAATCAATGAAAGTCACGAAGATGGATTGGCAATTCACTTACCCGAGTAGAACGACGAAGAGATGGAGCAGAATGAGGAACAAGAGTAGGATCTGGAGCAGGATCGGCAGACGGAACAGTTACAGTAGGAGGAGCTGTAGTTGGTGAGGTTGGACCTGTGCATCATTATCAGAAAATAATGAAATAGAAGGGTTAGTGAATAAAGAAAGGGTAGAGGAATGGGTGAGATGAAATGGGGACAAAAAAGAGAACATCTTATGCTCCCAAAAGACCACATGTCAAGAAACACTTAGGCATTTAGAGATAGGATCCCAACACCGATAGCTTTTGTGTTCTTTCCCATATCCTAAGAAGCAGTAGAGGCGAGCATGAGGTTCTAGTTTGGTACGCTTATGAAGCTGAAGTAACACAAAACAGACACAACCAAAAACACAAAGAAGATTGTAAGTAGGGGGTATATCATAAAGCTGTTCATAGGGAGATTGATAGGCAATGACTGGAAAGGGAATGCGATTGATAGTGTAAAAGGTTGTGAGGGCAGCTTTTCCCCATAAACGTTAGGGACAAGAGAAAAAAAGAAGAAGATAGCGAACAGTGTCAAGAATATGATGATGTTTGCGTTCAGCAAGACCATTCTACTCAGAGGTGTCTGGGCAAGAACGATGGGGAAGGGTGCCCTTTTGTTGAAGAAATTGCAGAAAGTCAGTGTCGTGGTACTCCATAGCATTGTCTACATGAAAGATTTTGACAGGACGCGAAAACTGAGTGGTAATCATATGGGCAAAGTTATAGTAAAGCTGTTTTAGTTCAGAACGATGTTGCATAAGATAAATCTAAGTGAAACGAGAATAATCATCAATAAATATAACAAAATATTTGGAGCCACCCATGGTGGAAGTAGGAGAAGAACCCCAAATATCAGAATGAACTAAATCAAACGGGGCATCAGAAATAGAATCACTATTAAAAAAAGGTAAAGCAGATTGTTTACCAAGTGTACAAGATAAGTAATCATCATGTTTATTGATTACAGGACCCAAAATATCACTAGTAGCTAGTTTTTGTAAACAACCAAAAGAAACATGACCTAATTGAGCATGCCAAAGACTTAAAGATGGAGGAGTGGAGGCAGCAGTAGCAGAGAGATGAGGCAGGGTAAGGTGGGAGGGAGTGTAGAGGTGGACTAGTGCAAATAAGTGTCCAACTTCACGGTCGGTCCCAAGTGTTTGTCCCGTCTTTGGATCCTGCACAAGACAATTAGTGGAAGAAAAAATAAAAGTAAGACCAAGGTCACAAAGTTGACCCACAAAAATGAGATTCAGAGTAAGTTGAGGAATAAAATAAGTATCGGGAAGAGATACTTTGGAGTGAGAGATGTGTCTGATGTGAGTAACAAGCATGTGAATAGCAGGAAGATGTGAGGTAAGAACTTTAGTGGTAAAAAGAGAGTTATCAGATGTCATATGATTACTACAAGAGGAATCAAAATACCAAGAGGAAGTACTTGGTGTGACGGACAAGGCAGTAGGAAGAGAAGTGCCAGATGTGGAGATGATCTGTTTGAGAAGAGCAGTGAGATCAGCATTGGAGAGAGAGGAAGAGGGAGAGGCAGGTGAAGAAGGATCCTTAATGGCAGCAGAAGCAGTTGACCATTGGCCAGACTTGAACCTGTTGGACAGGGATGAACTGCCTTGGGAATGGTCAGTGCGTGGTTGTGGTGTTGGATTGCGGGGGCAATCATTTAAGAAATGGCCTGGTCCTCGCTTGTGACAGTGCTTGTAGACGCGAATAGGACAATGAAGCAGAGTATGGTCAGGTGCATGACAAAACTTGCAACTGGTTGAGAAGGACGCCCGGAAGAACGAGCAGCGAGGGTAGTGGTGATATATTGAGGGCGTGCTGAGGAGGGAGCGGCAAGAGCAAACTCAGTAGGTGGAAGAGGCGAGTGCAGCGTCGAGTCTTATAGGAAACCAGTTTAGAAATAGCACTTTCTAAGGTCGGTAGTGGAGTACGATGAAGTAAGATCGCACGAGTAGGCTCGAAGACATCATCGAGGGCCATCAAAAACTGAATCAGGCGCTGCTGATTTCGGCAGTTAAGAAACGTTGTCGCATCCTGAAAACAGCTCCAAGTGGGTTTAGAAACAGTCAATTGATCCCAAAAAGCTTGTATACGGGAGTGAAAAGTGTCGATTGGTTCGTCAGGTTCTTGATGCAGACGATGGAGGTTATCCAGAAATTGGTACTGATGAGGGAGACCAACAGTGGTGTAGCGATCAACAAGAAAGTCCCAAGCAACTTTAGCAGTTTCGAAACAGCCAAATTGCATACCGATGGATGGAATAGAGGTACTGCGAAAAACAGAGATGATTTTCTTATTCTTGCTGTCCCACTCTTTAAGGCGATCCAGAAATTTGGCCTCAAGTTCTTTCGGCGCTTTCTTTGGTTTAGTGATATCGCCAGTAACAATGCGCCAGAGTTTGTGGACTCGAAGGTAGCCAGACATGGCCCGGGCCCAAAGGACATAGTTTTGGCCATTTAGGATCAGGGGAACGTTGATAGCCAACTCTGTGGTACTCATGATGTTGATAACTGCACACTCAAAGAGAATTTAGACAAAAAAGAGGTAAAAAATGAAGTCAGATGGTCAAAAATACCTAGGAATGGCCTCTTGTTGCCTGAAAAATAGCCCAGAAATGAAGAAAATGTGAAAAATCAGCAAATTGTGCTGATGTGGCAAGATGTGCTGATGTGGTAGGTGACATGGCATGATGACACAACTCAAGTGCTGACATGGCAGACGATGTGGCACTAGCAAAACAGATGACGCAACTCAAGTGCTGACATGGCAGGATGACGTGGCTCAAGTGCTGACGAGCGGAAGGCCTTGAACTGGTGACGGTGGTGGGCGGCGCCGTCGACGGTGGTGGTGAGCAGTGGTGGGTGGCACCGGCGACGGTGGTGGTGAGTAGTGTTCAGTTGTGGGACATTGGCTCTGATACCATATTAGAATAATAAAGACAGAGAGTGAGAGGGAGATAATGGGTTAAAAAACCTGTATATTCACTGTATATATTACATGTACAAGAGGGCCTATATATAGGTATACAAGAGGGAATAATACTGGCATATTCCAGAGAATGATACTGGCATATTCCAATGATATGCCAGATTGCCAAGGTATAGCTATACAGTATACATATAAATACTACATGTGACAGTACACGGTAACAAGATGGTAAATTTTAAACACTCACGAGTATTGAAATGTAATTTT
Organism: Nyssa sinensis; assembly: GCA_008638375.1. Classification (NCBI taxonomy): domain Eukaryota; kingdom Viridiplantae; phylum Streptophyta; class Magnoliopsida; order Cornales; family Nyssaceae; genus Nyssa; species Nyssa sinensis. The sequence continues at coordinate 14,423,041 of CM018045.1, read as the reverse complement.
TTTTTTTTGTCAAAGATAATAGTATTCCAATTTTATTAGATTAACCCACCTCTTGTTCTGTCTATTCAACTTATTGGTGTACTTTATGTGCAGTTAGTTTTATAGATAGGTGAGAATTACGTACAATTTAAGTGGATAAATTTTAAACACTCACAGGTATTTTGAGAGTTTTTTTTTTTGGTCAAAAGTTGTAGTACTCTAATTATGTCAGATTAATTTGTTTCTAGTTCTTGACGTAGTTCGAACATTTCATGAGTTGTAATTGTAATGAATTGAATTTGAAATTTTTGAATTTACAACACGTTATTTAAGTCAAATTACTTGCTACAAGATTCATGTAAAACCAGAAATGCTATACTTCTCAACTATTTATACTAAATTTTTTATCCTAAATAACATGACACGGTAATATTAATAATGTATTAAATTATTTAATTAATGAATTATAGTAAAATTTTGTTATATTACTATCATATCATTTGCGATAAAACTTTGAAATAAAATTTAAAAAATAAACATTATTGCTTCAATAATGACTTTCCGAAAAAGAGAGACAAACAATAGTAGTAATTAGGAGAGGGGTTAAGAACTAATAAAACAGGATTATGAATGAGACATATTTGACCTCTTCCTGCGTGTCCTGGCAACAAAAACCAAATGCAAGAATGTAACGTCACGCCAGCAAATCAACCCAAGTACGAAAATCCACACATAATCCAATTATTCTTCTTTGAACTCTTAGTTCATCATGAATCCAATAAAATATCATCTATAGGGTTTGATTAAGAGAACGATAAACAGATACAGAGAGGGCGGCCCTCACTGTGTCTGTGTTTATAGATATATAGATATATACATGTATCTGTAGGGCATGGAGGTCGAGGTCTCAGGTTCTAAACTAATCGGCGGCCGAATCGAGAGGGCTATGTCGGAGACGGATCGGGTTCGTGTGAAGAGGAAAACCTTGGAGGCGGTGCTCCAGCAATGTCAGAGAGCTCTTGAATTGATCAACAACACCGGTTGTGTCGATGACGCCGACGATGTTAGTGACGCCGATGACGAGGGGCAGACCGGCGAGGGTTCGTCGGCCCCCTGCTATGATAGGGAGACTGACGACGTAAGGAATTTTGTGAATTGGGGAATTATGCTGGAGAATTGTCGGTTTAAATCATGTTTAGTGTTTGATTTTGTGGAATTATGGTGGCCTTTGTTTGATCTTGGTTGTATTGATTAAATCCGGGTTAATTTTGAATGTTTTAGATTTTTTCTAGCAGTAAAACCATACCATTTGAGTGTTCAGGTATTTGATCCCTGGGCCAAAACTCTTATGTATTGTCGGTTTAAATCATGTTTAGTGTTTTATTTTGTGGAATTATGGCGGCCTTTGTTTGATCTTGGTTGTATTGATTAAATCCGGGTTAATTTTGAATGTTTTAGATTTTTTCTAGCAGTAAAACCATACCATTTGAGTGTTCAGGTATTTGATCCCTGGGCCAAAACTCTTATGTTCAACTCTTAGCAAATTAATTTGCATTTGCACACTGTTATATTACGTTAGGATTGAAAAAAAAAAAAAAAGCTTGTAGTTTATTAGGACCCTTAGATTTCAAATTTTAAACCATTATTTTACACGGTATGCAGACACACCCACACACAGCATATTTATCTATTTACCCAAAAATAAGATTTATCTAATTGGGCACCTTTAAATGGATCATAATTTGGTATATGTTACAATGGTTGTCTGACAGTATATATGTATTGAACAAAATAGATGTTCAAACATTCTCTCATGAGTACCATGCCCCCGGCTCTTCATTCGATTTCTATGATTCTAGTGGGTTATAAAATGGTTTCCTATGAACATAGATGTGACATCGCTTGGTAGTCAGACATGTTGACAATATTCTTTGAAAAAGTCAGTTGTTTTAGAGAAGATGCCGTTATCATTTCCAGTCTTGTCATCCAATAAAATGATATGCTTTGGTACTTTAAAAATTTGAAATATGTGATGCAGTATAAATGACTTCATTAGAAGATTGTAGTAACTTCATTTTGATGTCTCATCAACTTGAAATTTAAAACTTTCTGCATTTTTTTCGCCTATTTGCAGCTGTGTGAACTTCTTAAATCTAGAGTTGAATGCCCCGATTTCCTTGAAAAGCTAGAGAGTGCTCAGGTGTCCATTCCACAAAATATAGCTGGTATGCAACCAAAACCTGTCCCTCTGAGAATTTACTGGCGTGTGATATATGTACACACATACATACTTTGATGTAATGTTTACTACACAGTACAGACACACTTTTCTGCATTTAAAGTTGAAACCTTGGACAGGTTGAGACATAATGTTATTCTACTTGTTGCTCCAACAACCCCTTCCTCCCAACATGAGTTGACATTTGTCAAAATTGTTAATGTAATCTATGTCTGATAGCAGAAGAAGGTAGCTCTTGGGACATGGTCAGTGAAAATGATCTTTGGGAAGGTGGAAATATTGAATCAGACCAAGAAGACTATGTTCTGGTTAGGCAAGAAGATATAGTGGAGGGGGTTGCATGCTTCATGGCTGCCTATTTATTATCCCTTAAACAGACCAAGGTACATGAAATTTCTACTCGTCTGATTAAGAAAATGGTTAAATGTTTTACTTTGTCTTTTCTGTTGATGCCTATTAATCAGCTTAAATTAATAAAGCCTAGCTTCAGCTACTCTTTGGTGCCTATCAAAAGAGAGAGTCGGGGAAGAAAAAACTCAATTTAAAAACTCTTGGCTTATATTCTTAAGCTCATCTTATCTCAATTAAGCATTGGCACTCACCAGAATTCACCTTCTCAAAGTTGGAAGTTTTTGACATTTTGTCCTATTGTTTGCAATAGTTCCATCCTAAATTGTGTATCCCGGTTTGTATTAGATTAGATAGACTGCTTGATTTAGGGCAAAAGTTGAGCTGTCTTGTCATGCGCTATCATTTTAGAATTTAGGGAACACAGCCTGATTACATATCGAACTTGGAAACTAAAATCTCCGCCATATGCATTGGCATTTTCTCCCCATTTTGTTGATTTATTCAACCTACTCTGTTAGGGCCAGTGCGATGGTAGAAGCTTAAGTTGCTGTGCATGTTGATTGATATATATATATATATATATATCTATATATATATATAATTTATAGTTGTTTATTTATTCTATATGACTATATGCCTTTTGTTTTGCAGGATTTGACCCCTAATCAACTCCAAGAAGGTGAGTTGATTGCTTCTTCGTTGTTATGTTATTAGCTAAGAAGCATGGATACGACACAACACGGACACGGACACATAGACACGTCATTTCTAAAAAAAAGTAAAACACGGACACGTGAATGACACATTAAATATATATAAAAATTGTATATTTTTTATATGACTAAATAATAAAAATTTAACGTTATTTTAATTAAAATTGACATAAAAATACAAATCACAAAAATATTATTAAGATATTAAAATAACAAAACCACTAAATAAAAATTCTAAAATTTATTCTTTTAATTATCAACATTTATGATTCAAATTTCAAAACAAATTTATTAACTATTACATAAAACATATATATATATTTAACCAAAAAAGAACTAAGGAGAAATGGAAAAGAAGAAGAAAGAAAACGTGTCTTTAACGTGTTCGGAAGTGTTCGAAATTCAGAAAAAAAAAATTAAAAATTAGACTCCTTTTTTATAGTGTCCGACATATGTCTGGAAAGTATCAGTATCCGACACGCACACGTGAACCAAAATAGAGTATTCGTGCTTCATAGGTTATTAGAAATGTAAAAGGAACAAGAAAAATAAAAATGAAAATTTCTAATATTCTGTCCTTTCTATACATTTATGACCTTTATTGAGTTTTGTTGCCATATATTGGGGAAAAAGAGGTTTGACATTTATTTAATTTGGTTGTCATATATTTAGGAAAAATAGAGGTTTGACATTCTGTGAGTTTTCTTCTAGCCCTGAGCAAGACATTCTCTGTAAAGAAGAAAAAGGGAAAGCTTCGGAAGGCATGGGATGGAAGCAAAGTCATCTATAATGTAGCGTCTTGGGGGGCAACAGCCATTGGGTAAGTTATTTAAATTGATTCAGCTTATAATGGTTTGATAACTCTTCTTCCTTATTGCTATGATGTGTTTGGTTTCAGTGTGGACTACCCATCACATTGCCTGTCCTGTGATATAATTTGGTGCCTTAACTGTTCATATTCACCAGAAACTGGAGCTTATGCGTGAGCAAATTATACCAATGTCCCTTTTGTTACAAATTCATTCTGCATTCGAGGACTGAACAGAGGGAAAAAAAGTTATGATTAAAGTCAGCTTGCTACTTTAGTTATAAATATGTCACATAACTTACACACCAACTACACTATAAATAGGGTAAAAAAAGAACATAGAAAAAGTTGTTAATTTGGTGAATTTGAGGTTTATATTCAACACATACCCAAACCTATAATATTTTTTATCCATAACCAAATCAACTCAACTCAAACAAACAAAACCTTATCCTGACTATTTAGGGCCGGTGACATGAATTCTATCTCACCATTCTGCTCTATTTAAGACCGTTCCCTCAGTTAGACAACAATCCACATATTATCATTTTTTTTACTATCTCTATCAAAGTTAATTTTGGTCTCCCTTGCCACCTAGCATGACCCTCAATGTCATGCTACTCTTCCTTATGAGTGCAGTTAGTCATATTCTTTGTACATGGCAATACCACCTTAAATTGTAATATTCCTTACCCATCCCCACACCTGTAGTATTCTTTACCTCATCCCTAGTCATATTTTTACTTATTGCCGTGGGTTTTATGTGATTGTGACACTACATTATGACCTTTGGAATGCTTGTCTTCATTATCAGCGTACCAAAAACATAGGAAATAATACTGCTGCCATGTTCGCCTTGCTTGTTGAAATTTTCCTGAGGTTGTGATATTCATTTTAATAGTCCTGCTGTTGAACTCATGTCAGAGTTGATTTCAACTATTTATTCATCATGTTGAAATAGCAGTTGAAAGCTTATCTCATTTAAGCATGTTAATAGTCAGTAACTTTTTATCATCCATGTTAGAATGTCGAGGCAATGAAATTAATAATAATAATAATAATAATAATAATAAAAAGCTGTAAATACCTATATAATGTGACCCTGTGTAGATCTACCTCTGGCAAATGTGCACACCCGAGAAATAGTTATATACCTATTTCATTAGGTGTCCTTTTGTGTTTCCTGCTTAAGTTTCCCAATTGTTTAATATGTAAAGCTCTACTGATCTTAGCCTCTGTTTGAGTTTGTCCAAACAGGATTTACCAAAACCCGGCTTTGCTCAGGACTGCTTCAGCAGCCTTCTGGACTTCTTATCGTGTTATATCGAATCTTTTCTAATGTGTTTGTGCTGCTTGGAGAATGTTTGGGTCTTTTTCCTGCTACTGCTCCATTGAGATTGATCTTGTAAATATTCTTCAGTTAAAAGCATTGCTATGTGCAGTTACAATTTGTTAGATTTAGGGCTGTCTCGTGTAATTGTTTTTAGGCTTTAACTTTCATCAGCAGCTTGTTTCATATGGTGGTTTAAGAGCCTTTGTTCAGTGCCTTCAATGAGGCAATAATTAATTGATGGTGTTGGCAAAATGAAACCCATCTGGAGATCATTTCTTATTTGAGATAACAAGATTTGGCAATGGAAAAGAATCAGGAAGGAAAGGAAAGGAGAGGAAAGGAGAGGAAATTATTTTTATAAATATTTGGAAAAAAGAAAAGACAATGCCAAAAAAAAAAATTATTTTAAATTTTATTTGGGTAAAAAAGTGAGTATGTAACAAGCAATTTCTCCTTTTTTTTGTTACCCCATGTTTATTAAACGCGATTAAACATGTAAATTTTGTTGGGACAACTCGATTGAACGAGTTTGGGTTGGACTTAGGTTTGAATTTTTGGGCTTATAAGTGGGTTTATGATGGGCTTAGGTTAATGTTTTTAATATTTAGATTGGACTTAAACATTTCTTAATCTGAGTATGTCTTATCTGAGTTATATTCGTATTTAGAATATTGGCTTCTTTCCCCTTCAAGAAAGGATTGGGTACTTCAGACACATCATGTTTTTTGGTTTTTTAATAATGTTTTTGTTAAAACGATCGCTTATGAAAAGAAAGTTGTTGAGAGTCGAGACTCAAACAAATGACATCCTATTCAAGATTTCATTTTCCCCGCTCCTACCCATATACTTTTTCTATTTCTTTTGTGAGGCAGACTATTTCTTAATTATTACGGTTTTGCATTATATATATATATATGTGTGTGTGTGTGTGTGTGTGTGCACATACATGTATACATACACACATACATGCATATACACGATCTTCCCATCGGTCTTTGACTTGAAAAAATATAATAATACATCATCACTTCAATTAGGTGCATCTCCATTGCTTAGAAAGACATGATTCGCATGCTCGGATGTATGGATGACAAAACAACTTGTCTCTTCTCGAATGAATATTTTTGGAAAAAACATAAACGGGATGAGAGGTGAATGAAAAGATGTTAAAATTCATCACGAGATTAAAGTAGGGATAGGGAAAGTACCCATCACTATCCCCTCCTCTTTCCGATTATATATTTAAATTACATAAATATTTTTTTATAATTTATTAAATATTCACATATAAATTTAAATGCACACACATATATATAGATAGATTTGTATTTTTAATAATAATAGTGAATTAACTTTAATTTTTAAAAACAATTTTTAGAAGATAACAAGGTGGGGCGGGGTGGGAACGGAATTTGGGAGGGGAGGGAAGGGGGCGAACGGGACAAGATGGGGGAGGTTACTTTTAGATGGGGCATCCCAACCCCAAACCCATCCCAATGCCATTCCTACCTTGGTGTTTTTGCCTCCTTTAACTATCCCAAAGTTCTGTGGCAATTGGCATGAATACATTTACAGAATGGTTGCTGAGAAGGCAAAGCTATAAAAATTGAATATGGATATTATATAAAAAAATATATATATTCGAATATCAGCTCAGCAGCTTTCTATACTTTCTAAAACAGAATTACAAATAATATAAAATAGAAAGCGTCAGTGGAGATGGGTGAACCAGGGAGCAGCCAAGTCACATGCTCCCTTTTTACAAAAAATGGCATCTAATGTGGTTTATACCTATGATATGCATTTTTGATAGCCGAAATGACAAAATGTCATCCATTTTTCAGCAGGCCAACAAGAACATCTGCCTCTCCTCCTGTATTTCGAGCTCATATCCCTTTTCCTTTCCCTCTCTCCTCTCTTTGATATATATATGTTGTCCTCTTCTCCCTCGTATCTATATACAAAAAATAGTCTAATAGTAGTATGTGTTGCCCTTGTGACTTGGAGTGTCCTTGCAAAGCATTGAGCGCACTTCAATGATAGCTCTTGGAGGCTCCAGGTCCTTCTCTTGAAGGGCATTCCCAAGCAGTTGCTGCATCTGTGATGCAAAGGTGTCATCCAGAATCTGCAAATTACAGAAAAGTGTCAAAACTCACATCATGATGAGGGCAGGTTCACTACCCAGAAAACAAGATATTACTCATCACCACGCTTTTCTTAAAAGAGGACAACATGTTGCCAGCTCTACACTGAAAAGACCCAAGAGGGTTGAAAGCATAGTTATTAGAGCCGGACCAGACCGGCCAGTTCAACTGGGAACCGAACCTCTGGCCAATTCGGTTTCTTAATTGGATCTTTTTTTCATAACGAACCGGACTAAACCAGGAATTTTGGCGATGAACCACGGTAGGAACCGATAAAACCGGCGTCAATGCGTGTGTGATTGTTCAGCATGTTCAACATTTATTGTTTTTACATGGAAAAAAGCAAGCCGCGAGAGTCGAACACTAGTCTTCTATTTGGAGAACGCAGAGCTTTGCCACCATGAAGTTGTTACTTCTAGTTACCACTTTTAATATATATCTAAATAAAGTGGTAACTAACTAATAAATACCTATGATAATAAACTTAACGGTTCAACCAATTGACCCACTGGTTGAACCAGTGAACCGTGAACCGTGAACGGCCTCCTCCACCAAGTCATTACCTGGTTCGGTTTTGATAACTATGGTTGAAAGGAGAAACAAGATTTTCATCTGAATTTAGATATTCCTTGGTGTTTCCATCTATAAAATACCCAAGATCAGTCCAAGTTGATGATCTTCACTAGTCTCATAATCCTTTACTCTTTTGACACTAAAAAGACAATTAGTCCCTCACTCCCATAATTCAACGGTCACAATCATTCAATTGAAGAAATCTGGGGCTCTTGATTGGGACCCCCACTGACCCCTCACAAAATCTAATTATAACATGCACCACCAAAATAGCAACAGACCATATACAAAGTTTCAAAGTAACGAGCTACCAAGCTCGCTCTCTGTTTTGATTATTTTTCCTTTCAGTTAAAGCAACCTTGCTACAGGAGCGTGCAAGATACTACACTAGTGGTTCCCAAACTGGAAACTAGTTGAACAAACACAGTATACTGATTGCTAACATCCAGATATTTGATTGTCACCACAAAATGCTGAAACGGATGACAAAAATCTGGAAATTTCCACATCCTCAGTGTATCTAAAGGAACCATCCAGATAGTAGGACATAAGTCTATATGCATGCTGCTTTTGTATCAATATTTTTTTAATAGTAATTACTTGCGTGAATGGAATTTACTATCAGTAAGAGAGTTTGTGCGTAAAAAGGTGCTATACTTACAGACACGGCAATTTGTGAACCTTTGTACCATGACCTATTTTCTTTCCTGTTCTCCAAGAAGCTCAGAACATCCTGTGACAAAACAACAATAATTTCAAAATGGTTGAAACCAATAAACTGGAATGCTATTTTTCATAATCTCTAGATGCAATTAACTCACTTGTCCCATACGATCCCAGTAACCCCGACAAATTGCAATAAAGACATGGGTCTCAAAGACAGAGTGGAGGTGATTTATTGTATTTGTCAGCTGATCTTTTAATGGTTGCATTCTACTCCTTATGTCTGATTCTACCGCAGTTTCTTTTGAATCCTGAAGAACTTTTTTCAGTTTTGTCGCACTCTGTAATCTTGTCTGAAATAGAGAAAACAAAACAAAGATATCAAAGCCTATATTTAAATTTTGAAGAAAACAAAAATACAAACTGAATGGAAAAACCAAATACTAGTGTGCTGTACATCACAAAAATCCTCCCCCCCCCCCCCACCCTTTTTTTTTGGGTGGGGGATGCACGCACAAAATAGGCACGTCATATACTGACAACTGAACTTATTTTCCATTCAATCACTCAAATTCTTGCTTTTCAAGAGTAATTACATTGCAAGCATAGTCTTTCAACTGAACTCGAAACCACAATTTCATTAACTACATAGGCGAAAAGAAAATCTGAACATTGCAAGAAAATTGATTACAGAGGAAATGAACTCCCAATGAGGACATGCATGCATGTGCATAGAAAATCCAAAAGGCCATGCGTGGAAGATCAAACATCAGTGGCTAACAGAATTATGGCAGATAGCCTGGGATAAGGTCCACATGCTCAATTAGTAGTTCACATTATATACAAGTCTTTACAAAATAAATTTGACTTACTATTTTCCGCATCTATATCTGTTCTATAAAACGAAAAAGCATCTACATTCTTTCTGAAAGATCATGCACTCGAATCTTTATTTTGAGCATGTGATTATTTTATTAATCTTTTATTCTCTGAAAATTAAATAAATGTCAACATAGCAAACCTTTGTTCATTTCCAAAAGATAGGTTGTATCTTCCTGTTGCCTAGATGATCTAATAATCATATCCAATAATGGGAAAATTATAAAATTCATCAGAACACCAGTTAAATTGAGAGTGAATTCAAGGATAGACATGAAACTTTTGGAATGAAACTCACATTTTCTGCAAGCTTTTCAACAACCGCTTGCAGGTAATTTCTAAACTTGGTCCTAAGCATCACAGTTACTTCACTGAGATGCTCTCCAGGGGCTGTGTTTCCCCCATCTGGAATGCAAGAACCCCATGATTTCAACTGATGCTCTATTTTTGGGCGCAGGATATCAAGCATCCTCTTCATGGAATTTAAAAGAATTCCCAGCTGAAAGCAAAACAAACCAAATTTTAGGCAAAAGGAATATCAACATTAAAGAGAAAAAGACTGGAGAATTTAACTAGTATAGCTCACCTCATCGGGGACCACATAAGGGCATATGGATCTTTTTGCCAGCTTCTGGACATATTTGAGGCCAAATTTCTTGGGTGTCATGTTTTCTTTTAATGGCAACAACACATCTGCATACTGCTTGTCCATGGCCTCCACAATTGCCTTTTCTATGTCAGCTATGGCCTTTTTATAGATACGCAACCAAAAAAAAACAATAATCTGAAGTTATAATGCAAGTAGTTACATAACGGAATAAGAAAGAACTAATACCAGTCCATGATAAGATGGCATATTAGATTACATATCCTCTTTCTTTCCCTTTTCCCTTTTCCTTTTTCCTTTTGCATTCATCACAAGTAAAAAAATGTAAGGCCATGTCATTGTATTTTTTGGGGCAGTTTAATCTCTTCCATGAGAAATAAGGATTACTCCTTGCTCCAATCTTTGAACCTTTGATCCTTTGTTGGACCCTAACCAACTTTCTTGGTCTAATTAGTCTGATTTTGTAAGTCTTTGTCTAATATACCACCATTTGGCAGCATGACAGAAGTTTTGATAAGTGAACATAATTGCAATGAGATAGTGGGAACAGGGAAATAACTGAATGCATTTGAAGAAAGGTACTGCGAGGTGAGAAACACAAGCATAGCATGTTTTCCACCTCTAGTTTACTGTTAAAAAGAGATTTTCAAATTCAGATACTAGTTATATAGCCAGATACAATTGGTCACCGAAATCAAATGGCTTGTCAGTGCATTAAATTTTTAACAGGTAATAACTTGGGAAAGAGTGAATTAATCCCACTGGGTGAGGTGAGGAATGTGGAAGACTTGCTTGGAATTTGGGATGCAGGGGGGGCGTTTTTCCTTTCAACTTATTTGGGTTTGCCGCTTGGAGCTTCTTCTAAGGCCAAGGCCATTTGGAATCTGGTGATTGAGAGATTTCAAAAAAGATTGTCCGGGTGGAAGAGACGGTACTTCTCTAAAGGGGGAAAACTCACTCTCATCAGGAGTACCTTTGGTAGCCTTCCAACTTACTTTATATCCCTTTTCCCAATCCCAGTGGCGGTGGCGAGACATTTGGACAAATTGCAAAGGGACTTCCTTCGGGAAAGAATGAAGAAGTGAGAGGTGTGCATCTTGTTAGTTGGGATAGGGTGAGATTCCCCATTGATGGAGGGGGCTTGGGTGTAAGGGAGTTAACGAAGTTCAACAAAGCTCTTCTTGGTTAGTGGTTGCGGCATTTTGTGGAGGAGCCAAAAGCTAAATGGAGGATAGTTGTGGAGGCTAGATTCGGTTGTGATGAGGGGTGGTACCTTAGTGCTCTAGGGCAGTTGAAGGACCTTGTGGGGTGGGCCTATGGAAATCAATTAGAAATGGGGCGGAGGATTGTTTCAAGTTCACCAATTTTGGGAATAAGTGTAAAATAAAATTTTGGAGAGAAGTGTGCGGTGATGTAGTGTTGGAACAAAATCCCTAATCTTTTCCAGTTGTCCTTTAATCAGGAAGCCTTCATAAAGGAGTTTGTAAAGTTTAATAGTAATGGTTTTGTTTGGACTCCTAAGTTTAGAAGAGATTTTTTTGCTTGGGAATTAGAGTAAGTTGCTAATTTCATGTCTAATCTTGCCAAATTTCAAGTGGATAGAGACAAAGAAGATTCCATGTATAGGCTTTTAGCCAATAGTGGGGTGAAGAACTTCCCTTGGAAGGCTATTTGGGAAGTCAAGGCTCCTGGGTGGCCTTTCTTGTTTGGGCCGTGGCTCGAGGAAACATTTTGACTCTTGACAATTTACAAAGAAGAGGATTCCGCTTGGCCAACATGTGTGTTATGCGTAACAAGGGAGAGGAATCGATCAATCATCTGTTCTTGCATTGTCTGGTTGCTAGAGATTTGTGGTCTCTAGTCTTTGCTCTTTTTGGTTGTGTGGGTCATGCCTAAAGGAGTGCTTGATATACTCAAGATGTGGAAAGGGGCTCGGGTTTTTTGTAGTGTAAAGAAAGTTTGGAATTTAGTTCCTCATTGTATATTGTGGTGTAGACGGAGTGAAAGAAACCATAGGATTTTTGAAGGGCAATTTAATTTCCTTAGTAGATTGAAAGATAGAGTACTAACACTACACTTTTGGGTGATGGAAGCATACACCCCTCTTGTATTGACTCTTATGTAGATTTTATTTTATTTTATTTTTGTTGGGGGGGAGGGGGGGGGTAAGCCTTTTTTCGTAAGCTAACTCTTTGCTTTTGTATCTTCGCCCATCTCAGGCATTTGTTAATGGATACTCTCTTACTTATAAAAAAAAAAATCAACAAATAGCTTCACAAAACATCAAATGGTGAAAAAGAACAAAAAAAAAGAAAATAAGACTGAGGGATAATTAGCCATCAGGACATACATTTTCCAAAACAAGAGTGTATTCTGGCCAGCGAAAAATGATGACCTCATAATCATTCAATGTTTCTTTCAAGCGGTCATACATATCATCAACAAAAGGGGTTGTTGAGTGTTGTGTCCTGACTCCTGACCATTTAACCTGCAAGTGAAAAAATTCTTTTAATTATCAAAGCAAGAAACCACAAATGAGGTTAACAACATTTTATATAATGTGGAAAATATCCAAACCGTTCTTCAATAATGTAATTATCTGAAATGATGGTAAAACAAATGTTTTTTTTTTTTTTTGGCGGGGAGGGGGGGGGGGGGTGGTGAATTGTATTAATATTGGTAATGGCCTATTTGTCCAAGCAGTTGGGCAAAACCAAATCAAAGCTTCCCCAAATATTACAAATGGTAAAAACCAAGAAGCACAGATACGGACACAAGACACGGATACGCTGACATATTATTTCTCGAAAAAGTAGGACACGGACACATTAGGAACACGTTGAATATATAAATTTTTTTTGTTTTTTATATGATCGTATAATAAAAATCTATTGTTATTTTAATTAAAATTTGCATAAACACACACAAATTCAAAAAATATTATTAAAATATTAAAATAACAAAACCATTAAATAAAAATTAAAGAACTTTTTCATTTAATCATCAACATCTATGATTCAAGTGTTCAGACACGTGTCAGCGAAGTGTCCGAAAGTGTCGGTGTTTAACACGGACATGTGAGCCAAAATAGAGTGTCTGTGCTTCATAGGGTAAAAATAATGAAAAGTTAAAACCTCCTATGCAATTGGCCCCACAATTACTCATGATTAATTTGGCTAATATATCAAGCAAGAAGTGCAAGGCTAAAAATTTCTCTAACTGCAATATGAAATGCAACCTTTTTTAGGGTTTAGAATAGCAAACATAACAAAAAATTGACATGAACATTCAAGTAGCAGGGCCATTTTAATGACATACTGCTAAAATCTAAATTAAAAGTTTCCGAAATTTTATATACTACGGCTTACACCATGAAAATTTAAAATATAAACCACATATATAGTGGCATTACTTATTATATGTACCTTATCTAATTTGCACGACTCAAGCAAAGAAAGGCGCTTATCTTGAATCCAGAGGACAATATACAAATGGAACAATTCTTTTGCATCAACTCCACCTTTGACAGGACTGCAAAACATCATAAAGTAAGTGGGGGACATGACTTTCAAAAAAAAAAAAAAGTGGGAAACATTCGAAAATGTAATAGCATTTGAAACAAGGAGTAGAATCATGGCAAAAAATTACTTAATATTCCAGCTGGCAAGATCCCTTTCAAAATCAGCAGTTGCAATGACAAGTTCTGCAACAGGAGGTGATGGGCCTGTTGGAGGACATGCAATGAGGAATGCACGTAATCTACTGCAAAGTTCTGCACTGTATATTGATGAGGAAAGATTGGGGAGGTCTACAAAACTGCAGAAAGGAGAAACAAGAATCAACAAATATTAGAAGTTCAGAAGTCTGACATAGGATAACCAGCCAAACCACCATGTGAAAACCAATATAAGTGAGCAACATGCAGAATGACAAAAGCATTTACCTTTCAAGTCATAAAAATACATTAAATTTAGGGTTAAACTTTCCTAATTTCATAAAAGTTACGAAACAGAGTAAAGCTTAAAGGATAATATCTTCTTTATAGATGATCAGTATATCATAAGACAGTATCCCAGTAAAAACAATCACCCAAGAAATTGTTTGTTGATTGCTGTGCCTTCTCTAACTATCTGAAGTTGGCAACACAAATACCGTTCCACTGGTCCAGTTTGTCAAATCCATGACTCATGTTAAGGGCCTAAAAGTGCAATGATAAATGAATTTTTACCCTTTTCTGGGTCCAAGGCAATGATGGTCTAACAACAGTACCCAGGCTTTGGCACAACTACTAAGGGATTTTACAGCAGCCTAGCTGGCACCTCAGCAATAATTTTTTTTTTTTTGGATAGGTAATATGCACACACCCATGTCCCAATTAGGACTTGAACCCTGCACCCTCCCCCTCTGGGAGTAGCAGGAGATACCACTCAAGCTAACAGCAATAATTAATTATTTAGTATTACAAAATCAGTAATCCTCTCAATATCAGTATATTTCTTACAATAAATTGTCTAACTGAACAAACCTTGGTGTTTGAAGCATCTCAAGGACAAATAGAGTTATTCAAAGGAAAGGAAAAAAGGACAAAAAAAAAAAACACACACACACATACATGCACATAAATATGGCCACTAGCAACTGATATTTATACACAATGCACCCTGAATAAATACAACATGATACTTGATACAACACAAACAAAAACAGAAGAAAATTTGTATTGCAAATTTCACTTGCAAGTTAGCCAATACTAAATACTTTCTTAAAATATACCAGTAAAATATTGCATTGCAGGCACTATAAAAACTATAAAAAAAAATTAAATGGTCTCCTCTATTTTTTTAAAAGTTAATTACTATTATTTTTATCACTTTTTACAGATTTTGGCTTTCCTTTCAACATAATGGCCCTGTTTGGTTTTTATGGGAAAGCATATCCGGACAAAACTGAATCCATGATGTGAGATGGGACACATGGATGCATAACTTATTGGTTGAAATATTGATGAATCTTATTGAAAAATTAGCATAAAATGAACATCAAAGTCCTAGTTTCTTTTAATCTAAGTAACATAATCCATTTCACAGAAGGGGCAGACACACTCTCAGTCCATGGATTCGTGGATTGACAGAATACACTGTAAATTCACAGATAATTCATCACCAATCTGTGGATCAACTATATCTGTTATCGTTGCACGTTAACACCTCTGTGCTCTCAATATGCAGATCGGTAGATTGAGAGTGCTATGATGAGCTGGCATTGCATCTGATTAACACCTTATATAACATCCAGGTGAGTGGCATGTTTTTCTTACCATTATTTTATTGAAATTACATAGAACTGACGGGTTGAACCTGAAATTTTAGATAGCACCACTAACCACCAGGTAACAATAATCTAACTGTTAGATTTCTAGTTATTTTTTCACTTAGTTTTTTTTTATCAGTAGCTTAAAACTTCTTAGTTAAAGAGAATAATAATTCTAGAAATTCTCTTAGTCCATTCCAAAGGTTCTCATCTCATAATTATCCATGATTGTTTGTCTCTAACATGACCGCTTGATGAAATTTGAAGGAATTGCGGTAAATGGCCGATACTAGTGGAAGGATTCCTCTTTGGCTAATAGGTACTGCAACCGGTAATCTTGTGATCGGGTTAATAGGTATTTTTCTTTTATGGTTCATATTCTGGATTGGGTTCATCCCTGTTGTAATTGGATGAATTGAGTTGTAGACATTTTGGACAATTACAAATGCTGTCAAATCTGAAATCCTGCTAACTTGGAAGTAGAAAGTCGAAGCCGTAATAACATATTATGTCTGTTGGCTTGTAGTAATAAAACACAAATATACTGCCATACCAGTACAACTATTTGGTTTCATGTAGCGAAACACTGGGAAATTTATTTCTTATTATGGATTTTGTCTACACCAGAATTAATGCATCAAGATGGATTTTGACTCTTAGCTCATACAAAAGATCATGGTTTTAATTCATATAATAGTGTAATTGATCATCTAAGTATTGTTTGTATGTCTTCTTGTTTCCAAACGAACTTTAAAAGTACAATAATGGTAGAGTAGATACATTTCAGCATACAACACTAATTTCACAGCTTTTTGATAACACATCTCTCATCATACTGATGCCATTTCCAGTATGTTTGAAATAAATAAACTACTCAAAAATAATTAGATATGAATTTAACTTGCCAAGATGGTGAAAATTCTAGCAGAAGCCAAGCTCAATGACGTGAATTAACAGATTAACTTCTGCCCAAGCTTCAAAAGAATGCGAATGCCACATGACAAGGAGAGGAAGAAATACCTGGGAAGTATATGTTGATTGTGGATCTCTATATCAGTGAAAATTTCATTTCTAATGTTCAAACAAAGGGATTTCATTTTCTGATAAGCAGTAGAAACAGTAACAGCATCCATCAAAATGCCTTCATTTCTGCTGGCAATAAACTCATCTGTCTCAGTTAAGTGTCTTCTTGATCTCTTTTTAGCAGCAGCCTGGCAATAAACAACAACTTAAACAATGGAAGTATAGAAACTTAAAACAAGAATTACTGTATGTATGTCAGTCACATGAACCTGAAAATATCTGTACAGTTTATTCTGTGCCTCAGGAGATAATATATCATGAAGAAGAATGTACAATTTTACAGCAGGTTCCAGCACAGGTGCTGCAAGCCCAGTTGCAGGCCTAAAAACATCCATAATCCCAGATGGTGCCGATTCATCCAATGACTTGTAATTCTCAAAAACCAGGGAAAGAATCTGTTCAATCTGATCCTCAATTTCTCCTAAGATGCGGTTCTAATGAAGGAGACACCAAATTGCAGTGTCAGAAAACATAAAGCAAGAAGCATAGTAGTGTACTAACAAAGCAACTTAGAAGATAACTGTTGAGTGTCATATGCTGTATATGCGCTAACAGTAATAGTAGTAGTGATAAATTGAATGTTAACAATTCAAAACTGAAAATTTGAGTTGTACCTCTTGATGACTCAATGTGCTCTTACTATTGCCCCTCATAATTACAGGCAGTAATAAATCATTTACCAGTGTGAGACAATCAGCCGTGGGTGTGGCCACATCCATGATATAAGAAAGGTACCTACAAACATACATCAGAGAAGCATCATTACCAAAGGAAATTGCTGCTCTAGGTGGAGAGTTGCAGTCACAAGATAATGTATTGCATAGCTTAACTATTTGGAGAGACACATGCAGCCAACTTAACACCACCCTAGTACCTTAGCTTGGTGTATGCGTCAGAAACCCCATAATATGATGCAAATTCAGTCAGTAACCACTTCCATGGGCCATGGAGCAATAAATTTCTTTGTTGAAAATGCTGAACTTTCATTGCTACTTCTAATACCAGGTCATATGCCACGGTTTCTGCAACAGAGCCACACTACAGACACAAAAGAGAACGGTTCAAAATAAAAAAACTTCCAAATACATTATTGTAGGAATAATCCATGTCTCATAATTCAAACAATAACAGATCATAAAAAGATTGTTCCACTTTCAAAGAATAAACGATAAAATATAAATACTAATAGGAAGGATTCTACCAAATGCTACTATAGACACAATATCATAAAAATGATATACATATATCTTTAGGCTGCCATCTAAATTCTAATATGATGCCACGGGGTCCATCTAATAATAGGATAAATGTTGATTCTTTCAATTGAAAATTGAGTATGATGAAAGGCTAAAGTTACCAAGAACACAGAAATTTAAAGGTTAAAATGGTATTGATACCATATTCACAACCAATCTGAAGCTGTTGTAAGTCGTCCATTTCAACTTTTAACCAGCAATTCAAAAAAATATGACAAAATGGATATGTGAATAAAGCTCTCAACAAATTGGTAAAAATGTGTCACAAGATAACCTTTTCATTCTTTAGAGAGTGCACCCTAATTCTTAAAGCATCTAATATGGTATGTATATCAGCCTTGTGCCATGCTCAGAAGAGCATAACTAGAGGATATAAACCCAAAGGGGGTAGCTTAGCAGCAGAAAGGGCGAAGGTAAGGTGCCTTACAAGCACAAGTCTCTAGTTCGACTCCCACTAAGTGCAAAAATCTCATTCAGGGCCACCCACAACAAGACGTAAGTCTTATTTTGGAAGGCTTGTGGGGATCGGACGGAGAGTTTACCCACCGATGAAACTGGAACAATGTTCGGCACGTGGGATTCTCTCCATATAAAAAAAAAAACTAGAGGAAATAAGGACTGTGGATGCTTCATACTACTAAATCAATTTTTGTATCAATTATGATCCAAAGCTGACAATAACTTTCATTATGAAAATAGATTATTTAATTAAATGCAATTTTGTATGGAGCAAAGGATGTGACTCACCTTAAGATGACTGTTTTCATCTAAAGTTGCTGAATAATTTATATAGAGCTGTACTCTCCCAACAAGCTCATGCTCTGGTTCACGAAAAATTGACCACCAGCGTAGTTTGTCACCCTGCAGTTATCTTCAATATAAGCATCACAGCAAAATAATCGAAATGACCAACGAATTTTTACAACTAATGTCAGGATTTAGAGAACTTCACTGGATCTTCAGCAATAGTAGCCACTTGAGCAAGGACACGGCCATATTGCTTCCCCTTGGAATCCTGGACTTCAACAATCAGATCATCTCCTAGGCTATCTGGAAAGCTGTAAAGTCGTCAATACCTACCTCAAGCAGCTCAATAAAAGAAGATGTGGAGCAGCAAGAGTACATACAATAAATGGGTTTCACCAGATCCAGGTTGCATTCGAACAGCATCCTCTTCGGTTGAACTTTTCAGTCGTAACAAACAAGAGTATGTTTCTGATGTCATTTAGAAGAATCACTTTAAGTGAGTTGCATAGTAATGTGCAGTCTTATAAATTATTTAGGCATTCAAATGGGCTCAACATGTCAGCAATCCAAACAGCAAACAACTGAATACATGGGGCCATCTTATGAGTAACCCGTTGATTCCAATGTCTTATGCCTGTTTAATATTTAATATCTAGGAATGCCCCTTAATCAAGATGGCCACCAACAGCTTCAGAAAACTGTGGGACTCCAGTGCCTACAACTAAAAATTGTTAGATAAATAGATTTGTAATTCATGGTATTTGATTTACTCAAAAAGGAGGCCATTAGAAAACAAATCTTCAGCAAGCATAGCTTGGATTACTGATAGCTGAGTATACAAGATAGTAAAAGCCATATAATTTCCATGAATACAGCATAGTTCCCATACCTTGCACAACGTCATAAGATGATGAACTGCTGCGCAGAGTTGTTACGCCAATTTTCAGAAGTCCAGAGACCTGTTTTACATACTGAGCACTGGCCTGCACGTATGCCAAGCTCTGGCGTGAAAAAGAACCATTTGCAGGTATACGAGGTACAAAATGAATTTTCCTCACTGCTTGCCACCCAGAGGAGAGTGTTGACTGCAAATTGGAGAAGTGAGACCGGACAGATTCCAATTTTATCTTCGGTGCCCTTAGGGAGGAAAAACTGCAGCCTGTGGGCGGGTCCAGAGCCATTTTCACCTTACGAACTGTTCAATGAACAAAACTTCAGTTGAGTTTCATTACCAACTGCCAATCTCTTGACCAGTGAGAATGTCCAATCTGGAAATTAAACAATACCTTGCACCTTCATCTTCCCAACCATTTTCTTAGGTTTCGGGGCAGATCCCTCACTAACAAGCTCTGAAGAGCGCTTCACCAGTAGTTCCTCCTCTGATTGTAATAGCACAGTTTGCAAACTGCAGTTCAAATACAGGAAATTGAAATTTGGAGTAAAATTAGTAGAACATCACAAATCAAAGTCAACGTTGCTTTTACAATACTATTTACTTATCAAAACAAAAACAAAAAATCAACATTGCTTTTACAGTCATTAATATTTAGAGATTTATAGACAAATTCCCCCAGATGTAGAGCTGTAAATGCTAAGTGACATAATAGTATAATATTTTCAGTGCGTACACACCCCACCCCCACACATGCGGACAAACTCAATGAATACTCAATCATTTTAACTTTACTACTACGCTGTTGAAATATGTTGACGAGACTTAAAACGTTATGGTGCATAAACTTTGAAAATTTTAAATCCCCTGCAATGTTAGTTTGATAAACAATACTCAACATAGCCTCAATCCCAACTATTTGGGGACGGTTACATGAATTGTCTCACTATTCTACTCTATTAAGACCATCCCATCAATTAAAACGCACATTATCATATATTTTTCCATTATATCTACTTAAGTTAATGTTGGTCAACCCGCCCCCTAGTCTGACCCTCGATATGAACCATGTCGCTCCTTCTTACTAGTGCATTTACCGGTCTTTGTTGTACATGGCCATAACACCTTAACTATTTTTCTCTCATTTTATCTCCTATAAATAATACTCTTACCATCTCACAAATGTATCCATTTTTAATTTTATCTTTTCTCATATTACTACAAATTCATCTCATTTTATCTCATATTACCATCTCACTACGCTGTTGAAAGATGTTGACGAGACTTGAAACGTTATGGTGCATAAACTTTGAAATTTTTAATTCCCCTACAATGTTAGTTTGATAAACAATTTACACCTAGATTCAAAATTCTTAACTCAACTCAACATAGCCTTAATCCCAACCATTTGGGGATGGTTACGTGAATTTTGTCTCACAATTCTACTCTATTAAGACCATCCCGTCAATTAAAACACACATTATCATAGATTTTTCCATTATATCTACTTAAGTTAATGTTGGTCACCCCGCCCCCTAGCTTGACCCTCGATATGAACCATATCACTCCTTCTTACTACTGTATTTACTGGTCTTTGTTGTACATAGCCATAACACATTAACCATTTTTCTATCATTTTATCTCTTATAAGTACTACTCTTACCGTCTCACTAATATATTCGTTTTTAATTTTATCTTTTCTCATATTACTACAAATTCATCTCAACATCCTTGTTTCGGCTACATTTAATTTATGAACATGATGTTTCTTAACTACCCAACATTTTGTTCCATACAACATCACCAATCTAGTTTTAAAGGTATATGTCAATCACATAATAAGTTAGACGCACTTCTCCACTTAACCATTCTACTTTAATTCTATGAGTAACATTATCTCTCATTTCTCCTTTCCTTACGAATAAGTGAACCTAGATAACGAAATGTTTAACCTTTTATTATCTATTGATTTTCAATCTTCACTATATATTTGTTTGTGTTCCTAACTTTAGTAAAGTCATGCTCAAGATATTCTATTTTTGTCCTACTTATCTTGAACCCTCTTTATTCTAAAGCCTCTCTCCAAAATTCTTCATCATTTTTCAGACTTACCTAAACATTTAGACTCCAAAGTCTTTTAAGCTTAAAATTTTTGTAGTGACCCGTATGGTCTTGTAAAGGTGGAATATAAGCCAAATGAGCTTTAGCTTGCATAGGACACACCCAACTAAGGTGAAAGTTGTTTGTTAGAAGTAATTATAAAACTCTATGGTGGATGCATTCAAAACAGCACACCCTTGGCTCAAG
Organism: Nyssa sinensis; assembly: GCA_008638375.1. Taxonomy (NCBI): domain Eukaryota; kingdom Viridiplantae; phylum Streptophyta; class Magnoliopsida; order Cornales; family Nyssaceae; genus Nyssa; species Nyssa sinensis. Next base: position 14,401,157 of record CM018045.1, on the reverse strand, counting down.
TGGTAAAAACTCTACAGTTGATCACACATTTTTTTTCAGCCAGAGGGCTTGCAATATTAAAAAATAATAATAATTAAAATAATGTTTCCCCAACTCTAATGCATTTTGCTTTCCTACTATCAGCTTAAATTAATTATTTAACTTTTGATTCTTTCTTACCTAGTGATGCTTTCAAACAATATTTGGTTTCCAGCCATCATTAGAAAAATGCAACAAAAACCTAATTGAAATGACAACATTAACAAGGATAAGAAAAGATTAAACTCACCCAAATGCATTTCGCAACATAGCACATTCATTTTCTAAAAACATGGGGGCTTCCATGCATTGCTTTGCCCAAGCATGAAGGCAAAGCCGAACGCATGCGTCATAGGCAATTACAGCATGCCATGGCCCTCGTGAACTGAAGTTAAAGAACACAGTGCATAAGTTCAGGTAATGAAAATCATATAATTATCAATTCCATATGCAAAGAGCTAATATTTCGTCTGATCTCCATCTACTGTGTCAGTAAGAAATACCTTGCATGAAATGTGGGGATGCGAGCTGGAAATGAACCCGAAGGTGCACCACTTTCAACACCAGCACCAGTCCTATGAAACAAACATAAGGTAATGTTTTGTCCCAAATTACAACAACATGAATAAATGTGTTTTTTAAGGAATAAAAATATGCCTCCCAATGTGTTATTACATGAGGTTTCAAGAAAATAAAACTGCAAAATATTATTACAAACCTAACAGACTGGTCAGGTATCTTCTGTTCAGTATTATCCTGTGGATAAACCCCAGATGATATACTCTCTAAAGTATTTGGCTTATTTCTAACTGAAAAACCTTGTGAATCTGCTACATAAGCTGTGTAATGTGCTCTAGAGGTTGGGATCTGTTCAGTATCAGGCTTGATTTCCTTGGCATAACCACAAAAAGGAGGAGCACTAGGAATATCATCATCAGAGAGCCTTTCGTTTGGTAAGTTTCTAGCACGTAAATCCTGCAAATCAGTGATAGTCTTAGCAAGATATCACTAACATTTGAAGTGACCATAATAAAATAAATGTTGCAGGTAATGAGTAGTAACAAGATGATTTGCCACAATCATACTATTATTACTGAAGAAACAGTTAAATTCTCATAGACAAATATGCAATGAGCGGTGTAACCTTGAGAGTGTACATAAGACCTGTGCAGGACACTTCAAAAAGAGTGAAATAACTGTGAGGAACACACATGAAATGGGTGAAAATAAGGAAATCTGTCGACCACACTTCTTGCTAAGAGATATTTTTCCAATCCAGTGGATATTCTATAGGATAGTATCATAACATATTCCTTTTTACATCTTCATTTCAAAACGATTGAAATCCTTGCACTAGAGATGCAATCAGTTAAGAACTAATTTTAACCTAGGGAAGAAAATTTGTAAAGTTCAATAAGCAAACTGTTCACTTATCGAAATAATAATAAGTAAACTGTTCACCTGTCCTAACATTTGAGCATTAGATTAAACCAACACCTAGACAGACAGATAGCCAGATCTGACAAACACACCTAAGTCTGTGTAACATATGTATATTATAAGAGGTTAAACTGTTTCACAGCCCATCTATGAATTGTTCCAGACCAGCACACAGAGCACGCCTTCTTTTTCTGAGGAGATTTTCTTTCTAATCATCTTGACAAGACAAGACATACATATCTATCAAACTCATGCCTCCTTTTTCTCCAACAAGCTAATTGTACATATATAGATGCCTCTTTTCCATTCCAAAATATTACAGATGCTTTCTCTAAGGCATCAAAAGGATCATTATAGTTAAGCATATCCAACAGGTGGCCCATGTTGTCTAACTGATCATTCATACATGAGATTAAAAGCTTACATTTCCAGCTGCACTTAAAAAACTTACATTGCACCCATCAAGCCATAACTTTTGAAGTAAATACTCTAGAAAACAGAGTTATCAAAAACATGAGTAGCAGTCACTGACCATTCCATCCAACTCAAAATTGGAAAAATTGGAGATATCAGATCAGCCCACCACACAACTACTGGACTAAATTTTTAGGACCAATAATCAAGTGGACTCCACCACAGGTACAAGTTCCAGCACTAACTTCTTATTTTTCCAAGATTTCACATTTGAATGCCAAAGAAAATTGGAAAACAAGTGTCATCAATTTACAGATGAGTGTGAAATTTCTGGAGTTCGGAGTCTTGGGCTATGAGAAGGACCCATGAAAAAAAAAAAATGGGAGCCCCGCCTCTTCAAAGCTCCTCAAGATTAGGAGTTGGATCCTATGGACGCCTTCTATAAGATATTTCATGGCGACATTTCAAGACAAAATCCTGATAAAAGAGACCAGTTTAGTGTGAGATCATTCTGTAGGATGCTATGTCGTAAAGATAGACAAAGGTTCCCTTGAACAAGGAACCTAGAGGGTCATAGTACTTTCCAAGGTATATTTCTTCTTAAGACTACTGTTTTGGAGGTGATCTTGACTAGAGGAGAAAGAAGCTTCCTAATTGGTGTGCATGCGTAAGAAGCTAGAGAAGAGTATTAATTGCCTTCTTCTCTATTGCGTGGTTGCCGATGATATGTGGTGCAGGTTGTTTTTATATCTGATGTGAAAAATGAGCTATGATTTGATTTGCAAAGGAGTTAAGTTATACCTCGACAATTTGCACCTTTTTGTTTCACGAGGTATGCATGGAAAGAGTGGAACGGACTTATTTTTTTGAAGATGTGGAGATGCTTATTCATAAGATACAATGATTAGTGCTGAATACTTCTTTATTTTAGGGTGTTTGAGAGGCTTCCAGACTCCTTGCACTCTTTAGTACATTTTATAAAAGCTTAGTTTTCTTGCTCCTATATACTTTATATGTATATGGGTTGCAAAACTCTCAAGTGCTTTTGTTTATAATACAATTGATTACTTGCCTATGGAAAAAAAATTATAGAAACACCTGAGTGATAGCATCAACTTCTATGAAATGAAGATCAAAAAGAAAATAGAGAGGGTATATTCTTCCCTTGAATGTCATAAACAATTTCTCTTGAAAATTCTTTCATATTTTTTGTCACCACACTTCCCCTTAAAAACTCTTGGGACATTCAATATCTGCAAGACATAAACTTAGCAAATGTTGCAAATATGTGTCCAATTTTATGGTCATTTCTCTACCAACCAACATAGACATGGAGAAGACAAAGCAAAAATATAACAAAATGATTTCATACACATTAAATTTTGCAGTTTATTGAGTTAATTGCAAGTCGAACATTCTGGAGTGGTGCCAAATTTTGCAGTTTATTGAGCTAATTGCAAAGTGAACGTTCTAGAGTGGTGCCATGAGATTGTTGAATGCACACATTAGAATTGATGCTTAAAATGTCCTCCACATGTAGTCATGCATAAATAGAAGCCAAACTTTTCCACAATATATTTATGCTATTATCCTAAGCAGCATAAACAAGACAACGAATTTAGTAGACTGCGTAGTATCTCTTCAAAACAATGATTAAGATCATCATCACTAATCACCACATCTTCTGAGTAAGAAACAAGTTATGATGTGCAATGCGTACATTCTAAACACACCTACAGAATCACTGATCATTCAGCACTTAAAAGAACCCAAAATGCTCTTAAACAATTACATACCTTTTCAGGTGCATCTTCCACATTCACCCGTGAAGGAACGCTCGACGCATACCCCTCGGATACATTCGCTCTTGAACCAGGAGCAGCTTTATTGTTGCTCCCCGCTTGTGTAGTTGAAAATTCAGAGCTTGAGGCAGAATCTGAGGACTCATCCTCAGTGTAACCATTCTTTCCAACTGGGTACCTATTGGCTCCCCTCATAAGTCTCTCTGCAACATACCCTTTCCCAAGTGTTTCCCTCGATGAACTAACATCTCCAGAATACATAGAATCACTAGCATAATGCGGTCGCCCCTGTGCAGGATTGTAGTATCTTTGAGCAGCTGCATCACGGGGGACTCTATCGTCTTGCGGCGACGAATTGAGCGAGTATCTTCCCCCGTAAACCTCCTCCTCCGAATCAGTAGTTTGATCATTGTCAGACGCAGACCCACTTTCATCCACATCACCGGGTACGGTTCTCGATACCGGAATTACCCCCGACAAATGCCCGCTCCGGAATTTTGACGGCGGAGGTAGTCCAAAACCTCGTCCACCGCCACTTCTAATATTGGAGATGGGATCGATTCGAACTCTTGCGTTCGACATTGAGAAAGGAACCTCCTTCTTCTGATTGACAGAACCCTGAATTTCAATTTAAAATTTCATGAAATGTAAATAAATCAACAAACACCCATTTCACAGTGCAAAACGAACAAGCAATTTTCATAAAACTCTCATAATTATACTCTTCAAGAATGCGAATAAACCAACCTATACCCATATCACAATGCACCAAGAACAATCAAAATTGAACACAAAAATTAAAAGAAATTTGACAGTTACAAAAGAAGAAATGCGAATTGAGTATGTGAAGTCTGACCTCTCTGACCCATCGAAGCGCATTGCTGTCAAGACCTTCAGTGAACATATTTGCTTAGGGTTCTGTAATTACCTACACACCAGTAGTCAAATGTCAAACACTATATGTGAACCAAACACGAAAATCTTCAACAAAAGAACAGAAGACTCACATACTAATCCAACTTCAGAGATTCAATGACCGCTTTTTCCACACAAATCACCGCCGATAAACTGAACCACAGTAATGCAGATAAAATCAGAGAGCGTATAGTGAAATCTGATCTACAAAGGGGAAAGAGAAAGAGAAAGAGGGGGGAGGGGCGGAGAAGAGAGAGAGAGAGAGAGAGAGAGATCAGATCAACTTTGATGAAAGACGAAGAGTAGAAGATTGGAGATTCAAAAGCCGAGTCCCCAAATGCCGTTTTTGCTCAGCACTGGCGTCTCCGTTAACAGTACTCAAGAGAGTCAAGATTCAAGACCGCTGGTTTGCAGCTTCTCTCTCTCTCTCTCTCTCTCTCTCTCTCTCACTCTCAAACTAATAATAATAATAATTGAATTTTCATTTTTTTTTTTTTGGTAGATTTCTTTTATTTTTAGTTTTTTTGGAATAGCCGAGAGTGGTAGAACTGACAGTAATCAAAATTAATTATAATTAAAATTTAATATAATACATGGTTTAATGGTGGAAATAATTAAAAACTGAGATTTTATCTAATTTGTGCAAATATTTATCCTCCCACAATTTTTATGAATTTTATTTCTCTTAACATTAAGATTAAAAAAATTATTAAAATAAGCTTAAATTAATTAAAATAATAAGACTTAATTCATATAACAGATCTATAAATAAGTTTTTAAAATAAAAAATTAAATTCACAACAATTATATAAAAATAGACAATCAATAAAACTACCGTATTTAATTTGAATTTTAAATAAAGAATTTTTGTGTTGAGCGAAAAAAATTATTTAATAATTTTCTTATAATTATTTTTATAATTAAATAATAAAATACACATATATTAACAATATTCTACCATTAATAAGACTATTCATTTAATACTTGGGGGCAATAATTATTCTTGGGTGAGCTGTGGATTCCATTTCAAAAAATTTCAATTAAAATCAGATAGTACAAAACAGGAAGTTCAATTACCATGATGTCGGTTGGGTGGAATTTTTGTCATAATACGGTGTCGTTTCAACGTTCTCTTACTTTGGACATGGGAAAGTGGTTTTAAATATTTAATTTGCCCCAAAATACAGCGCACGTCGGATGAGTAGAGGCCGACGTGGCAAGTGTAAAACAGTCGAACGTTGTAGTGGGAACGAACATGCCCACCTTTTGCTAGGATCTGTCACATGGCGTGGTGGGCCCCCCGTACTAAATTGTCGTTCTGTACAGTGTGTGTTTGACGTGTTGGTCGTCGATTCCGGACGTCGTCGTTGTGCCAAACATGCCCAATGTGGAAAGAAATGTTTTAGCCCTTGGAATCATAGTTTACTCCGCAACTCAAGATGGGAAGATAAGAATACTTAAGGCTGTGAGGATGAGTACAGTCACAGGCACCTCAATTATCGTCCGCTCGTTTGAATTAGCAATGATCTTAAATACATTAGGTAGAACCGTACAAGTACAATAACTGTGTGCGCTTATATTTTTAAAAAAAAAAATTTATTTTAAAATATAAAATACGTGTTTCAAAATAAATTTTTTTTAATTTTTAAAAATTTAGATTATGTTATTTAAATGTATTTTTATAATTTAAAAAAAAATTATATCTAAATCATTATCCAAACGAAGCCGTCTTTTACCGTTTAAGTTCAAATGATAAAGATATTGGGAAAAAAAAAACTTAAACTCTTGAATTTAAATTTTCTTTACATTAATTGTTAATAATTAAAGTTTAAAAGATAAGTTTAATTGTCACAAGAATGAAGCCTTAGTCTGATGCATGTAAATTAGTATAGTATAACTCATTTACTGATTCATCAAAAAAAAAAAAAAAATCAAAATTCAGCCCATTACACACACTCCTAAGTAAAATTTATTGAAAAATGTTACGGTTAGTTGTGAGTAACGAAAATTCACAATCTGATTAAGTCGTAAATTATATACACTAATCAGATCGCGAGTTCTGTTACTTGCAACTGACAGTAACATTTTGATACGCCCATATTACATCCTCAAATGAGGGTTCGACACGTGTCGAGGACACACCGTGCAGTTTGTCGTACTAGCCATACCAACGTTACCTAAGTACACCGAGATCAACATAGGTGGAGCTCGATGAGCTCGTGGTCATGCAACTATACCGACCTTACGAAGGCGGGATAAAAGGCAACGTGTAGAGGCTAAAGAAGTAGGTGGCACTGAAAAACATGAAAGCAGAAGATGGCAGAGAAGTGGTTAAGGGCAGTCGTAATCACCACCGTCAGGCGACAGTGAACCCATGCCTTGGAACCACCAACTCCTACCAACTCCGACAAGTAATCACATATAAATGGAAACTGATGAGGTATGTAAGGGGGGCTTTTTCTGGGAATTTTTATGATTGTCATCTTTGATCACTAGACTAACAAAACCATCGAAGTGGCTACCACCGGAGCCCTCCCCAGTGGCTTACTAGTTCCGTCCTTTTTTAGGAAACCCGATCGAGAGTGTGCCAGCCATAAGAGGGTCAAATAGCTGCAGCATCACATTTCTTAAAATTATTTCCTTTTCATCATTATATTCAAAAATAAATAAAAAAAAAAAAAAACAGTCACATGGTTATATACATATCTATTTTTTTACATTTTTTTTTTGTGAAGTGGTGATGGAGAGCTAAAGTCAGAAACTTGTTACAAGCACAAGTACAAATGATGTAAATTAATAGACTTCAAATTTTAAATGATCTAAGTCAAGTTGAGTTAAGGGTTGTTCAAATTTAGTTCGTTAAAATAAATAAATTTTAAATTATGACTAATCTTAATTTGTTTATTTCTCGAGTTTATAATTGAATTAATTACAAATCAAACTTGATTAATTTAATTTTTTATATAATATTATACTATTATTGGTTTATCGAATCTAATTCAAATTGAGTTCGATAAATTGACGAATTTTAAAATATATCTAAGCTTAACTTATTTATTTCGTAAATCAATTTTAAATGAACTTCTAAACAAATCGATCACAAACTAAATTCGAATAATTTAATTCATTTTACAGGCTTGACCATTGACTGAGTTAGCAAAAAAAAAAAAGACTGCAATAATGTTATCTCCACAAAGCAAGCTTTTTTATCACATTTAAATTGGACAAAATTGTGACTGAGTGTATGAATTAAACTAAAATAATAAAGAATATCAAAAAACAAAAATAGTAAGGGTAAATTAGTAAATTGATCCTCCAATCCTACACAATGAATTCAAGTAAGTTTGAATTTTGGTTGCATAGGGGCTAGTGCGCGCTTGTCCACCCCATGATTTCATTATATCATAAGAATTTACTTTAATTTGAAAAAACAAAAAAAAGGGTTCGTAGGTTCGGCTAAGTTTACTCAGTGCCGGACTTCTGGTTTTTTATTCACCCAACCCCACCGCCCCCATCGTGTTCATGTGACCCTCATCTTTTTCTTTTCTTTTCCTTTTCTCTCTCTCTCTCTCTCTCTCTCTCTCTCTCTCTCTCTCTCTCTCTCTCTCTCTCTTTTCCTTTCAATTTTCTTATTTTTTTTCGTGTTTCAATTACAGTATTAAATATTAACAATAATCAATACTATTATATTAAATTTATCTTATTAAAAAAAATAGTAATACGGGTCTTCAAACTTTGTATCAAAACTTGTATTTCAAAAAAATGGTGACAATAGAACATTTAAAAAGAATTAAATAGTGAGTTCAATTCAACAAAGCATTATCTCAATTATTTTGAGTTAGATACGTGTCATATATTATCATTTTGCTTTATTTAAAATTATTCCAATCGCTAAACGAGATATTATTATTATTATTTTTTTAGTATAGCATGACTTTTTATATGAATTATCTCATAGAATATTAAATAATATATTTAAAACATCACTTATAATTTAATATCGTATCATTTGTGATACAAAATTTGAAACATATATTATTATATTAAGAATAACATTCCCCTCACTCCAATCCCACCCCCTCCCCCTTCTCTCGTTTTCTCTCTCCACACACACTATTGTAAATATATATATATATGTATGTATGTATGTACGTAAAAAACTAACCAATGGATAAGATGAAAACTTATAAGGCTCTCAATCAGACAACATCTTACATTTTGTGACTTCAAATTACAAAATGCAACAAACCAGGGAACACAATCGCATGGCGTTGTCGGTCTCTTTCGTGTACGGATGCATGGACCAATTATTGTTCAATTAAGCGGAATATGCATTCATTACAATTTTTTTTTTTCTCTCTCTCTCTCAATTGATTAGTGACCACTTGCACCTTGCTTGATGCCCCATTCCTTCGGTGGATTTGAACAAATAAGTGTCACAACTGGTCCTACACATAACTTTCCCAGAACAAATATGCTTAGTATCAATCAACCAACCCTTTTTCAGGCTAAGCACGTACCAGTCTACCTTTTTTCTCAAACTCTCTATCAACCTAATCCAAGACGGAATATTGTATCATTTCAATGTCACACTCTATCATGTGTTTGTACCACCAAAAAAAATATAAGTCATATCACACATGACATAATACTATTAGAAGAATACATTATCGCAACACTGCATCAGACTTGTTCAAAAATTTACCTATACACACATAATTAGATGTGACAAGCCAGTTTTAACATATAACAACCCCCCCGGCCCAAAAAAAAAACCCACCCTCAAAACACAAAAAAAAAGGGTAATATTCACATTCCTGCTGAGTAAGGAAATGAATTTGGTGAAGCAATTAAAATAGAGTTCTATGAAAACTTCAGTGTGTTGTGGTGACTCACGTGAAGATAATAAAATGTTCATCAACATGCTTGCATTACTGTCCTATGTTTGAAGTGACCACATGGAGATTCTAATGCAGCGTGGCTAAGGAATTATTCAGTGTGCCGTGGTGGCTACCACACAAAATGCACGTTTAATAGGCGTCTATGTATTGCAAACACTAACGTGTAAACATTAAACATGAAAATCGAGCACTGGAAACTGCTTTTTATTTCTTGATAATGCCAACAAACATTTTCAGTTTTCAGTAAAGATGCGAGGCTTCAACGTAAAAACCAATACATTGGCGCCTTACTGTCTTCAACTCACGGGCACAAAATATAAATTGTGAATTCTCATGTGCAACTTATGCATACAAATCATCAACAATACACTCCCCGAGGAAAACTTTGATACTCCGAGGTGAACCGCAACTGCCTTCAGCAATAAGCGCTCTGTCATTGGCAGCCATGTGTGCAATGATCTTGTAGATCATTTCAATCTAGTACCGTGAGAAAAAGAAGAATGGTTAGTAATGCATTTGTTGAACAGATAAAAATTACCAAAACAAATTAAGGTTTCCATTCTTGCTATAATTTTGCAATAGGGATATTGAAAGTACATTTTCAGGAGCATGGCAACGTTCAGCTACTTCATCGAGTGTCAATGGTTCAACGGGCTCTTTACAGCTGGAAAGAGGAAAAAAAAAACATGAAAAAATAATACTAGTAATCAGTTTCCAACCATAAACAAGGCAAAATAGCAAAATACACTAAAAGGGAACTACATTTACAACCAGGTCATATCCTTGGCCGTTAAACTCTTAACATCTGATGTGTTGCAAACAGAATATTAGACACCGCGAATGGTCAAAATAAGTTCCCAAATGGTAACCGTGGTTCTCATTCACCAAGTTTCAGTAAGTATTTCAGTTTCTGCCCCGACAAAAGAAAGCTCATGGGTTTTAGGTTAAGACAAATGTAGTAAATCTGTGTATAAACCTTTACGCTGTGTTTGGCACTGTAGAATTGTAATTGGTTGGATTTGGGGAGGAGTTGGATCAAATTTGAACGGCTAGCAGTGTGGAGGCAAGGTGGAATATATACAGCAGTGTGGAGGCAAGGGAAAAAGAGCATCCATGTTTATTGTAGAACCAGAGAACGTAAGAATTCATTGCTTTGCCACAAAAATAAACATTTTTATTAAAGATATACAATCAGATGTAACATTAACAAATTGCTGTGACCAAAAAAGTAACACAACTTTTAGCCCAAAAAAATGAAAGAAAATAATTCACATCCTTGTTGCCAATTCCATGGACTTCACACTAAATGGGTCCCATTCAACCACAGTTAAACATGTAGACGTTCAAGACATCATAAAAACAAGATTTATCCGAGCCACAAATCAAGGGGAGCATACCTGGCCTCATTGAGTACTGCAAGGACCCGCTTCTGAAGAGCTAATACTTCTCCTGCGGCTTTTTTACCAGCTTCCACACCTGAGAGAACATTAAAACATAAAATGCACATGTAGGAAACATGAAATATGTCAACGGAATTAATTGATTCCCTATGGAAAAAAATATCTTCTAAAATCGTACAACTTGGTGTCAGAGGGATGTTTCAGCTACAAGAATAAAATTTTAGATCTCAGTTCAAGAACCAAATTCCTATGGGAAGGTAAAAGAAATTTACCCGGTTGATGGTAAGCATTAATGTTGACCAGTGAGGCATAAATCCCAACTGCTCGCTCATACAGTGCTACTAGAGCCCCAACCGATCTAGGTGTCACTTCTTGCACGGTGACTGTAATTGACTCTCGATTATTGGCGTATAGAGCTGATCTTGTCCCCTGAAAAGATGCAAATCAGTTTTATGTAGGACAATTGTAAGGGGGAAAAAACTTATCAAAAAAAAAAATTGTAAGGGGGAAAAAAATACTCACTGTTAAACAATAAAGTTGAACTTTCAACAATAGATTAAAGATGCCCCAGCGGGGCGAACCCATTTACAAAAAAGACTCAAAAAACTTGGTCTCTTTTATTTTCAAAAAAAAAAATCAACATAATTATATATGTACGAGAACCCAAAAATATAAACTCAACTCAATAACGGCTTATCCCAATTATTTGAATCCTGATGTGGCAGTAGTTGTCCATGCATCTCCTTATAGCATGTGACCACACCAAGGGCCATAAGCAAAGACACTCCATAAAAACCAAAAGAATTGTTTGAAAAATGGCTGCTTATAAAAAATAAAGTATTAATTAAGAATTGTTTGAATAATGCCTACAAATTGGCAGATCCAATTTTGTGTTTCCACAGTTCTTGCAGCAGAACTAGAACAAATGGACAGATTTAGTGATTCAGTAATGTAACATATCTATGATACCCAAACTCTTCAATTTACCCCAAAATATGATGACACAGTACAGATATGGACACCAGATCTAAGTTGAGCATGTATAAGAGAAAAAAGCGTCATGTGCATATGCACAATAAAAACGTTAATGTACTTGTATCCCTTTTGCTGGCCATTTTAGCAAGTTCCCGTCTCTTGTAATTTGAGGGTCATACTGATTCAACTTCTAGACTGACATCTGCACTCGATACTCATACCAAACACATGTAGCATTGCCCCACAGGGTCCCAAGTACCTTTTTTTTTAATGGGTAAGATACATACATGGTAAATATAGGTATGTAATAAATAATGAGCCATCTTTTTATGCCTTTTATTTATGAAAGTCAACAAAAAAAAAAAAGAATAGGCCTTACATCCACTTGTCCCAATTGGAAATTGAACCCCCTCAACCTCTTATTTGGGAGACGGCAAGCTAACACTTGGTGATCAGGCACCCGAGTACCTTATCGCTCATACCACATTTAGCACCTCATTTCTTGTTCCTCCCACCACTTAAAAGAAGACCAAGGAACATACAGAGTAGAAAATCTTCAGATTGCATATTACTGGGTATCAATTCTATTAAGTAACTAACATGAGGAAAGATTTTCTGAAAGAAGTGGTGCAAGAGGTCTTAAATCAAACGTTCGAAATTCATAATATCATGGTAGTATCGTGCTTGGCATCACACCTGCAATGTGATTAAAAGGTCATTAATCCGCCAATGTGGGATGCTGGGAGAGGTAGACTGTTGCAGACCTTAGCTATAACATTATCAAACAAAGTGGTTTCTTTCAGACTTGAACCTGCATTCTCGTGTGTGTGTGTGTGTGTGTGTGTTGGGGGGGGGGGGGGGGGGGGGAGCCCGAGTATTTCACCAATGCACCAAGCAATGACCCCTACACCTCCAATGTGATTAACGACCAACATCCTAGTTCTACGCTTTAATAATATGTCGTGTATAACAGAAAAGGGTTCATTAAAAAACTCATTTACATGTTCAATGACCTAATCACTAACACCCTATTATTATACCTTAAGGTCAAGATGAATGTTGGTCCCTAAAAGACCCACAGGTAGGTGAGTGTCATGATAGAAAACTTGTGCAAAATCATGATTATTTTCAGAGGTATAAAATGATTTTTCACAGTTGCTCTAGAAAAATAAAATGAAATTTTCACTGAGGCCTGACTTCAGTTTTTCTCCTTCCTGAATAATGTAACACAATTTATCAAACATACATATTCTGCCACACAACAATTAGGCATTGATTGCAATGGGTCATTACCTCTATCAGCTGTCGTTTTTCATCTATACCACATATGGAATCACAATACAAGACTAACAAATAGGTTGGAAAACTGACCTGTAGCATTCCAAACAGGTAGTCACCACATGTGACCCCTGGTTCAAGCTCCCAGTCATGACCTGGGGGTCTATCACGTAGCACTTCAATGAACGTCACAAAGAAGTTGTGCACACCCTCTCTCAGTTGTTGGATGTAACTGTAGAAAAAGACGTGGCAGGCTTAATCATGGCTCACATGCAGATACATGATATAAATTACAACCCCAGAACTAAAACTCACGCATGCTGATCTGTGCTCCCTTTATTTCCATAGACAGTGAGACCTTGATTAACCTGTCACCAAAAAAAAAAAAATTGTTGGCATAAGAGACCAAGAAGTGAGAACTCGAATACCATGTTACAAATTTACAACTTTGACACAGAACGTAATGACATCATACATTCAAAGCCATAATGCCAGGCAGGCAAGAAGGAATTTTTTAAACACATTAATAACTATACTTTAATGTTAACAAATATAATGGCAATCAAACAAGTATAAACAAAAGGTTGAACATACCCGATTACCATCCAGGTCAAACTCCTTTCCAAGTGATTCCATGACCAGCTGCTGCAAATACCTACTAAATAATAATAGGCTGTCCTTGTATGGAAGGACAACCATATCCTGTGAAAGCCAAAAAAAAAAACAAGTATAGATATAAGTGAAACAGCAATATAACACTACGTAGACAGAGTGCTGATAATAAATAGACTGAAACAGTTAACACCTTGGATCCAACTCCATCAGAAGCCCAATACCAGCATAAAGCTAGCAATGCTGCAGGGTTATTCCTTACCTGAACAAAAGATATTAATCAAAAGGGGTTTTACAAGAAAACAACTAATAAATTAAAAAAGTCACCATTTCAGTCAATTATGCTACTTTCATAAAGTACATATATATTGTTCACAAGGGAAGTAGCAGCTTAAACTCTACTAAATGAGCCCAATAGTGGGTAATGGCCTCCATTGGTCTATTTGGTGGGAAAAAGGGGACACTTTTGGTTGATTCTTTAATGCCACCACGGAGATCAACTAAAATGCCAGCATATATGGGGTTTTTTTTATCAATGATGATGTGATACTCTTATCCCAGATCGGTTCGGCGGGAGTCGTTTGATTGGTATATAAGACACCACGGGTCTTGCTACTAATAACTTGGCTTAAGCATTTTGGGCCACGTGATTAGGCCATTTCTTCAAGTTATTGAATCAGCAAGCTTGGATTGTAACAGGTGGTATAAGAGACAAGCTCCCAGATGGTAGAGGCCCCTATGGGCAGCTGGGAGAGATTTGAATCGACCGCACGAGGATGTGTGGCCAGAAGGGGGAGAGAATGTGATACTACTATCTCACATCGGTTGAGTGGGTGTACTTTGATTGGTATATATGACACCATAAGTCTTACTACTAATAACTTAGCCTAAATTGCAGGTTTCGAGAGTTACAGACGATATGTAAACCTTCAATCAGATTCTCAGAATAACACAACATTTCAACTGATGAATTACATTGCACAAAGGACAAAGCAGGCAAAGAAAAGGAACTTTTTAAGAGTTACCTTTTTTTAATTGGTACCCTTTTAGTAGTTACTACTTGGAAAACAACTCTATTCAGAAGCTGGGTATTGAAACCCACGGGAAAAAATAAATAAAAATGAGAACTGTAGTTTATAGTTTAATGAAAGATCCTTTATACAGATCAACTACGATGACAATATATTCAAACAGATATTTCATTATTATAAAAGAATCCAAATTGACTTTCTTCACTGTTTATAAGAACAAAATTATTATTTCTAGTTTCATAATTGCATTACTTTTACATCTAGAAACGTCTCAAATAACTAGGTTCATGGGCTCAGTTTACACAAGGATATTTAACAGTTGCACATGTACCAAATTACTTCTCAGAGAACAATACAAAAGTCCATTAGACACCACAAAAGGCATATGCAAAAATGCATCAAAAAGAGAAAGTCAGGACTCAGAAACAGAAGTCATGTCTTTGCATAGCCAGAATAAGGAACCTTTCCATGGCCAGAAAAAGAAATTTGAAAAAGAAGATGAGGAGGAAGAAGAAAAAACTGAATTTTCCATGATTCTAGAAACTCCTCTATCTCCATCCTTCACTCTATTAATGAAATATAATTAGAAGAAAACGTTGTTCCTTTTCAAAAAAAAATGAAAGAAAGAAAGAAAGAAATAAAGGAAAACAACAGATCTTTACCACAGTGGTCCTATTTGCCTCATCCATCAATGCTGCACCAGCAAGCATTTCCTTGATATCAATTCCCTGAAGCACAAATTGCTTATAATTAAGTACTTATAGTTCTAAAATGTGAATGATAATGCATCAAACTATGAGTTTAAAAATCGCTAACCTGAAGGGCTGCTGGAAGGAGACCAACTGCAGACATTTCAGAAGTTCTACCACCCACCCAGTCAAACATAGGAAATCTAGCCAGCCAACCCTCAATTCTAGCAGTATTGTCTAATAGTGAATTCTCTTGTGTAATAGCAACACCCTGCATAAGAATACAATCAAGCAATACATCACACT
Organism: Nyssa sinensis; assembly: GCA_008638375.1. NCBI lineage: Eukaryota > Viridiplantae > Streptophyta > Magnoliopsida > Cornales > Nyssaceae > Nyssa > Nyssa sinensis. Next base: position 14,385,376 of record CM018045.1, on the reverse strand, counting down.
ATTGCAATAAAATAGAAAAATTCTGCACATGAAAAAAAAACACTCTACTCCAGCAGCTTTTTTCCATTTTTTTCAGGGATAGATAAACACTACACTCCAGCCCATTCATTCACTTATCCAGAAAATTATTGATGACATGCAACCCATTAAATGGGTCTGCAATGAACATGGCCCAGCCTTAAATAACCTGAAAGCTCCATCAAGATTTACAGGAAAACCATGACTTCAACTGAATTAAAAAAAACTATATCATTTCAAAAAACTTTAAACAACCAAAACTGTAATCATGAACTATCACTAAAAAATTTAGATAAAAATCACTTTAACTTATGATAAACTTGTATGAAACTACCATCTTATGATCTGAAAGTATGGTCAAACAATTCTAATTCATACAAAACAAAGCAAGTGATAAAAACAAGTACCAATAACAGGACGAAAATTTCAAAGGAAAACAATTTCCTTCTGCATAAGAAACTCACATTGGACTGTAGGATTCAAGACGTGAAGAAACTACAGTAGGAAACCAAGAATTTCACAAAAGCAACCAAAAGAGAATGTCTCAACTACAGCATAAAGCACCACCAAGTACCATTAATCTACACATGGTACCTTCTCAAGTCTTAATATATCTTGTAGCCTAAACCTTTATCTCCCATTTCATAACAAAAGAGATTTTTAAACTTACATTCTGAGAAGCTGAAAAAATAAATAATAGCAGAAACAAGAACCTGAGATCAAAACCTGTTTTGCAAATTCCAGGCCAGCTTCACGGAAGGCCTTCTGTACTTCCAACAAACCATTTCTAGTTTCTGGGGTGCCTCCACTCTAAGTAGAATTGAAAATGATCTCGTATGAGTGACAAACTATAAGATAGCCTGTGACAGCCAAATCAAAACAAAGGATAATTTCTATGCAGACCTTCGAAATCACTATTACAAGAGTAGAAGCCAGCTCAGGCCCAAGCTGTGCAATTTGATGATCAATACCAGCTGGATCTGTATTGTCGATGAACCTTATCTGCCAACAAGGAACCATTATCAACAAATACAGAGCCACACAAAATAAAATAAAATAAAATAAAATAACGAAGAAGAAGAGAATGAAGGAATTAAGAAAAAAAAAATAGGAATGACAGGGATCAGCTGGCTTATACAGCATTGAGTAGCTAGGATTCTTCATTCATAATTGGTGGTAAGGGAATTTCCTTCGGTGCATAGAGATTGCTAAGGAGCAATAGTCCCGACAGGGACTCTGAAATCAAAGAACTCACTTGAAGTTTTAGAGATCAGGTTCAAGGACCTCTAGAACATCAGATAGTAGATGGTTCTGCCCCACACATATAGATCTATTCCTTGTAAATAAAGGACAAGATGCAGTTGTGAATATAAGCACTTGTTTATTTGAAATGAACAAAAACATAATAGAAAAAGTCTGCCATCCTAATCACAAATATTTAACTTATTAAGGAACATTGGGCCATCAAACTATCATAATAATGTTTTTCATTTTTTATATTTTACGATACCATTTGAGGATTGGCATCTCATGATATTTCTGACTACATTATTAGGTTAGGAGTCACTTTATTGAAAGTCATGATGGAATTGTAAGCATAAGCCCAACTGGTTTTCAACACTACAACACACAAGTCAAACTTAAAGAATGCTTGTCAAAATTTATTCAATCTAAAGGCATGTTTGGATGGGCGGTGGCATGTCTGAAACGGGCGTTTCAAAGTCAAAATTGGCTTTTTTGATATTTGAATGTTTGTTTCGAAGACTTCGAAACGCCCGTTTGGGCATTTCTAAGTCCAAATGCCCGTTTCCAAAAAAAATGCCAGTGAGAGATTTTTTCCAAACTCTCATTTTGAAAACGCTCATTTTCTATCTATATAACACATTCAACACTTTTAACAGTTCATCCAAACAATACAATATCATTTAAGCCTATTTCAAAAACATTCATCCAAATACTCATAAGTCATAACTTAACTCAAACTGCAGTTTTTCAAACCGCACTTCTTCACTGCTCATCCAAACGAGCATTATCAAGTGATTCACAATTCGCCCAATTACATCCCATTACTAAAACTGAAAAGATATACGGGATCCACTAATTGACCTTTAGAAGCATTTTGCATCTACTAGCCAAGCCCCAACCAAAAGGGTTTTTACTAAATGCCCATATATTTGTTTATTGGGTAAATTATATCGACACATTTTATCTTTTTTTTTTTGAGTATATAAATGAGGGAGGAGGAAATTTTATCTAGGTGTGCACGCATGTGCTGAGCCTTGAACCTGAGCTACATCCGTGAAGGAAGAGGATTTTAATGACAAAAATACCCTCTATTTTATTATTTTCTTTATACAAGCGATGGGAAGGGAAATCTTAATAATAGAACTCTATTTGAGGGTTGTATGTTGTCAATCATGTAGAAACCATCCCAACATCTACCAAGGTTTCTAGACGATCACATTTCTTAGACTCTTCGCACATCACAATGCTCAAAGAAACATTATTATTATTAGCAATGATTCGTACTAGTTTAAAATCCCTAATTGAAATGTCCCACCATAGTTATCAGAATCGCACCGAACCAACCGGTTCAACCGGGCATTAAATCGATTCGATTCGATTAAAATACCAGTTTTACTAAAGAATTGGAAAAAACCGGTTGAACCGGCCGACTTTTTAAAAAACCGAGTGAACCGGCATATATTTTTAAACAAATCAGTTGAACCACCTCTTGTCTTTTTATCACCTATAACTTTTTTTTCTCACAAAACTTCTTATATTTGATGATTAAACGATTAAATTTAAGTATAAAATAAGATATTGTTACATATATTTTGTTATATATACAAAATATATCAAACTTATACATTAAGATAATTTTAACGATTATGCTTATACTTATATTTTATTATTTATTACTAGATAATAAATTTTTTTATTTTCTTAATTTTTAATATATTTATTGATATTTTTACTATATTAATTATAAAACCACCTGTGAACCGTGAATCAGCCCCTTCACCGGTTCATCTTCAGGTCCAGTTCTAATAACTATGTGTGCCATACAATTGTTGTGGTGATACAGACCTCAGCTCAGCATAATTTACCGAACATTCGAGCTGATACCAGTTGTGAGTTGACTTTTACAAGTGCAATGAAGAAGGAAATTGTAATTGTGAAAAGAACATTCTGTAACAATCCCTGTTTTAGCCTGTTTATGTGCTCAACGATTGCTTTCATAGAATATATGGAAAGCCTTGAAGACCTTGCCCAGTTCACTAACCATCTCTACTAAGAACTTTTTTTTTTTGCTTGTTCCATGCAAATTTTATCTTCCCTGAGAGGCAGACATCTTTTCTTTTCTTTTTTTCAGATTCTTTTCTTCTATTATTCAGTTCAATTTTCTTTATGGTTCTCAATTCACTGGGTAGCAGTTGAGCTTCCTTTTTTTTGCCGGAGATAGAGCTACCGGGAATAATAACATAAAAAATGGTATGAGGAAATCGAGGAATTAAACCTAGTGATAATACCTTATAACAGGAACAACACGACATTATAACCTTTCTTGATAAAATTACAGTTCACAAGAAAAGCAAAAAACTGGAAGTTTCATCCACATGTTAATCAGGTGATCATTCGCTAGATTCATACCCTCTTTTGGTAAGTCACCAGATTCATGACCTACAAGTCTGGAAACCAAAAAACAGGGTATATATGTCGAAAAATACATATAAAAACTATGATAATAGCTATAACAAGAATGACAACTCAAGTAGCAGCAAAATTATTAACAACAAATGTTCCATTAAAAGGCTGTCAGATACCTTGAGAGGAGGATTATCCGGAGCCAATGCCTCTGCAACAAACTGTGGTCCAAGGGCAGAACCTCCAATCCCAACAGAAAGTACGTGTGTAAAACGACCTTCCGGAGAAGATGGGGGTTTAATCTGTAGTTTTTTAAGTCAGATAAGGCGCAGGAGACAAACTGATCAAACCAACAACATGATGCAGAAATTGCTGTGAGATCCTTCAGATCTTTAAAAGTATAGTACACATGTTAAAAACTACATCAGCAAGGAAAATATAAGCATATATATAAACACACATACACACATATACTGCTGCCCATAGTCCATCCCTAACGAAGTTAGAATTGCATTAACATTTCGACCATTAACCAACGAAGTTAGGTATCATTTTTCGCTCTTGAATGTTGAAAGTAAGAGAATCAATTTAGTGCCGCGATGATCCTTAGAATATCGCCACTCTAAAAAGTAGTAAACTGAAATTGAGTAGAATCTGACCTTACCACTGACGACGTCGTCAGCAAACTTGCAGATAGCTTCTAGCGTGTTCTCAATCTGCAACCTCAGGAACGACTTCGGCGCGAGTTTGGGGCTCCTCAGCCAGTAATGCCCGACCATCCGCCCCTCATCGGGATTCGCAATCGCGCCCTTCTCGAGCCCTTCCATGGCTCGGAACGCCGCTTGAAACTTCAGCTCCATCTCTTCCACGAACTCGTCCGTGAAACCGATCCGACTCACATCCAAGTACAACCCTAATTCCTTGTGCTGGTACAACCAATCGACGTATCTTCCCCACAACGCTCGCCCATCTTTCTCCAACCCTTTCTTTTCCTTCGGTAACGCGTCGTTGGTCTTCGATAGACTCGCCGGGATGTCTCGAGCAACGGACTGAACCGAAAGAGCCAAAGCCCGATCAGAACATCGGTCAACGAACTTTGATCGATTCGGAAATGCGATCGACTCTTTCCGAGGCGAAAATGATGAAGCCGGTGTTGTTTTGGGAATGAATTTGTTTGATGAAGAAGAACAGAGACCTGAGATTGAAGCCATGAGAGAGAGAACGATGGAAACGAGGAGAGAGAAACTGGTTAGTCCATGTGGGAGTGAAAGGAGACGAACTTTTTTGGAAGGAAGTGCGGTTTTGTTGTGACTGTGAGCTCGTGCGGGCGGCTGTTCGCATGGTTCACACGTTGATTGGCTGGGAGCGTTTTGTCTATTTACGGAATGGCCCCATGTAGGTACTTAATTTACTGGAATGCCCTCGGATATTCTTCTCAACGTCCGAGACACGGGAAAACTCGGAGTGAATCGGAAATCGGATGCCGAGTCCATTCACTTGATGACAATAACGGCCGCCGAGACAGGTCGGCAACGACAACGCCCCGAGCGTTCTGCGAGTGCGAGGATAAAATTTTCTTCCCAAATGCTCGACTCAAAATTTGGTGCAGTTTCTAAATTATCTATTAGATTTTTCAGAAATTAAACTTTTATTTTTTAGGCTTATTTTTATTTCTATTTAAGAAATGTGTTCGTGTGTGTATATATATATATATATATATATATATATATATGCATGGTCTGCTAATAATCAGTTTTTTTTGAAAAAATAAGATCATTCAGTTATAAGCTTTCTATTAAAATTTTAATTATAATAAAGTTCAACTCTAACTCTTATAATTTAAAAAATTTAGTTGATTTTTATGAATAATATAGTTGTTAAATAAAAGTTATAAAAAAATAAAAATAGTCTTCTGTAGTCACGAAATAAGATAAAGATTTCTGTTACTCAAAAAGATAATCACGATACAACCCACTATTCCTTACATTTTCGGCATTAAAATTGAAGTTTCTAAATTCCTATAGTTTCAAATATTATATGTTTGAAAAGGCAAAAAAAGATAAACAAAAAAGATAAAAGAATAAATTTTTATATAATATAAAAATGTGAAGTTATACAGTAAAATTATAATATAACAAAACATAAACATATATATTTTTATAGTGAATTATAAAATTATACAGCATGAAAGTGTGATATTATACATTATTAAAAAAAAGATAAAATAAAATAAAAAATATACATTTTTATAATAAATGATATGTAAAATTTTGTAGAACATTTAATGAAAAAAATAAAAAATTAATAAACAAAACATTGATATATAAAATTTTACAAAATATTTAATGAACAAAAATAGTGATATATTCACTATAAAAACATATTAAAAAAATATATAATACAAAACAAAATTTCAATAATGACTAACGAATAATTTATATAAACCTAAAAAAATTAAAAATTAACAAAATACTATGTAAATAATACAAATATTGTATGAAGAAAATCATGAATATAATGCTTATAATGAACAGAAAACTAATATGAAAAAAATAAATATATATTATTACATACTTTATTATGAATAGAATACAAAATGATTCAAATTGTAAATGAAAATTCGATAAACAATTTTTAACTTAAACTAAAATTGAAATAGCAGTAAAGAAGAAAGAAGAATATAAGAAAAGAAAAAGAGTGATAAGATCCAAATAAATAAGAAAATTTGTGGTGGAGAAGAGAATAGGAAAAAAAAACAAAAAGGTGAAAAAGCTTAAGAAATTTACGGTCAATAATACAAAAAACAAATAAGGAATAAATTTAAATTCAAATAAAAATAAAAAAAAACTAAACAAAAATAATATCAATTAGTGAATAAACAAATAAAAAAAAGTCAATCCAATAATGTAAAAAGATAATAAATAAAATGGATAAACTAGTCATTAAAAATATATTAAAAAAAAAAGGATACGTAATTTATAAGTTACTTTACAATAACAAAAGAAAAAAATGTCATTTACAACAAAAACGTAATTAACTAATAATAAAGTCAGAAATATAGGAATTAGAGACCAATTAACTCTAAAAAAATTTGTTTTAACTGATTTGCGAGTCTTATGTTTTAAAATAAAAGTGTAAAATTTTATTGTTTCACCAAAATATTGAAAAATTTGCATAAAATTGGAGTGATTAAAAAAATTGTCATAAAATATCAGTATTTGAAGTATAGTGATTAAAAAATTCATTTGAAATTTATTATTTTGATAGTTTACAAATTGTATAAATCCAATTTAATAAAAATTGGATTAAAAGAATGAAATAAACTTTAAAAAAATGTTATTAAAATTAGATTTTAATAACATTTGCAAATTCTACTGTCAAATAGCTACTTGAAAAAGTTTCAATTAAAACTCCAACAACACTGTCCAATCTTGTTACACTTTTTGCCGGACAAGGAAATGGTGGTCAAAATTATGAGAAAGAGTGCCATCGAGAATTACTCTAAAATATTGTTTCCCTTTTTCCTTCACGGTATTGTTTTCTTTCATGATGAAGCTTTTTTACAGTATCTCATGCAATCAAAATTTGTACTTCATTGCCACCTATAACCATTAAAGAACAATCAAATCCAAACTTCTATTCGATAATTCTTCCACTGCTCTACCAAAAATTAATATAGGTTTGTAGTTTTGATCTCATCGTGGTTTGGACATAGATATGTATTTTTTTATTTTATTTTAAGGACAAACACTTATCGTTTATTGCATGGATTACCCGGATATCTAATATTGTGCGCTCTCCAGCATCGGTAGGGACTCCAAGAGACTAGGAGTTGGGCGGTTATAAGGGAGTCCTAGGACTTTCTGAGTTTTTAGAGAAAAAAATTGTACGAAATTTTTGCGAGATTTTGAAAATGTTTCAAAGCGGCGAAAACTCTCACAAAATTTCAAAACAACGAAACCTCAAGATATTTTTCACGTATTGTTTACCGCATGAACTACCAAGCTATCTAATTTTGTTCGCTCTCCAGCATCGATAAGGACCCCAAGAGACTAGGAGTTGGTAGGTTATAAGGGGTCCTGGGGCTTCCCGAGTTTCTAGAGAAAAAAATTATACGGAATTTTTGCGAGATTTTGAAAATATTTCAAAGCGGCAAAAACTCTGGCGAAATTCCAGAACAACAGAACCTCTAAATATTTTTCACTTATCTTTTGCGAGTCTGAGACCTTACTTTTGTTTTTCTATCAATTTCTTTGACTATGGATTGATTTAAAAGAGTTCTTACGTTCGCATTTTTGTGTTTTTATTTTAAAAAGCGTTGTGAAAAAAAATATGCTTAATTATTTGGTAAATTTTTAAAACTATTACTATTTGTTTTATTTTTCAAAATATACAAAAGTGCATTTGCTAAAAAAAAACTTAGAATTGCTTTTTTCAAATATATTTTTGTTCGTATATTAAAAAAATTCACTCAAACACTTAAAAGTAAGGATTTGTTTGAAGCTGTGTATCCATGCTTAAATCGTTAGACCAATCTATTGATTTTTCAAAACTATTTTGAACAACATTTTAAAAATTATGAGATTCGTCGGAAGATTTGATCCAAACACACTCGTACCTCAATAGATACAACGGAATAACTTAAAATTAAATTGTTTGTAAATAATAAATAAAGTCAAATTCCATTGATTGCTTTTGTTGCTTCCAAATGTCTCCGAAGTACCAAGCAAAAAATTACCTGACTTTCAATCTCTATCGTTGCCAACCATAGCATGACCTGCCGCTTTCATCTCCCCTGTGCTATTGATGCCTACATTTTACCTACCTGTCTCGTGTTGCATGCTGCAAGCCCACTCGCAATTTTTTTTCCCTTCTTCTTAAAAATGTTTTTCATTCCTTATCTTGGCCCACTCACCAGATTGTTTTAAATTGACTAACCAATCAGACCTATGTATAAAAGTACAGGTGTGAAAGAAGCGAAAGATTTTTTAATGGTTGAGAAATGCTATAGCGTGGCTTGCGAGTATATAATATTTGCGGTCTGATTGATACGTGTATTATATATGCGTGTGTGATTATGCATGTAATGGACACGTCAATCAAATTGTGAGTGTGAACACTCACGACTGACACTAATATTATTTTTTACTGGTTTGATACATACATGGTTTAATATGTCATTTCAATAATATCATGTCATGTGTGTTATGACCTATATTTTTCAGCAGGTCATAACACATGTAAGAGTAGGATTGGGGGTATCTCCATTTCAGTTAAAATGGACAACCTCCATTCAGTTAAAATGGACTTTCTAAGAGGTAGGGACCACTCTCATCACTTAATTTTTTTTAGAGGGTTGTTTTGGTAAATCGCAGAAGTCGGATCTTCGCGGCTTCATTGATTTGTGTGATACACGAGGAAACGCCTATGTTACACGAACTAATAAAGTCGCAAAGATTCATCATCTGTGACTCACCTTAGCAAAATTCTTTTTATATATATATATATATATATATATGTTTAACATGCGTGACTCATCTATTTGTAAGATAAACGAAAATTAAGGAATGTTACGTTTAGTCGCGAGTGAAAAAATTTACGATTTGATTAGTACATGTATTATACACGTAATTACATATACATATAATACATGCACCAATTTGATTTTAACATTTTTTTATAAAAATTATTCATTTAACTTAAAATAAAGATATTCTCAATTTTTTTAAAATATAATTCAAAAAATACACCACCACGTGAGTCCTAGACTCACTTAAAATTTTCTCCGAAGAGGTGCATCAGAGGGTCTAAAGCCTGCATGCACAGGTCATCAATAGTTGTTGACTTCTAGGTGGATAATTGTCTGAATATAGTGTTGCGTCTCTTAACAATACTAAGTAATAATTTAAGCAGCATATATCTGAATATATGTTATAGTATAATTCTAACAGTAGAATATGACTCCAGTAAAATTGAACTATATTTTTAATAAATAGAAGAATAATTAATCATATCTTATCTTATATCTCTAATTAACTCATGTAAATATATCATGCCATGACAAACTCCAACAGAATTTTCATAGTTAATAAAATAAATGATGAAAATTATATGACAAGCTATACACACACATATATATATATGTCTGTAATAACTCATGACTTTTTTTTAAAAAAAAGAATAATAAATTTTATTTTTACTCATCTCACTTATAAAGATGTGTAGTTTATTTTTTACTTTTAACTTTAGTCTGAATTATATTTATATATTATAATTTGTTCGTAATAAAATGTGTGTGTGTGTGTATATATATATATATATATATAGAGAGAGAGAGAGAGAGAGAGAGAGAGAGAGAGAGAGAGAGAGAGAGAGAGAGAGAGAGAGACAGATTAAGATTAGTATGATAAAAAAAATTGCCATTTGAAAAAAAAACTTTTATAACTTTTATTTCAACGAGTATAATGTGTAAAACTAATATATTACAAGCTTAATTGTTTTGAATAGCCTCTTGAATTCAAAAATCTAATTCATTTTTTACATGATATTTTAAGGGGGAAAATTCATCATCTTTTATGAATCCATTGGAGAAAATGATTCTCATTTCAAATATGCTGTTTAAAATCATGAGTTTGGTTATTTAATTAAAATAAACATAAAAATGATTATGTAAGAATAACTACAGAGAGATTTTATATTTTTGTAATAACTCCATTCAAGATGATAGAAATTAAAATGCCCTGCAATTTGTGAATGAAACCCTTCAAATCCAAATAGAAGCCAGTAATTTTACATTAGGAGGGTTGGACCAAGTATATAAATTATTTATTTTTTGTTGTAAAAATACTGGGCTTTTTAAAATTAAAATTGTGGAAGATGAGAAAAATGTAAAAATATATAATAATAAAAAACTGTAAAAAAAAAATGCATCGTTGGTGAGGATGTGAACTGTAACTTAAAAAATAGATTTAGCATTTTTTTTTATTATTATCTTTTTACTCGTTTAGTTCCAATAAGATGACTTGCTTATTAGTATAAAAAATTATTCATTAATCTCGATACAATGCTTCTAAACTAATGACCAAATTAATAGATCCCATGAGAAGTTAATTTCTTTAGTATAGCATTGAGCGCTAACAAAGGAGACATCTTGTGGGATGGGATACGATTTGTAGGGTGGATATTGAGTAAGGAGAGGTTGAATCTAGAAATTTTTTGAATGAGACTGAATTATTATTGCCGTTGTGTTAATGTCATGATTTAGAGCAACTCTAATGTGAACTATTTTTTGATTTAAAAAACTCATTTGGGTGTTACATAGTATTTACACATATACTATGGCTTTCAATACTATACATTATTCTAACAATGGTATTCAAATAGAGTATTTATTTTATATTTTAATATATTTTTATTTTTCTTTTCTCTATCTTCCTACCAACATGTCTCTTTATCTCTTTTTCAACTAACTTTTAGCTTGCATCTCTCTTTTTTCATAAGGTCCATGTATACATCTAGTTGGTCACTATTCATGGGTTGGATTCATTTTGGGTTCACTGATGCCTCCTCTGTTGGAAGTCAAATAATGTTTTGTTAGAAGTCAAAACGGTAGTTAAGGTGGAAGGGTCACCATCTACATTCATTATTAGCTATGCTTTTATGATTCACATTTTTTAGTAGGTCATATCGCACAAATAAAATATTATTGAAATAATACATTATATTTTGTATTCTAGTCCTACTGAAAAATACCTTGATTGGATATAAATTATTAGTGGTTAATATGATTTGATTGGCGAAATTGGGAGGACACTTCAAACAGAGAACATCAGTCTTTGGGCAAGGGCGATTAATACGTGTGTGATATATGCGTGTGTGATTATGCATGTAATGGACACGTCAATCAAATTGTGAGTGTGAACACTAGCGACTGACACTAATATTCTTTTTTAATAGTTTGATACATACATGATTTAATATGTCATTTTAATAATATCATGTTATGTGTGTTATGACCTATATTTTTCAGTGAGTCATAACATATGTTAGAGTAGGATTGGGGGTATCTCCATTTCAGTTAAAATGGACAACCTCCATTTAAGTTAAAATGGACTTTCTATGAGGTAGGGACCACTCTCATCACTTAATTTTTTTTAGAGAGTTGTTTTGGTAAATTGCAGAAGTCGGATCTTCGCGGCTTCATTGATTTCTGTGATACACGAGGAAACGCCTGTGTTACACGAACTAATAAAGTCGCGAAGATTCAATATCTGTGACTCACCTTAGCAAAATTCTTTTTTTTTATATATATATATATATATATATATATGTTTAACATGCGTGACTCATCTATTTGTAAGATAAACAAAAATTAAGGAATGTTACGTTCAGTCGTGAGTGAAAAAATTTGCGATTTAATTAGTACATGTATTACACACGTAATTACATACACATATAATACATGCACCAATTTGATTTTAACATTTTTTTATAAAAATTATTCATTTAACTTAAAATAAAGATATTCTCAATTTTTTTAAAATATAATTCAAAAAATACACCACCACGTGAGTCCTAGACTCACTTAAAATTTTCTCCGCAGAGGTGCATCAGAGGGTCTAAAGCCTGCATGTACAGGTCATCAATAGTTGTTGACTTCTAGGTGGATAATTGTCTGAATATAGTGTTGCGTCTCTTAACAATGCTAAGTAATAATTTAAGTAGCATATATCTAAATATATGTTATAGTATTATTCTAACAGTAGAATATGACTCCCGTAAAATTGAACTATATTTTTAATAAATAGAAGAATAATTAATCATATCTTATCTTATATCTCTAATTAACTCATGTAAATATATCATGCCTTGACAAACTCCAACAGAATTTTCATAGTTAATAAAATAAATGATGAAAATTATATGACAAGCTATACACACACACACATATATGTATATGTCTGTAATAACTCATGACTTTTTTTTAAAAAAAAGAATAATAAATTTTATTTTTACTCATCTCACTTATAAAGATGTGTAGTTTATTTTTTACTTTTAACTTTAGTCTGAATTATATTTATATATTATAATTTGTTCGTAATAAAATGTGTGTGTGTGTGTATATATATATATATATAGAGAGAGAGAGAGAGAGAGAGAGAGATTAAGATTAGTATGATAAAAAAAATTGCCATTTGAAAAAAAAACTTTTATAACCTTTATTTCAACGAGTATAATGTGTAAAACTAATATATTACAAGCTTAATTGTTTTGAATAGCCTCTTGAATTCAAAAATCTAATTCATTTTTTACATGATATTTTAAGGGGGAAAATTCATAATCTTTTATGAATCCATTGGAGAAAATGATTCTCATTTCAAATATGCTGTTTAAAATCATGAGTTTGGTTATTTAATTAAAATAAACATAAAAATGATTATGTAAGAATAAATACAGAGAGATTTTATATTTTTGTAATAACTCCATTCAAGATGATAGAAATTAAAATGCTCTGCAATTTGTGAATGAAACCCTTCAAATCCAAATAGAAGCCAGAAATTTTACATTAGGAGGGTTGGACCAAGTATAAAAATTATTTATTTTTTGTAGTAAAAATACTGGGCTTTTTAAAATTAAAATTGTGGAAGATGAGAAAAATATAAAAATATATAATAATAAAAAACTGTAAAAAAAAATGCATCGTTGGTGAGGATGTGAACTGTAACTTAAAAAATAGATTTAGCATTTTTTTTTATTTATCTTTTTACTCGTTTAGTTCCCATAAAATAATTTATTTATTAGTATGAAAAATTATTCATTAATCTCAATGCAATGCTTCCAAACTAATGACCAAATTAATAGATCCCATGAGAAGTTAATTTCTTTAGGATAGCAATGAGCGCTAACAAAGTAGACATCTTGTGGGATGGGATACGATTTGTAGGGTGAATATTGAGTAAGGAGAGGTTAAATCTGTAAAATTTTTGAATGAGACTGATTTATTATTGCGGTTGTGTTAATGTCATGATTTAGAGCAACTCTAATAATGTGAACTATTTTTTGATTTAAAAAACTCATTTGGGTGTTACATAGTATTTACACATATACTAATGGTTTTCAACATTATACATTATTCTAACAATAGTGTGCAAATAGAGTATTTATTTTATATTTTAATATATTATTGTCTTGCTTTTCTCTATCTTCCTACTAACCTATCTCTTTCTCTCTTTTTTAACTAACTTTTAGCTCTCATCTCTCTCTTTTTCCAAAAGATCCATATATACATCTAGCAGGTCACTGTTCAAAGGGTTGGATTCATTTTGGATTCAGTGATGCCTCTTATGTTGGAGGTCAAAAAATGTTTTGTTAGAAGTCAAAATGGTAGTTAAGGTGGAAGGGTCACCACCTACATTCATTATTAGAAATGCTTTTATGATTCATATTTTTTAGTAGGTCATATAGCACAGATAAAATATTATTGAAATAATACATTATATTTTGTATTCTAGTCCTACTGAAGAATACCTTGATTGGATCTATCTTATTAGTGGTTAATATGATTCAATTGACAAAATTGGGAGGACATTTCAAATAGAGAACATCAGTCTTTGGGCAAGGGCGATTAAAAATAAATGCTTCAGAGATAAGTAATTTGCGAAAACTAATGACAAATGTTAAAGGCACATTTAGATGAGCAGTGAAAAAATATGATTTAAAAAAATCTCTCTCGACGGTTTAACTAAAACATCAATTTTGAACTTAAAACATCAATTTTGAACTTATTTGGTCTGGAAAAATATGGTTCATAAACAGACGAAAATACTAAGATTATTAAAAAAGTCATTTTAAACCTAAAATCACCCATTTTGAAATTCGTTAAATGAAACTAAACACACAGTAAAACATATTGTATTTTAAAGGAAAATAAACTTTTCTCAAAGTACTTGGCAGCGGATTGGCAATGGTTTCAATGTTGCATTTTGGGTAGTTGGGTAATGCTATTGATAATGATACTTCACAGTTTTTTTATGAAGACTTTTAATAAAAAGGTGCCTGACTATTTACATCGATATATATATCTATAAAAGTCTGTTGTCTTCTTGAAAACTATGGTTACCCCGGTAAAACAAGTAGTGTGTAAAATGCTTGGCTGGTCCGGACAGGCACATGCATGTGCAAGGCATGACATAGTCACACAAAGTAAATTGTGACATGCCAGATGGAGGCATGAAGCCCGTGTCGTGCTAGGCACGTCCTATTGGCTCATTAGTGTTGATAGAAGTCTAACCCAAACGGTTTAGTCTTTTAAAAATTTGGCCTGGACATGATATATGCTTGACACAGACACGATAGAAGCACACATTACAATGGCCTAAGCATGGGTTAGACCCAACACATGTATGGCTAGGCCAGTTTTCAGTACCAGTTTGTTATGTCTTGTTTGATACCTGTATAAAATTATTTGAGGTGTTTAAAACTTATCAAGAGCAAAAATATATATATATATATATATATATATATTTTGAAAGAAACATAGAATATTATTAAAATGGGATAATATTCCAAGAGTTACAAATTAAAGGAGGGGAGAATTGTAGAATTCTCCTCAAAGTACCACCAAAAGACAAGAAAGGAAAGGAAAGGAAAGATCTACAATACTGTAGAAAGAACATGTGAAAACTCAACTTAGAACATTCCCAACTATCACTATAAATCAAGAAGACTTGGACAATCGATCAAAAAGAAACTGACAAAATCTGAATCTCGCCATGGATTCTCGGTATAAAGATGAAATAGGAGAAAAGCAGATTAAAGATGGAGGGCAAAAGTGAATGTACTATATTGAATGAAAAAATGACCAACCAAGCTTAATCTAATTACATCATCCCTTTTATAGAAAATCTGGAAGTAACTAGTAACTAACTAGTTAAACAAACTAACCAATGAGAATAAGCCACATCAACCAGTAAACAAATCAATAAAATTGAATATTGTATTCTAATAGTCCCCCTCAAGATGGAGAATAAATGTTAATAATTCCCATCTTGGAGAGTAAGCTGTGAAACTGAGTGCAGCTGAGTGGCTTGGTGAAGATGTCACTTAGTTGATGTGCTGAAATAACATGCAGAGGTTTAATGAGATTCTTCATCATCTTCTCTCTAACAATGTGGCAATCTATTTCAATGTGCTTTGTCCTTTCATGGAAGACAAGATTTGCTGCAATATGGAGGGCAGCCTTGTTGTCACAAAACAACAATGCAGGTTGAGGATGATTTATGTGAAATTCTTTTAACAAAGCAAGTAGCCATGTGAGCTCACAAGTGGTTAAGGCCATAGCCCTATACTCGGCATCAACTGATGATTTGGATACAGTTTGCTGCTTTTTAGATTTCTAGGAAATCAATGAGTCACTAAGGAAAACACAAAAACCTATGACTGATTTTCTTGAGTCCACACAACCTGCCCAATTCGAATCACAAAAGGCTTTGAGATGAAAATCTGATTTTGAAGGGAAGAACAAGCCTTGAGCCGGTGCACCTTTCAAACACTTCAATACCTTGTGAGCTGCATCAAGATGTGGTTGTCGTGGTTTGCCCATGTATTGACTTAAGACTTGGACTGCATAAGTCAAATCTGGACGTGTTATAGTTAGGTATATTAACCTCCCTATCAACCTGCAGTAGCTAGAAGGATCACTGATTAAATCACCATCAGAAGAAGATAATTTTGTGTTTTGTTCCATAGGAAATTGGACTGGCTTTGCTGCTACATACCCGAGTCTTGGAGGATGTCTAAAGCCTATTTTCTTTGGCACAAACTTATGCCTTTATCAGATCTGGCCACTTCTAGGCCTAAAAAATATTTAAGAACTCCCAAATCCTTTATCTTGAACTTGTTGTCTAGAAATGACTTTAAATCAGCAATGGAATTCAGTTTATTGCTTGCTAGTATTATGTCATCAACATAAACTAGTAAGACAATAAATGAATTAGAAGAGAACTTGATGAAGAAAGAGTGATCAGATGCAGATTTTGTGCATCCATACTCAATTATGGTAGAAGATAGTTTGGAAAACCATTGGCGTGAAGCTTGTCTTAATCCATAAAGAGACTTAGTAAGCTTGCAAACCTGAGTGTCTCATTTTGTTGCAAATCCTAGTGGAATTTCCATATAAACTTCTTCATTAAGTTCGCCATGTAGGAAGGCATTATTTACATCCAACTGATGTAAATGCCAATTCTGAGCAGCAGCCAAAGCCAACAAACATCTCACTGATGTTAACTTAGCAATGGGAGAAAAAGTCTCCTGAAAATCCAAGCCTTCCACTTGTGTATAACCCTTTGCAACCAAACGAGCTTTATACCTTTCAATACTCCCATCAACTTTATATTTAATACGATATATCCACTTGCAACCGATAGGTTTCTTTCCTTTAGGCAAGGAAGTAAGAGTCCACGTTTTGTTTTGTTCAAGAGCTTGAATTTCAGCATGCATGGCTTCTTGCCATTCGAGTATTTTAATGGCTTGATGGAAAGAGTTTGGCTCAACATGAGATTATATTGACAAGGTGAAACATTCATGAGAATGTGAAAGTTTGTCATAAGAAACAAAATTAGAAAGAGGATAATAAGTACTTTGAGGATTTTTTGCCATGAAATCCGATTGTTAAGAGTGGAGAGCTTGGCTATTTTCTGTCAAAGCTAATCGATAGTGATAATCTTGCAAATAGCTTGGTTGTTTTCTTTGTCTTGTGGATTGTCTAAGAAGAAGAGGAGGAGGAGGAGGAGAAGGAAGATTATTTGAAGCAGAAGTTGTTGATTCAAAAGATAGGGAATCTGTTGACAACATGTTGTCATAAGGAGTAGAAGTTGGCATTTCAGAAATGGGATTTGGTAAAACTAAGAAATGATCAATATATGAAGAATTAGATTTAATGGAAGAAAATGAAAAATGTATTCATGGAATACTACATCACGTGAAAGAAAGGCTGTATGAGAGTCAAGATCATACAATTTGTACCCTTTTACAGCAAAAGGATACCCAATAAAAACACACTTTTTGGCTCGAGGATCAAATTTGGATCTATTTCTAGTGAGAGTAGAAGCAAAGCACAAACATCCAAAAACTTTTAAATGTTTGTATGATGAAGTACATGAATGAAGAACTTCATATGGTGATTTATTAAGTAACAAAGGTGTAGGAGTTAAGTTGATTAAATGAGTTACTGTTAAAATACAATCTCCCCAAAACTGTAAAGGTAATGAGGCTTGAAATCGAAGAGATCTAGCAACATTCAGCAAATGCTGATGTTTTCTTTCAACCACACCATTTTGCTGTGGTTTTGCAACACAACTCCTTTGATGAATTACACCTTTAGCTAAGTAGAAATCAGTCATATTAAATTCAATCCCATTGTCTGTCCGAATATATTTGATTTTGGAATTGAACTGATTTTCAACAAGGCATAAAAAAGATTGTAGGTATTGCCTTGTTTGTGATTTTTGTTTCATTAGGTAGACCCAAGTGCATTTGGAAAAATCATCCACAATTGTAAGAAAGTATTTATAACCATCTAGAGAAGCAACTAAAAATGGTCCCCATATGTCACAATGCAAAAGATGAAAAAGACATAAAGAATTATTATTGTTGGGTTCAAAAGGAAGACATTTTTGCTTTGCCAAAGGACAAACAATACATGGAAATGAATTGGAAATTTTAATTTCAAGTACAGACTTATTTAGATCTTGTAGTCTAGACAAAGAAAGATGACCTAGCCTATAATGCCAAAGATCAAATTGTTGCGTGGCTGTAAGAGCAATGGATGAACTAACCGAAGGTATTTGCATCAAGTGATATAAACCATCTTTTTCTTCACCCTCTCCAATCGTTTTTCATGTAGACAAGTCCTGTACAAAGCACAAATTAGAGATGAAAATAAGGCAACAGTGACTATTTTTTGTCAATTTGCTTGTTGAAATGAGGTTGAATGAAAATGAAGGGACACACAGAACATTATGTAAAACCAATTCTTTAGTTAGAGTTACGGTTCCTTTATGAGTAACTGAAACTAGATTATTATTTGGCAATCTAACAAATGAACAAACAGACGAAAGAATTGAAGAGAAATGACTAATGGAACAGACCATATGGTCTGTGGCTCCAGTGTCAATAATCCAAGAAATCATTGGAGAATTGACAGAAGCAAAAGCCATATTAGTAGGAAGATTAAGAGAAAAGATTGAAGAATTTTTACCTGATAAATTTTCAGAGTATTGAATGTTCGGTGTTGGAAGTATACTAGAAGATGAACTAAGCAGAGGAGAAGCAGTTGACACTTGATTTGCTGAATGAAGAAATTTGGTGGGAGGGTTGATTAAGGCAAGAATTGGCTGACGTTGCTCTTGTGTAAATGCTAACTGTGGAAGCTCATTACTCACTTGATCTGTAGGAGAAAAAGTTACTTGATTTGCCGAGTGGACATTGGTTTTTTTGAATTTAAATCCTGGTGGAAAACCATGTATCCTGTAGCATTTGTCTGATGTATGGCCTGTGTAGCCACAATGGCTACATACAGGTCTATCCTTACGAAAACCAAACTGTTTGTTTCCAGTCTTAGTGGTAACAGAAGAATTATTAGTTGTAGTTGTAATAGCAGCAATAGAGTCAAAACTTGGAGCAGAATTGACCTTAATCTTATGTTGTTTTTCATCTTGCACAATAAGGACAAACACACGATTCATAGAAGGTAGGGGTCCAATAACAAGATCTGTCCTCTTATGGCAGTAAATGACTCATTTAATCCCATCAAGAATTGTAGAATATACTCTTCTTGTTGGAATTCTAGGAAATTCTTAACAACTCCACATTTACATTGCGGCAACTGACGATAATTTGCCAATTCATCCCAATAAGACTTTAACTGAGTAAAGTAATCACTAACCGTCATTTGATCTTGAGTTAAAGAGTTGAGCACCTTCTTTAACTGGAAGATTCTAGGTCGATTTCCTTGTGAAAAGCGTTCTTTCAAATCTTTCAAGGCATATGCAGCAACATCATTGTATAGAATATTGGAGGCTATATTCTTCGTCACTAAGTTCAACATCCATGATAAAACCATATCATTACACCTTTCCTATGTCGAATACAATGGATCAGACGGATTTGTAGGCTTCCTTAGGGTTCCATTGACAAACCCTAACTTGTTCTTCGCACTAAGTGCTTTGGACATTGCCCGCGCCCATGTAGGGTAGTTATCTTCATTCAGTTGCTGTGATACAAGCATCATACCAGGATTTTTTCCGTGATGTAAGAAATAGGAATCATCGATTGAGTTATGTGTGGGAGGAGGATTTTGAGGTGTGACTAAAATCAGTTCCTCCGCCATGTTGATTGAGTTTCAATTTAAGAAATCCATGGAGAATCAAATCAATTGAAGCAATCAGATCGCTCTTTCTCGAACGCTAAGCTTTTCTTTGTTTTCGTTGTCGATAGAATCTCTGTTGCCGTAGCCAGGCGTGGATATGCAGCGGCATTGCAAGGTGTTGTGTCGGCGACTGTGAGAGGAGGAGGGTTAAGGAGCGGCGTGATGGCTAAGAAATGAGGGGAATAATCAACAAAGACTTCGTGGGTTCCAGATCTGATCACCGGATACTACAGGCTAAAGAATAAGGGGAACGAGTATGAGGCGTGATGACTGAGTTATGGGAGATGCTTCTGAAGAACAAGACGAACAGACACTGAGAAGATGCTCTTTGTTTCTAAGCTCTGATACCATGACAAAATCTGAATCTCGCCCTGGATTCTCGGTATAAAGATGAAATAGGAGAAAAACAGAGTAAAGATGGAGGGCAAAAGTGAATGTACTGTATTGAATGAAAAAATGACCAACCAAGCTTAATCTAATTACATCATCCCTTTTATAGAAAATCTGGAAGTAACCAGTAACTAACTAGTTAAACAAACTAACCAATAAGAATAAGCCACATCAACCCGTAAACAAATCAATAAAATTGAATATTGTATTCTAATAGAAACCACTGAATGGGGCAATAGCAAATCCCAGAGTAGATAATTGGAGTCCAACCCTTAACACAAAGATGAAGAAGATACAATGAATTCAAAATGCACCAAAAGAGCCTCTTCTAGTTATATAGACTCACCCTACAAAGTTTTGAAAATTACCAACCAACACAGAGCTACAAGAACTCTTATTGAAAATTAGTTTATCCATTTTCACTGAGTAATCTGGGACTTGTTATTAAATGGTCCTCATTTTTTTTTATAAGGAGTCTCAATCCTTGTTAAAAAAAATGAGGACTAGCCAGGTCATTCTCGTGCCGATCAATTTTGGAGTGTCGGAATTTCACCTCACTCGAATATGGTTCAAGATTGCATGAATTTTGTTGGGCGAGACTGCGTGTGCATATTCCATCATACATATGAACAAGAAAATTTTTGTGTTTGTTAGACCGATGCCCCATGCAAATATCTCAGTGTAAAAATAGAGTTTGTACTGTACAGAAATATGCAGAGAGGAATGAAGAAGAAGAGAAGAATTTGAGCACATACAGTCAGTTACAGACTCATCCTCTCCATCTGTTACAATATTTCTTGTTAGAGCTGATTCAGTTAGAGGTTAGTAATTTTGTGTGACTGAGCTCTATGTTACATCATGTGCTTTCAGATATTCCTCTTATTGATTCACCGATGCGCCAATGGGCCTTGAATGCGTCAAAGATGCGCCTCAAATTCGACGCTTTGAGGCCCATCTCCCTCTTTCTTATTTTTTGTATTTTCTAACTCCTTCAGCCTAAACAAATTGTATTGCAACGTGGGCCTCTTTGCGTTAGCCTTTGCCTAAAGTTGGTCACACATATTTCCCCAAGGGCTGGGGTTATTGGGTCAGTTTAGGCCCAAAGTCAAGCCTAGCTGGATTTGGGCTGCGAGCCTGCGACCACATGACGTAGGCTTTGTTCCACAAAATATCAAAATTAGAATTTGTTGTCGTGCTTCTGCAACGCTGCAACATAATGTCCCAGAAATTTAAAAAAAAAAAGAAAAGAAAAAAGAAAGAGTGAAAAGAAGACATAAAGGAGCATAAATGTTATCTAGATTTATTCCGAAGACAGTGCAATCCAGAGTTCCAGACGTCTGTGCGCCGAAACGCAAACGCAAGACCATCACCATCTTCTCCATTACTCTCTTCTTTCTTTGTCTCAAAATCGAATTCCCAATTAAGCTTTTCGCTTCGCGAGTTCAAACGCAGCGAACATGATGTGGGACGAGTGGGACGATTTTGTTCAAGAAAACAAAGAACCAGAGCAGCAGGACTCGCATCTTAATTTTGATTTCTTCTCTGTACTATCTAAGCCCAAGGTAATACATCGTTATCTCTACCTTACTCTTCTATTCATTTTGCAAAACTAGGGTTTATTCGCAAACCCTAGTTTTTGCGAAAATGATTTTAGCTTTTGTTGGTTTCGTGAACTGTGTGTTCTTGGATTATGTACAACATTTCTGTAAATTTTTTTTTTTGGGTTTTATTCTGTTATTTTTTTTGTAACATTGCTGTGTGATTCTCTTTGTAGGATTATTATAGAATTCTGGAAGTGGATTACGATGCTACAGAGGATGCCATTCGGTCCAACTATATCCGTCTGGCATTGGTTCGTATTTGGTTTATTAATTTTTACTGTTCCTTCTAGCATTAGTGTTAAAAATCCTTATTTTAGATGCTTAATTGGTTCATACTTATAATCAATCCAATTCACGTCTTTTGTCTTTACATTTTTTTTCGACTCTATTTTTCTCGTTCTTCATCTGATTTAGCTAGAATCAATTACAATAAGCATAGAGTGTTTATTTTTGTGTTTGTGCATAGAATGTATGATCAATTTCTCAGATGAAAACTCATTTTTTTCTCTGAATTTTTTTAATTAATTGGTTGGCCCGCTTTGTAGTCAATTTAGCCTGTGGGAGATGGAAAGATTCATCTTCCCTATGTTAGGACCCCCTTTTCCTTTCTCTCCTCACATGGCTTGTATCAAAAAATTGGTTGGCTTGCTCTGTACAGAAATGGCATCCGGATAAGCAAAAAGATCAGGGTAGTGCTACTTCGAGATTTCAAGAGATAAATGAGGCTTACCAAGGTCAGTATTACGTTGTTTGCGTTTTGATATTTTTTTTAATTGTAAATATTCTTTTCCACAGCGGTCCATATCTACTGCAAAAAATGGACACTACATAGTTCAACGTAAGTATAGTGGCTTAGATTTATTGAGTCCTTCAATTTGGTATTGGTTCATTGACCATAGAAATGTGCTGCCTGGTAGAAATTTTATGTTTGTTTTAGTAATTTGGGAAGTTTTTGGACTGTTTGATAGGAAGTTTGTTTGTACCCACTAGAAGATGGGGGTTTTGAAATCCACTTCTTTATCATGTGCAAAACTTTATTAGTTAAGGATTGAGAGAGATACTCTTTGAAGGAAGGTTATGGTGTGTGATGGTGAAGGGAAGTCAGGGGGTGTAATCATTGGACAAGTCTGGTAAAAGAGAAATGAGCATGTGTTTTCTTTTGGATTGCTACTTGGTATGGAGGAACTCTATTTGTGAATTTAATTTTCTGATTATGTTATTGCATTTCAAACAATGGACAAAGTAGGGAATTTGATTAATGGTCCGGGGTAGGGTATGCATGGGGTTCTTAACTGCTTTTGAGCTTTAAAGAATTGGAAGTTGGATAATGCAGAGGTTCAATTGCTTGGATTGAGTTTGTTGGATGAGGATTCTTTGGTCTGAATGAGTTCTCTTGGTTGAAGTATATCTAACAATCTACGAGTTAAATTAGGGGGAGGATTCTATCCTGTAGATGATGTATAGGGTATGACTGCTCTTTGTATGGTGTGCTTTGCAGTCTGTTAAAAATTTTCATAGTGGAGAACCCATTTATTAAGTTCTTGTATTTATAACCCATTACTGTATATTAAGCTTGGACGAGGTTGGCGCCGATTTGTCTTGTTTGGTGCCTTTGGCGAGTGAAATAATAGACTTTTTGATGGAGTGGAGACCCCCTCCATGGAAGTTAAAAACACTTTTTTCAATTTTTTTTTTTTGGATTAAAGAAGAATACCTAATGTATTTAGACAAACTTATGAATTTTTTGGGGGATCTTACGCTTTGATTTTTGTTGCCAGTCTCCTTTTTTTTTTTTTTTTTTTTTGTGAAGTGGGGTTGCCCTCCATGGGGCCCTTTCAATATATATTACCTTTATTGATTAAAAAAAAAAATACATATTTTTGATAAGTATCTAATGTTTCATTAAAGAGTGCCTGAAAACGGCGAACTACTTAAAAAGAAAAGAAAAGAAAAGAATGGGCAGTTACAAAAAAAGGCTTAACGCACTTAAAAATCTTACAAAAGAAGGGTAAGGAGCATATGGGAAAAAAAAAGCGGGGGGGGGGGGGGGGGGGGGCGGGGGGGTGTTGGGAGCAATGGGCATAGGAAGGGGTGTGTTATGATGTGGGATTCAAGAATAGTCTGTTGCAGTGGTGTAGTTAAAAGGTGAAAGACGACTTTAAAGTCTTACATTGCATGAAAAGTGAGGCGACAAAAAAGGGTAGCCTAAATGAAGTAAGGTCCTAACTTATAAAGAATAATAAAAAATATATTATATATTAAAGGTTCATTTATTTTTAAGTTAAATAATAATTTTTTTGATAGGTAAATTACACACGCGCACGGGTTTGCCCCTTGTTCACATCCAAGCCTTTCGTTTTAGTCGAGGCAATTGTCTTGCTTGGATTGTGTTGAGGCATTATGTCTCAGCCTCACCTTATCTTATTGCCTAGGCAAGTTCCCGGTCGCCTTTAACAACATTAGTTTGTTGTATAGATTAGTACATCGTCGCTTTTCAGTCTCATGTTTGTTAACACTATGTTTGGATGAAAGGAATTGGAAAGAAAGAAAAGGAAAGGAAAATGAAAGGGAACTTATATCATGTTTGTTTTAAAAATTAGAAAGAAAAATGAAGGGGAGTATATGTCATGTTGGTTTTAAAAATTAGGAAGGAAGGGAGGGAGAGCTTAACATTCATTTGAGTAATTTTGTTATTCCTCTAAAAGTAGGAAGAAATTGAGGGAAAGGAAACAAGAATTTAATGAATTTTTAATAATACCAATATTACCTTTAAAATTGTAAAAACCAAAAGAAAAGGGTATGATTAATTTGAAAGGGTATAATAGTAAAATAATATAAAATTCTTTCCTTTCCTTTCTCTCCTTTATCATTCCCAAATAAGATGAAATGATTATATTAGTCTTTCTTCTCCTTTCTTTTCATTAGTAACCAAACATAAAAGAGGGATTATCCTCTCCTTTTCTCTCCTCTCCTTTCCCTCATAACTAATACTCTCCTCTTCTTTCCTTTCTCTCCTACTTATCCAAACGAACTCTAAAGCTGGTAGAGGATGGTTTCGTATGGACATTTTTCAGATGTATTTGGATCAGTTGCTGATTCTGAAAAGCCTAGTGGTGGGAGGAGCTGTGGCAAGTAAAGCACAGATGGAGCAGTCCTTGGTGTTTATGGGGCAACTTCAATGTGGTGTGTTCTCCATCTGGGAAATTGAGGGGTGGATGTATGACAATGACTGTGTAAGAATTCAATGAGTTTATCAATACTATGGAGCTATAGACTTCCCATTAGGAGGAGGTAGGTTTACATGGTCAAATGGTAGAGAGACTCCATCTTTGTCTTGGCTGGATAAGTTTATGACATCTACTGATTGGGAAGAGCATTTTTCAGATGCAGCCCAAGCCCTCCTTCCTCGCCCAAGTGGCTGAATACTAGTATCATTATGATCTTTAGGTCTTTGGCTGGTTTGGGTCATTCAGTTAGCAGCTTTTGCAATAACTTTTTAGCTACCGTTATGGGTTTTTGAATAAATGTACAGAAATAGCAGTTTAGACCATGTAACGAATTATTTTGCATCTAACAATTGGATGTTCTGATTTTATGCAACAGTTTTGAGTGATCCAGTCAAGAGACGAGAATATGACCAGAAAGGGATGCTGTACGTCTATGATTACAATATCATCGTGAGGATTTCTCCTATCTCTTTGCCGTGGAACTGTATTATTTCTCTGTATAGTTTTACTTCCGTTTGTTGTACTGACATTAATCCTTTCTCGGGAGTGCAGGAGTACCTTAACCGTTACAAAGGCCTTATATTAACATGCAATGGCCTCGGGATCAAGCATTCAATATGGTAAAACCAAAACATGAACTAATATCCTTTTCAGTGACTATCTGTCATGTTGCGTGTCCGTCTCTGTGGTTTAGCATGCGGCATGGTTGGGATGAGGATCAGCAGTTTGGATGTACTAGGGGTTGGAATAGCCTTTTGCACTTGTATAAATGAAATAAACAAATTGTCTTATCATCATAATGTAACATTTTATGCTTGCTCTTTCAACATTTTGAAAGGGTTTTGATTATATAATTTGCTGTCCTTTTGGATTCTTGCAAGGAGGAAAATTCAGTAGCCTTTTATTTATTTGTGATATCAAGGAATGGTTTTTTGTTTGATTGTCATGCAAGAGTCTGATAAGACTTAATTTTCAAGAGTTGACACATTTCTAAAATTTTGCTTCAGTCTTCAAAAACACTAATGCAGTATGCAAAATGTGTAAAGCTATCAAAGAATGCACAATCAATTTGACTCATGATCTATTAACTTCATCAATGATCAACTTGTTACATAAAAAATCCAGCTGGGTTGTCTGTGCAGAATTTATATTTGAGAGGTTTATTTATTTATTTATTGTATCTTCATTTTGTTACTATGTAATGTTGTTATTGTACAGTTGATTGTAATATTTCATTGCTATAATAATAATAAAAAGAAAAAAAAACTCATTTGAAATGGCAAAATGTAGTAGGAACCCACTACCCTGCATCAAACCCACCAACACCATCGCCTGCCCCAATTCTCCTTGCACAAGAAATACAGCACAATCCTACTACTTGATTTATTTAAGTTTTATGTTGAAAATTTAGACAAATTTAATATAGTTAAAAATTTAGACAAATTTAAGTTTGGAATGAAAACATTGCACCATATCTCGATTATATAATATAAAATAATAAATGTGTTTTTGTTTTATATAATTAATATTTATAATACATCTTTTTAGTCTGATATTGAAAGTTTAAACAAATTTAATAAAGTTATATATTTGTAAAAATAAAATAATATCATTCTAATTTTTTAATTGTATGTAATTTTTTATTTATTTTAATACATGTAATTTCTTATTTGAATTTGTTAATTAAAATTAAATAAATAAATAAATTTAATTAAATAAATATCTCGACAAGGTTTGTCCTATTTGATCACAAATTTTAGGTAAATTTTGAAGGTAATTTTTTTCACCGGATGAGATTAGGAATAGTCTCTCTTGCTCGGAATCCAATAAGTCCCTACTCAAATCCCCTACATTGCCATCACGTGTGTCCTTGTCTCACCAGCCACCCACTCTCTTAACGGCGTCGTTTATTGGATTATGAATTTTTTTTTTTCATAACTCCTCATCAACGGCCAATATAGCACTCACACTGAATTACCATACGAGGGCCAGGAATCTCTTTCTTCGAGTATTTTGAAACCGAAGAAAAAGAGCAAGGCTGCTCATCTGTCTGTTTCTCTCTCTACAATATTTTCCCACTTTTCTCTACTTTCTGATTCCTCTCTCCCTGAACTGCTGCCAATGGCGATTGTGACAGTACCAGACAACCTAACCAGAGACCAGTACGTGTACTTGGCGAAACTCGCCGAACAAGCCGAGCGATACGAGGAGATGGTCCAGTTCATGGAAAAACTCGTCGTCGGTTCGACTCCGGCAGCCGAGCTCACCGTCGAGGAGCGAAACCTCCTTTCCGTCGCCTATAAGAACGTGATCGGCTCGCTCCGAGCCGCCTGGCGTATCGTATCGTCGATCGAGCAAAAAGAGGAGTCTCGCAAGAACGACGACCACGTGACGCTCGTTAAGGACTACAGATCTAAGGTCGAGAACGAGCTCTCTGATGTCTGCGCTGGTATTTTGAAGCTCTTGGACTCGAACCTTGTGCCTTCGGCCTCGTCGAGCGAGTCTAAGGTGTTTTATCTGAAAATGAAGGGCGATTACCATAGGTATCTTGCTGAGTTCAAGGTCGGTGACGAGCGCAAGCAGGCTGCGGAGGACACTATGAATGCCTACAAGGATGCTCAGGTATTACGGGTTGAGTTTTTAGGGTTTTGAATGAGTGTTTCTTGAAATTAAGCCAAGATGTTAAATTATGCGTGTAAGTTTACATATCGTGCACATTTAAACAAGCCGCTACAGCTTGATATTGCAGGGGTTTGAGTGAAGTGTTGGATATTGTTTGTTTAGCCCAAAAATTATATACGTATATCTGTTTATATATATCTAAATAGTTGCGTAGCCTGAATTTTTAGGTTTTTCTATCTGAGTGTTGCAAAATGTGAATTTAGGGCAATGGTTACACGCAGACACTTAAACGTAATAGTTAGTTATAGGGTTAAAGTATCTAGGTCTTGAGTGACTGAGAGCTGTAGATTGCGAAAGCATGGAAGAGAGGATATTTGCATTTTGAGTTTTGATATTGTGTTATTGTTATTGAAGGATATTGCGCTGGCTGATCTGGCTCCGACACATCCAATAAGGTTAGGGCTAGCGCTCAATTTCTCAGTGTTCTACTACGAGATTCTCAATTCATCTGAAAAAGCTTGTAGTATGGCAAAGCAGGTATACTTCATTCCAATCTTCATTTTTGTTTTCTTGTATATGAACTTTTTGTTATTTTGAATTGGTTTTGTTTGGCTTGCTGTTTAGCGTTTAGGCACAATAATTCTTTGTTGTTGTGTTGTTCTTTGTTTATTGTCTTGTTAGTCAAGGATCACAATATGACTCGTTTCAGATGGTTATTGAGTAAGAATTCGGTTCTTTTTATTAGGCTATACTTGCTTTTTATATGGTAGTTGAAATAATGGGAATAATTCTTGGAAGAAAACGAACTGCATTCGCTAAGGGTGAAATTTCCTAGGTTGTATAGTCTAGCTAACAATAAAGAGGCTTGGGCTAGTGAGTGTTTGGAGAAAGTTGGAAACAAGCTTATTTGGGCTCTCTGTTTTAGAAGCTTATTTGGGCTCTCTGTTTTAGAAGAGACTTCTTTGATTGGGAGTTAGAAGAGGTGGGCTCTTTCCTCCGTTTCCTTAATGGTTTCCGGGCCTGTGAAGATAGGGAGGATCAGAGAGATTGGAGGCCAGATAAGAAATCCTTCTCTGTCCGTTCTTTCTACAAAAGCATGTTTGCTTCAGTTACTTCACCCTTCCCGTGGAAGCTAATTTGGCACTCAAAAGTCCTCCCTAAAGCCTCTTTCTTTGCTTGGGAGGCTTCTTGTAAGGCAATTTTAACGGCGGACAACCTTAGGAAACGAGGCTTCTCTATGGCGAGTAGATGCTACCTTTGCAAGTGTGAGGAGGAAAGGGTGGACCACTTACTCATCCACTGTCACGTATCATGGAGCTGTTGGAATGTTATCTTTTCTCTTTTTGGTTTCTCATGGATAATGCCAGGCACAGTTAAAGATATTTTGTTGGCTTGGGAAGGCTTCAACCTCCCAAAGGAGATTAAGCAAGTTTGGAGAATAGCTCCAATATGTCTCATATGGAGCATCTGGACAGAAAGGAACAAACGTGTTTTTGAAGATTTGGAGCTTGCTACTCCTATTTTTAAAGATGTTTTTTTGCGTACTTTATTTTTTTGGGCCAAAGAGGCTTTACCTGTAAATGTCTCTTCTTTTGTAGTCTTTTTAGATTCTCTAAATCAGATGTAATCTGTTGGGGTTCTTGCCCTTGATGCCCTTCTTGGGCACATATTTATATATACAAATTTACTTATAAAAAAAAAAAAAAAAAACAAACTGCATTTGAATTCTAAAAAATGAAAGAGATGGATGGAATTCTTATTTATTTCATACTATAGTTTTGTAAACCTGACAATGCATCAAATGATCTCCATGTTTTCATGGAAGACCCATTTCATTGTTTGTAGTAAATGACTAAAATATTGTAATTAAGTAATCACTTAAGGAACATAAAGTCATAATCCATGGGGGTTAATTCCACCTGTTTATATCTGAAAGGTCAATGCAGTAACAATCTAATATAGATTAAGGAGGATTTCCTTGCCCTATTCATATGATCTTGAAAATCTATCGCGAGGACAAATCTCCCTCCCTCCTTCTCTGCTCTAAGATGGCAGATCTCCAAGTGGAAGGACATCATGATCATATGCTTCCATTTTAGGATTTTGGAGTTGAGGATCATTAAGTTGGTCATCTCCCCAGTATTATTTTACAAGGTTATTTGCATGGAATTCTGCATTTCTTAGTTGAGTTGAAAGCTTGGCAGCGACTTGGTGGAGTTCTATTTGTGCAGTAATTTATTCCCTTGGTCCATGCTAATGCATGTTTTGCATATATAAATAGAAGGCAATAGACTGCAACTATCTTTCAACTAGTTTCAGGTACCACAACCCCTCTCTCTGTCTTCTTCTTTCTTTCTTTTTTTTGAGAAAAGGAGGGGGGGGGGGGGGGGGTTGTGTTAAATGTGAGCCATAAAACTACCGTTTCTTTTAATGTTAAGCTTCTCTATGCTTGTCATACCTGCTTGCATACATGCATGAGAATAAAGAATTACTTTCCAGTTTTGGCCGAGTGGCTGAGGCTTTGAATGGTTTATACAACTTTATGTTGAGCAGATATAATGACATTTCATGGTTTGTTCCCTTGATAGTTGGGCATAAAGCCATAACTTAGGTCATATGCTCCCACTTTCCTTCTGGATTTTGGATACAATTTTGCTTATTCTGCGAGTGGGTGACAAGCCGATTGAGACCGTGCTGAAACTTGTAACTGAATCACTTCCTCTCCAAATTGCCCTCTTGTTACATGTAATATATGTTACCTCTTTTTTAGAGGATAATCTTAATGATCCAAAGAATGAGGAAATTTTATGATTAAGATAAACAAGAACAAGATTTTTTAAACTTCTTGAAGTTTTCTTTTTAATTCCTCTTTTGTTGTGCTTTGTGTCTTATCCATACACAACTCGTTCATGTCTGCGAAAAGGAAGATTGTGATGGATGTGTAGTAAGTCAAGAAATAATAAAATTAGAAATTAATAGTTATGACACTGTGGAAGCAACACTGTTGGAAATGAAATGAGAGATAATCAACTAATATGGTTTTGCCATATGTAGTGAAGACTTCTAACTGCACTAATGAGGAGGAATGATATCGTCCAGTGTCCACATTGAAGGTAATTTTACGGAAAGGATTAGAACAAAATTTACACAACCTGAGATGGCAAGGAAAGATAGTTGGAATATGACTTTTTTGAGTTGTGTTCTTGGATTTTTTTTTTTCTTATCTCATATATTGTTGTTGTAGCTCTAGCTTGGTTGGTACCTCCTCCACCTCTCCATATGGGAGGTTGAGGGTTCAAGTCTCCTTAAGGGGGTAAAGTGTGTGTGTGTGTGTGTGTGTGAGATTTACCTATAAAAAAAAGGGTGGAGTTGGGGGAAGGGTGTAAGGGTGCTTAGGTCTGTGTGTGTGGATTTATGCCTTGTATCTATATTTTGTTGAAGCTTGGGTATGATTTGGTCAAGTGTTTATTGTAGTTAGTTGTTTCTTCATGATTCACACAATTGTGAAATGCCGCTGTACTAAAAATTAGATCCAGTTGGTGAGATGCGTTGTAGTTGCAGTGCTGCTTCCACATATGCTTCATGTTGGTAGAATGAAATATCATAGTGATGTGCTTATAGTATTGCTTGGCATTCTTTATGACATTTTTACCTACTGCAAATTCTATCTGCACACCCAGTCATTTGTGTAGGGAAATACTTCACTTTTCTCTAGTATAATGAAGCTAAGTGGCCATTTGACAGTTACCATCGGTCTCTCTCTTCCCTGTGCATCTTATTCTGCTATAAATTATACTAGAGGCCAGTGTTATGTTACAATTTTTATTTTCAGAACTGCATATTAGATTTTTATTTATTTTTCTGTCTCTTTATTATCCATGTACAGGCATTTGAGGAAGCCATAGCTGAGCTTGACACTTTGGGTGAAGAATCATACAAAGACAGCACTCTTATCATGCAACTCCTAAGAGATAATCTCACTCTTTGGACTTCTGATGTGCAGGTTAGTGCAACTCTCTCTCTCTCTCTCTCTCTCTCTTACACACACACAAGTGCACACACTGACATGTGTGTGCACATATAGGTACTAGGCAAGGGCTCACCTGGTGAATGTCCTGTCGGGCCTACACTATCTCCACGTATAAATACAATTATGGAACCATGTTGATCAAAGATCTAACTTTAACTTATGTTGGGTTTCATGCAGGACCAGTTAGATGAGCCTTAAGATCTTATAAGCTGACCAGTCATTATCTTCTCGTGGAGGAGGTGGGCTTTGAATGTCATTTGTTTGTGCTGACTAATTGTGTGTGGATTGAGATATGGGCGTCTGCCCATGACATGATGTTTCATTTTCAGACTAAACCTGCTTTACAATTTAAAGTAATTTGGAATGGGTCTGGTGGGAGTAATTTGGTTGATATATCTGCTGCAATATTTCATTTGGGTTGCAGGTTGGGGTTACGTTCATGAGGATTACATATATAGTTTTCTTTTTCTTTTTTTTAAAGGAAAATCAAGGTTCATAAAAAAAATTAAGGGGACAATGTTAATGCATAAGATATGCTATGCAGTGGAATATGAATATGCATACCACATGTCAAGGGAACATGAATGGTAATGGTCTCCATTCTGTTATTTTTGTTCAAACTGTTCTAGTCTAAATTTTATTTGATTTCATAATACACCCATCTGATCATCCTCTACAATGAGGAGCAATAGCTTGGTTTTTAGGCATTTTACATGGAGTTTTCGGGGTGTGTGTTTTTTTTGGCCCTTCGTCTTGAGTCTCACCATTTGAACGATCTTGCATAGTTTTTTCTAATATTGATCTCATTGGAGCTGAAGTAACTTTGTTTACTTCCAAAGATGATTTTAAGGTTGGTGTCAGTCATATAACCGCAAAATGGCGTTCAAGTTGGGTTAATGTCAGTTAAACATAAGCAGTTTGATCCATCTTTTTGCCTTATTCTTGATTAAGCTTATTTACAATGCAGTAATGTTTTACTATCCAAAACCTTTCCCAAATTTCTAAAATGATGTGATGCGCCGTATATTGTTTCTCGATTCCTCTCTTGTATACATTTATCCAGTGATGCTGGTGCTGCTAGAATAGATCTAAGCTAGTGGAATTACTCGGACAATGTGTAGTTATTCTTACTATATTTGTTGTGCCTGCAATTATTATTCTTGGATTTGTGAAATTCTTCATTTTCATTAGAAGATGAAGTCATAGAAATGATTTTTTCAATACATTCAGATTGTTCAAAATAGTAGTCTGCATTCGGCCAAGTTTATTTAGGTAGAATTAACATGACTTCGTCTCTCGGTACTCAATTAGAGAGGTCGAATGTTTATAATCCCGCTGATCTTGCGCTTTCAATTTTATTTAAGATTATTTTCTTAATTAAATCTCACTTTATCATGTTTTTTTTTTTTTTAAATTGTTTCTATCAAAGTTAATTTGGTCATCCTTGTCCTTAACGCCACCTTTGATTCGTATTTGAACATTTATTGGTTTTTGTTATATATGAGTATACTAAATTTTTATTTTTTTTTCATTTCATCTTCGGTAGATACTCCTCTTTATATCTCACGAATATGTTTATTTTTAAATTTTATCTTTTTTGTGTCTTACCTCATATTTATGTCAACAATTGCCATTTCAGGCACTCTCAAAAGAAAATCAAGCATAGGGGTAAGAAGAAAAGTCTTCTGTAAAACATAATTGTCATTCACTCCTTATCCCTCAACTGTAAAGAAAAAATCCCCCACAAATTAGGCTTTACTCCTAGCTATGGGGTCGTGTATTAAATGCAGCTGAGACTAGAGCATTTCGGGCTATCATTAGCTTTCTCCAGAGTATCTAGACAGGCGATATGGCTTTCCATTATGGGCTCCTGCTAGTGTTAGAATAGATGTCCACCTGTGTTGTGTTTAGATTGCTGACCGTTAAAACAAGATTTTGTTGAGTTGCTAGCATTAGAAGAGCATTGGCTGCTCTCTCTGAGAGAAGAATCCTCGGAGGCGATTCTTGCTTTGATCAAATATGTCAACTGCTCCTTAGTTGGGAAAGTCTTATTGGCTTCTAAATCTTGAGCACTTGAGGCCACATTGATACCTAAGCCCAGAAGATGAGAAATTATTAAATAACACTATCAATTCACGTTATTATCTAATATGGTTAGGACTCTCTTTCATAGCTTATATTACTTTTTTGAATTCATACAAAAATTATTTATTATAAATTTTAAAAAAATAATAAATTTTGTAAGAAACTATCACATTAAATCGAATAACGTCGATTTTGTTGAATAATTCCTTCCAAAAGAGAGACATACTATATTCTTTATTGAACTTCATCATCTATAAAGCCAAGGATGTCCCATTTTGGCCCATAAAACCCCTCCCTCTCTATACGTCTATGACCACCGTAGGCCTTTGGAAATTTTTTGAAGGCCTGGTTATAGACCCACCAAAATCCTTTTCACTGTGAGCGATGCTACCAACATTTGTGAGTATCGAAAGACGCACCCTTTCATTCTCCAAAAAGCTCCAGCTTAAAGGGGCCCCAATTTCAATCATTTCCAGTCACATGGCCCTTGTTTAGGATCGTGTATATTGAAATCTATTTCTTCTTTATGGAGTGTATTCTTAACTCAGCCCAATTAAGTAGAATGTAGCATCTTTTAGTCCCTAACAACTCCAACAATGGAATTTATTTTTGTACCTAAAAAACTCATTTACATATAATAATGGTTTCCATCTCTATGTAATTAATTTATATTTTAATATATTTTTGTCTCTCTTCTCACAAACCTCTTTCCTTCAACTAACTTTTCAACCCATTTTAGCTCTCTCCCTCTCTCTTTCTATTTGGATACCAAAATTTGAGAGTCATTTTGGTAGTTATTTCATTTGACTCTCATCTTACGTTTGATGTTGGAGTTATTCTTAGAAATTAAAAGTTATTTGAATTTTTGATTTAATGTTAAACTACTAATTTCTTTAAAAACTTGTAATTAAAGAGGACATATCTTTAATATTACATTCTCTTACACACACACATGCACATATATGTGTTTGTATATTGTAATGGTTTGTGACAATATGTAATCTATTCCTCAAGAAGTGCAACAGCTAAGGGTATTTTAGAAACTACATGTAGAAACCCAGTCTTGAATTACCTACCCTATAGCTGCAACAGTTGGGACTAAACAATTTGAACTTGTGTTTACACACAAAGTTGATTAATGTGCCAAAACCATGAAAACTCCATGCCAATTAAGTTAATAATTTTAATATTTGAGAGTGCATTTGACTAATGTACACAACTTTTATGGAGATTCATCATGAACATGGCTACTAGAGACAACAGGAGTCCCTTAATATTATAACACTAGACAATTTTCTTTCTCCCCAAGCCTGTGGTCCCTTCCTCTAACATCCAGCCTCCCAGCACAACCAAATGTGTGCATACACATACCTCTCTCTCTCTCTCTCTCTCTCTCTCTCTCTATATATATATATATATATATATATATATATATATATAATCGCTTTGCCAACTCAAACTGATCACACATATAGTGTGTGTATATATATATATATATGTGTGTGTATGTATTAGAATGTAATGACCAATGATAAGGTAGGATGAGATGACATTGCCAATCCACGCGGGCTTAATTTATTTTGGGCTACAGCTCATGGTGGAGGAGACACGGAAGATGCGGCGGATGTTCGGGGTGCTTGGTGATGGCGGACCGCCGTGTTTGGACCGGTTGCACATGCCTGGAATTGGACGGCCCAATGCTTTATTACCTTAATACAGACAAAAATTTTAGTTCTTTTTTTTTTCTTTTTCCAAATTTTCTATTATAGTTTTTTTTTTGTTATTAATTGCAAGTAAACTCTATATGATTTTTATAGGTAGAGATATTAATTTATTGTAGTGGTGATCTCAAGGTCTTGCTTGAGTTTAACAAGAGGGTGGAAATAATTTATTAAAGAAGAATCATGCCTTGGAATTTCTCTATTAATATAATATACTGTGTTAATATATATATACATATATATATATATATCCATAAAAAATAGAGAGTTTGCATTCTAACTATAAGTCCATGTTATGACATGATTAAGTTAAAATGTTCGAGCTGTCAAATTTGAGAATTTGGGTTCAAAGTCTAAAAGAGTCCGTTTATATGAAATTAATATAAATAAAGGATGCTTACATTAATTTCTTTTAAGTTTTCTAACAACTATTGAATATTTTCTATGTTTTATGAAATTATACTCATCTATTCTAATAATCATATACAAATTTTTTCTCTACACAAAAACTGTCACTGACGGTGTTAGGATTTCAATCAATTTTTTTATATGATTAAAATATTCTTATATATTAAACTGACATCTCATATCTTTTTATAAATCATATGAAAAGTTCATGTAATTATCAGATGTCACATGGGAGGTCAGTATAATTATTCATAAGATTAAAGTATTAAATTCATAATTTACATTAACATTCATTTTTTGACAATTCTCAGTGTTATATTAAAAATTACATAGAGATTTATATAATTATCAGATATCACAATAAATGCTAGTGTAATTATCCTTATAAATAATGTCAAAAGTTAGTTAGTGTTAACGTAACAGCGAGTTTGAAAGTTCACATCGGCGGCTAACAAGTATAGGAAAGAAAAATTAATGGACGATTGAATTTAAGACCTAACTTTTAGATTAAGTTAGGATCTAACATATATATCAGTTCCAATATATCTAAGTGTTTTGTAAGAGTTAAAATTATAGATAATCATCTTTTTAATATGATTATATAGGTAAAGTAAATTGGAGTTAGTGTTGTGCCCATTTTCACCCATTTACTATTATGTTGACAGCATTGAAAGCAATAGACATTTTGGATATCATACTCGTTATAGTCATGTGAAGAGGGATCCTAATATTGTTGTGTGGATACTAAATCTTCACCCATCGTTAATTGTTCTCTGATTAACTTTGGAGAGTTCAATTAATCTCATGCATGTATAGTTGCAGAGAAATGCATATAATATATGTACAAATACAATGTGTGTGTAATAAGTTGCCAAAGGTTCTAATGTAGACTCACTTCTCTTGGTAACACACATTTCTAGTTCCCTTCAAAAAAACTCGAAAGCAATTCACAATGTGTATGTATAGTGTGAAATAGACTGGTCTAACCACATACCCCAGCAGATGTGTGTGTGTGTGTGTGTGTGTGTGAGAGAGAGAGATTATCATATGCCTAACATTGGGCTTGGAGCAGTTAAAAAGAAGAAAACCAAACAAAAGAATTGAGAAAACACACACACACACACACACACACACACACATATATATGGACGACACTCTGGAGAGCTCGGATCTCAAACAGTAGTAGTAAGACTCTCTTTAGACCAGACTCAAAAAGTCTAAAGAGGGGCCTCACTCGTGCTCTTCTCTCTCTCTCTGCTCATAAAAAAAAGAGTGAAATGAAGGAATTCATTGAGAATAGCATCCACCACACCACCTGACATGATCCATAGGGAGCTCAAATTTTGGTCCAAACAGAAAATTTTTGTGACTGAAACTGTAAAAAGAGATTATGAAAAGTTGAATTCAAAAGAGAAGAAAGAAAGGAAAAAAAAAAGAACATTTCAAAGAATTTGAGGTAAAAAGGGTTAGAAATGTGTGTCCTAAAGTCTCTTTTGGAATTCTGTTTTTAAGCACGTTTGAATGGAAATCCCCATAAACTAGCATCCTAAGTTAATTTTCCTTAACCCTCTGTGGTCCAATTCAATCCAGTGTTTTTTACCGTTGAATTCACTAATTATGACTCTGATTATATCATTTTTTGGTCAATTGGAACCCCTCCCCCCCAAAAAAAAAAACAAAGAAAAAGGAAAGAAAGAAAGAGAGAATCTTATGAAAGTACAATTTTTTATGCTAACAGATCAAGTACAAATAAAAAATCTGTGACTGAGAAAAGAATATAAATTCCTATTATTTTCCATGGACGAAGATGAGGAAAAATGGAGATGATTGGACAATGGTGAGCTTCTTTATGCTTAGAACAATTAAGTTAAGAGTGATGATAGGAAGGTAAGGATGATTAGTCAATGCGGTTTTACCTAGTTGAAGCTCATCTAGTGAGGGTTAAAACTATCTTTCATTATCCAAATCTTGATCTTAACTTACTTTTAATGCTTTTAAGCATTTTTCAATGGCAAAACCCATATATTATATAAGATGGGAGAAGAAAAAAAAGGAATTATTCTCAAGTTATTACTTCAAGACCTCAAGTTTAATATTGTAAACTCTATCAAATATACATACATATATATATATATATATATAGAGAGAGAGAGAGAGAGAGAGAGAGAGTCTAGTTTCATTGTAGGAGTTTTTATGGCGGAGTTCTAATTAAATTTTTTAATCTTGTTTTGTTTTGAACTTTTTTTTTTAAATTCATATTGTTTAAGATAAATATATCTTGAAATACATATAAACATCTTTTCAAGAAATAGCACTTCAATAAATTAACTTTTAAGTTACAAGAATTCGTTATTATACAAGACTTGTGAATAGACTTATTTCTTAAATTATTGTTAAAAAAATATTTCTTGGCATAAGAATATGGATACAAGAAATTAATTTGAAAAGACTTTCATTCTTGCGAATTTACTCCTCTTGATGTTCATCGTCAACTTC
This sequence comes from Nyssa sinensis, assembly GCA_008638375.1. Classification (NCBI taxonomy): domain Eukaryota; kingdom Viridiplantae; phylum Streptophyta; class Magnoliopsida; order Cornales; family Nyssaceae; genus Nyssa; species Nyssa sinensis. Next base: position 14,346,704 of record CM018045.1, on the reverse strand, counting down.
TTCCTAACGAGAAATAAGTTGAAAAATAAGAGATTATGATCATAACTATGCTAATCAAACAGTCATTAAGTTGAAAAATAAGAGATTATGATCATAACTATGCTAATCAAACAGTCATTACTGAATATTAGGAAAAAATTGCACTTTTGGATTTTACAGACCGCCAAAAGAGGCGCTCCCCAAAAGTGAAAAAAAAAAGGAAGCAAAAGTTCATCTCTCTTTATTTGATTCTTTGGTCAGTTTATAATGTAAATAATATAACTCTTTAATTCCCACCAACATAGATTTCTGGCTGACATTGTGGGGATTTTCTCATTTTCATCATTAAATCTAAGCTTTTCTGGTCACCAGACATGATATCAAATAGGGTTTATACATCATTTCACTTTGGAAATTCTAGATTATTTCAATTTTCGTTTTAGGGAAACAAAGGAGAAAATCTTAGGATAGTTATACGGATCTCTTATGTGATATTCTATAATTACAACATTTTTTTTTTTGTGATTTCTGATATTACACTGATATTTTTCATAAGAAATTAAAATTGTCGGGAGATAAACGTTAACAAAAAGTATAAATTTATTATTGAAAAATATACTAAAAAGTCTTTAAAATAACTTTTTCAATCCAAAAAGTCAACGTTATATTTTTTCTATCTAAAAGATCTAAAAAAAGAAATTTTTAATACAAAAAAGTCTAATTATTAATTTTTATCTTAATACTGTTAAAAATAACTATTGCTTAGACCAAAATAACCTTCAAAATATATTTCAAAAAATACTAAATAATAAACACAACAAATTCTTCAATTTAAAAAAAAAAAACATAGCATTTTATTATTTATCTAGAATGCCTGAAAAATAAATTTTTGCTTTATAAAATGTTATGATTTTTTGGGATTGAAAATTTTATTTTATATATTTTTTTTCTTCTAAAATATATCTTAAATGTCATTTTAGTATAATCAGTAATATTTTTTAACGGTATTAAAATAAAAGTTAACAATTGAACCTATTTGTATTAAAAATTTCTTTTTTGAACTTTTTAGATAGAAAAATGTATAATGGATTTTTTGGATTGAAAAAATTTATTTTAGGGATTTTTTAGTATTTTTTATTATTATTTTATTCTTAATGATAATTACACTGACCTCTCCTACGATACCTGATAATTGCAAAAATGTCGTTTATAATTTTTGAAAAAATAAGAAAAGTCAGTGTAATAAACAATGATATGTTAACATATAAAAAATGTGATTGAAACTCTAACACCGTTAATGTTGAATTTTGTCAATGGTCAGTGTAATTTCAAAACATATAGGAGAAGTCCCTATAATTATTAGACCAAATCCTCATTCTCATGAGGATCAGACCCATCTTTTAATCTCTAACTATTAATAATTAACAAAGAAAAGGCTCGAACTCAAAATACTTAAATTTTATTTTTAATATATTTATCGCTCCATCATACACTAATTCTGTAATGTTATCCTAGATAATTATTTTTAAAACTAGAGTTAAAATGCTTGGTTTGTCTTCATGTGGTTTTCAAGAAATGAAATCACTAAATTATGTTTGGCATTGCAGTTCTATGAGTGCATTTGAGTTTGGCTTAATCACAGGTTCAAAATGAGTTTGGTTACAGCTTCATTTATATTAAGGATCTTATCTTGTGTTGAAGAGCATAATGGGATCCTTTAGGATATTTAGGATTTTTTTTTTTTAATAATAGTGACTCGTCAATCATGAATTTTTGAACACCGTACTAAACAAAACTTGAATATGCAATCTAATTTTCAAGAATCACGTATCAAATAAAACGAGATATGCATTTAACTTATGATATAAGTAAAATTGATTGATATGTTACAATTGGGACGAGATATGCATTTAACTTATGATATAATTAAAATTGATTGATATGTTACAATTGCACCATGTGTCAGTAAAGTTACTATAGCAACTAATCATTTATTAAGTGGGTCGAGGTACGCGCACAAAATCCTAATTACGAGTCCTTAAATTCTTTTTATTTAAGTAATTTTCTAGTTTCATCTTTTTTAACTTGATTGTCGAAATATTCATCATCTGTATTTCGTTGCTACTGAACCCCAAAGTATTCTTTTTTAATGTGTTCTTTCAAGGAGAATGAAGAACATGGTAAATGTTCATCTCAATAAGAAAGATTTTGGCCACATCAACATAGCTTTAACTAAAAGGCCTTTTGAAAAAAAAATACATAAAAAATTAATCTCACAACAATGGAAAATGAGTTAAACATTTTGCTTCATAAACTTTATTATGTGATGGAATATTTCTTTAGGTCCAATTGAGTAAATAAGAGTTGGCTTGTGAACCCCCCCTTGGCTCGTAATGTCTTATCAAATTCACATAAAGAAGAGACATCTATGAAAAGCATTGTTGGAATTGCAAATAACAAAACAAATTTGCTGTTGAAAATTGTACAAAACACGTACATTTCACATCTTTCATATCATAATAATTCACATAGACAATGCTTAACTCTCCAAACTTGGTTGGAGGAAGTTTTTATTATTTATGTAAGTATTTTAATTATATTTTGTAATAATGCACATATATTTTTTAATTTAATTTAATTTTTTATTTTAATTAAAATTAAATAATTACATAATATATATTTAATTACATGTATATATTAAAATTATGATACGAACGTAAATAAAAAAAGATTCTTCTTATTTAGTTTAGAATTAAACATTGTCTATTCGTAATTATCTAAAATGCAAGTGAAGTACCCAAGCCTCTTCTCAACCTCAAACCCAAAGAGTGAGAGATTATTTTGATTGTTTATTACATTTTAATTACATTATTTGATGTAATAATTGAAGAAAAAATCTAACAAAGAAAATGATACTCTTTAACTTAAAATTTGTACAAATCACTTTTACAAGTTTGGCCCTATCTAAGTATAACTGAGACATTTATTTGCAACTAATTAAAGTTATGATATTTAAAGAAAAACTAAAAAGTTATTAACTTTTAAAATGAACATAAAAAGTGCGAGGGGGCCAATTTGAGAGGGCCAATCCGAGCCAAACTCGATTTTTTTGGGACTTGAGTTGTAACTTTAAACACCCGAGTTGAACTTGAACCATTTTTTTTAACATATTATATTGTTTCTACTTTAGTTATCTATCATTAGCATAGTAAAAAGTTCTGTACAAACATTATTATTTATATTTTTAAAATTTTAAAATTTTGTTTCATCTTTAATGTTTTTTCAAAATTAAATTACGTTGAAAAAATTATTTTAACAATTTTTTATTTTTATACTAAGAAATTTTAACTCGACTCTCAGCTCGAGTTCAGCCTGAACTCAAATTAATTATTTTAAAATTCAAATTAAACTTAATCATGATTCAATCCAGCCCCGCCCGCCCCGAGTTGTACCCGGGAACAAAAATTAACCTGAATAAAGTGTTTTTTATTTTATTTTTGATAACTGATGTGTAAGCGTATATTCTGGCAATAGTTTTGCTTTGTGTAAAGACGAAGCATAAAAGCCAAAGACTGGAAAGGTGCAGTCCTAATTGTAATTTCCGATTGAACCATCGCCCCATTGTTAGAGCCCACGAGCCGCCACCCGATGAAAAGCACAGACAGTGCCGATTGGTCACTCTCACCAAATCCGAAATTACACATTTATCCTTGCAGAAAAAAATAATTTACCAGTACTAAAAACTTAAAATTTTCGGTGGAAATAAAAGCAAATAAATGGTATTTAAAGAAAGTCAAATTTCTCTCTAGATTTTAACGAATTTAACTTGTAATAGATTTTAAGAATTAGGAGTAAAGTCCTCTCTGAGGGGAGGTATTCTTATAAACACTCAGTCATATATATTATATCTTACTAAAAAAAAAATAAATTATATTTTATATGACAAAATATTATTAAATAGACACATTGCTATTTCACTGTACCGGATCCATTGAAAATTTTTCCTATGAGTGATGCATATGTCTAAAGATGAAAATTTAACTCAATCCGCTAGGATTAACATCTCCTGTCCCTAATATAACATGACGCATTTGAAAAAAATTATATGAACTTTATTAGGGTTTGAAAAGAGTTTGAGGTGAAGATTTCATACCCTGTTTTGTCCTGAATATAACATAAAATAATAAATATTTATGTTTAGATAGTTAATATTTATAACGATAATTTTTAGTCTCACAATTTTGCAAGATAGGGCTAAGGAAGTGCTTTTCGTCCGTCTTGTTGCTATCTTTACGAATCTTCACTTAGTTAACGCAAGTTCGATTTTTTTTTAGTAATAAACATCATTGTATAAAAAAAAAAAAAAAAGATTTTAAGAATTATATTTTTAATACACATACTAATAATAGTTAGATTTCTCCAATCTTATCATTATATATAAAAAAAAATTAAGAATTATATATTCAATTTCTTTCCCAAAACAAAAGAAAAATTTTATACAGAACCAAAGAAACTTCTAGGAAAGCACTTTCTTTTGTCAGTAGTATAAACATAGAGTTGAAAATTTGATACTGATTTACCATATCAAATCTCTGTATCAACCAATTGACTCTTATAAAAGTAGAATGTCACACACAATGGACCCATTTCGGTGCTATGATAGAAGAATTTGTATCATTTCATTTACACAAGTTTTGGATTTTTTTAGATTTAAAAAACAAAAACATAACATCATATTTTCGTATGAACTATAATAAAACATGGCTAAAAACAAAATAGCCTAAATAAATTATTTTTTAAAACTTTTGTCATATAAAATACTTAGATGAAAATCCATTAAATTTTAATATCCACGCGGACATCATCCATTGTGCTTAGGACATATGTGTCTAAAGAATCTCTCTCTCTCTCTCTCTCTCTCTCTCTCTCTCTCTCTCTTTCTGTGTTGCCCTGCTTGATGTCTTGCAGCCTCATTTTCTTTCATTGCTGCCCCACACTCACTCTCTCTCTACATTTACCCTAAAACCAATAAAAGGGTCACTTATTTCTCCTACATAAGCCACTCTCTTGCAGCAGTCTTTTCAATCCAATTTTGATAGAGGAAGGGAGAGAGAAAGTGTGTGTGTCTTGTTCATCTCCTATTTGTTTTTTGTTCTTATTTCCTTTTTCATTCTTTCTTCTCAATTCATTCTTTGACAAAGAAATCCCTTCTACGTCTAAAACAATCAAAGCAATAGAGCAAAGGTCTCTATCATTTTCCATTTTATGAGATGTGTTATTAAAGAACAGATAGAGATAGTATTAAAAGAGATATAGCGAGTTTTAGTGAGAAAGGGTTTGAAGTATTGCAATGGCACCCAGTTTTGACTGTGCAGCAGCAAGCCTTCTCTGCGCAGAAGACAACAGCAGCATTTTTTATGATGATGTTGGTTATGGGGCTGTGGAGGACTTTGAGCCTATTTGGCATCATAGAAATCATCGAACCAATAATCAAAACCAGAACTTTGGTGGTGAAGAATGTCTGACTGGGTTGCCATTGCAGAGTGATGAGTGCCTGGCTTTGTTGTTCAAAAGGGAATGTGAGCATTTGCCTGGTAGTGATTATTTGAACAGGTTGAGGAATGGGGACTTGGATTTGGGGGCTAGAAAGGAGGTTGTTGATTGGATTAGAAAGGTTGGTTCATGAGTCTTGTTTAATTAATTTATTAATCATGAATTTTCTGAATTGGGTATTGGGATTTTTCCTTATTATTGATTTTTTTTAATATGTATTGATGATTCATTGAGTTGGGGTTTTAGGATTTTGGAATTGGTTTTGAATTCTCATTGCATTTTTTATTTTTATTTTTAAAAACTTTTTTGGGGGTATTTTTGATGATGTTGTATTTCTCACTCCATTTTTTTGGGGGGAATTGATGGTGATGTTATTATCAACTCTTGAGGTGTTTGATGAAGTGGGTTGGGGCTTTCTTTTATAATGCATTCATTCTTTTATCACATTCACACAAAACCTGAAATGGGTTGGGTGGATCCTTTTATTTTTGCTGATGCTATATGCTAATTCATTTATCTGTTTTCCCCCCTTTTTTCCCCCCATTCTTAGCAGTCTCAGCATTATCCCCCTTTTTTTAATGATAAATCTCACTGTGAAGTTGATTGATTATTCATTTTCATTTTTTTAGTGAAATACCTTCTATGTATTTCTTGGTTGATGATCAATGTCAATGGTCTTGCTTGTCTAACAGGTTCATGCCCATTTCAGTTTTGGACCTTTGTGTGCATATTTATCTATAAACTATTTGGACAGATTCCTTTCTGCCTATGAATTACCTGTAAGTTCATGACCAAATTCTACATTTCACTTCATCCCCATGTTAATTTATTCTTTGTTTTCAAGTGCATCCAATCACAATGCTGATTGCATTTACTCTTTTTGTGTGCTATTCTCAGAAGGGCAAAGCTTGGATGATGCAGCTGTTGGCTGTCGCTTGTTTATCTCTAGCAGCAAAAATGGAGGAGACTGAAGTCCCCTTGTGTCTAGATTTACAGGTAAAAGACACAAAATAGTGTATATGTATTAGCTATCTTTTGTTGATTGTCTGTCTTCAATCAAGTTGTCCTGATGATAATAAGTCATGACAGGTTGGTGAATCTAAATTTGTATTTGAAGCTAGAACCATACAGAGAATGGAGCTTCTGGTTTTAAGCACATTGAAGTGGAGAATGCAAGCAGTCACCCCATTCTCCTTCATAGACTACTTCATTAGAAAGATCAATGCTGATCAAACCCCTTCCAGATCTTCAATCTTTCGATCAATTCAACTCATATTAAGCTTATTAAAAGGTCCATTTCTCTCTCTGTTTTGCTTGTATATAATATGTATGTGTGTATGTATATGTCTTGTACTTGTTCACTGAGATCACATTGCCATGTGTCGGCCCTTCATTCGGCTGACATGGATTAGAACGCCACATATGTCTCTTGTATACCCAGTCACCTTTTGACACATGAACCAATGGTTTTGGGGGAGGGGTAAAAGTTAGAAATTATTCAGTGAGACGGTTACTCCACTTCATTATCCAATGTGGTTTGACTGTTCCTCGCAAAGTCTTACACTTTCCTACTTTTATAGAGAAGTTGTTTATCGAAAATTACAGAAAGTTTGAAATTTTGTGAGAGGCCGTCGCTTCATGTCGGATAATAATGTGGAATGACAGTCTCACTGAATAACTTTTCGTAACACTTCTCCCTTCACCAAGCTGATCATGCCAGATTTTTTTTTTTTGAGGGTAAACATCAGCCTTCCCTTAGCACTGGACCAAGGCAAAGAAAATGGCACTTGCAGATGGTACTTCTTAGGTCATCCTTGGAGTAATTCCTCCAACTGAGTGGAGCCACTCCCTCTCGAGCCACACTTCCTTGATGGATCCTTTTTTAAGCTCCCAATCTGGCATAGGTTTTCCTCGGTCCTGAATGATATATTTACTCATGATATCACTCTGTAATTGTCCAAGACTGGCAGCAGACCTTAGGAAGCCCTTTTGGCTCAATCTGTGTCCACGGTGCAGTTCTTGTGCTATTCTCCTCTCGTTGGGATTCTTAGGGGTCATGTGGCTTGGTAGCTAAAGTCGTGGGTTCACTAGGGTTTGGTTTGGACTTGTTTCATGGCAGAACACTTAAACGAGTCATTGTCGTGATTGTTGCTCAACCCATGTGCACCTATCACGTGCCTTTTGAATTAATTGGCTAGTGACTAACTACTGGGTATTGTGCATAAGAGGTATACTTGTATGGCCTATTGGGTATTTATCAAGCCATACCTAGACTTTTTCTCTATTCTCCATCTCACTCCAAGTTGTCTCAACTTTCACCACCCTCTACCACACAATTGTGACCCATTCCCGACTCTATCTCACATCAACAATATGTATGTACTGAAACACTATGTTAAATTGTTAATTAGTCTGTAATTGGAAGAATGAAGAAAGATAAATTTGAAAGAGGGACTAATATTATGGTGGGTGGGAACTGAATACAGGGATTGACTTCTTGGAATTCAGGCCTTCTGAGATTGCAGCAGCAGTGGCAATATCTGTTGCTGTAGAAACTCAAACAGTAGACACTGAGAAAGCAATTTCTGTTCTCATTCAACATGTAGAAAAGGTAAAGTTAATTGGTGGTCCAAACACGAAAAGAAAAAAAATGATTATTTTACTTTTCCTCTTATCATTTTGGGTTTGATTACCTACAAAATCTTATCAGCTGATAATTTTTTTTTTTCTTGTGTGCAGGAGAGAGTGCTTAAATGTGTTAAACTGATTCAGGAGTCATCATTAATTATAAGTGGGTCTGCTAAGGATCCAAGTGCTTCAGTCCAATCTGTGCCACAAAGTCCAATTGGCGTGTTGGATGCTGCATGCTTAAGCTATAAAACTGATGACACTCCTGCTGGATCATGTGCAAATTCTTCTCATAATAGCCCAGAACCTAAGAGGAGGAAGTTAAACAGGCCCTTTGAAGTGGAGCTTTAGAGATGGCTAGTGATTGAATTTCACTTCTCACCCAAATTCAACACCCCGCCACCCCCCCCCCCCCCCCGGGATTTGGTTGAGTGGGTGTTTTAGTGTGGTTATGAGGGTGACTCTCAAAAGAAAATAAAAAAGAAAAGGAATTTGAAACAAGTGATGTAAAGAAGAGTTTGATAAGTTGGGTCATGTGTGAAGGATGGGGGATTTTGGAATCGACAGTTGCATGAAACAAACAGTCACCAGCTGTTAAATATTAGACTTCTTAACAGCTATGGAATGGAAAGAGAGTTGGGAAAACTGAAAAAGCAAATAATAAAAAAAAATCATATGTTTTGTTTTGGGGATACAGATTGTTGCAGACTTGGAGCTTCCATTGGTAGAAAAGATGGAAAATTTTGAGAAGAGTGGAAAAAAAAGGAGGCACGAGGAAGGAAATATGGGGGAGTTGTTATATTTTATTTTATTTCAATTCAATGTTTGTTTTTTCTATTTGTTTTGTGAAAACTTGAGAGAAAAAAGACAAAAAAGACAGCAAACGAGTAAATTAGAGGGAAAGGGAAAAAAAAATTATTTGGTTTTTGTTTTTAATTTTTTTTGGAGAAAACTTTTTCTTTTTGTTACTTGTATTAAATTAATGTTAAGAAACAGTTTTTTTTTTTTTCCATTATGACGTGTCATGAACTGATCATTTGGTTTGTGTGGAGCCCACGTCGCCAGCTCTTTCTTTGACTGTATGTGTCTGGTTGGACCCTGGGGTTGGATACAGTGGTGATAAAGAAGGTACTCTTGTCTCATGTAAGACTTGGGAATGCAATATATAAACTTCCCTCCTTACAATCAATATATATTCTGCCGTTTGAATAGGAGAGAGCACTGATTTGGGTGCTTTTTATTTTTGTTTTTGATGGCTGCAAAGCTAACCTAATGGATAAAAGAAACCCAATTTTTGTAAAATGGTAAAAACCATCTCTTGCTATAAAGAATCTCAGTAGTCAGTAGGGTTGAAAGAAAAATCAAATTATTTGGGTTTTGAGGTTGGTTAGGGAATAAATAAGTTAAATTTAAATATAATTTTTTTTATTAATAAGTGGTTTTATAATATATAAAAATATTAAATTATTTGTAATTGATTTGATTAGAAATTCGTTTAAAATTGTTTTGTAAGATAAATAAATTAAATTTAAATATATTTTAATACTCGTTAAGTTATTGATCTTGACTTGAATTCGGTTCAATAAGTTAATAAGTGGTTTAATAATATATAAAATAATTAAGTTATTCATAATCGATTCAATTAGAAACTCATTTAAGATTAATTCAATAAATTTAGGATATTATTTGTCTCCAAATCAATTAAGAGAAATCTTCTTTTACTCGAGTAGGTATTACAACCTTAACTTTTTATGTATGCAATCATATAAATATCACGTGATTATTTAATTTTAATAATAAAAAAAAAGTACGTGTACATTACATACATGACATATTATGATTAGAATGCATATCAAACAAGAGTAGATTTTTCCTATTTAATTTAAAACTAAATATTAAAACTCATTTATTTTAACGAATCAAACTTAAATAAATCACTACTCGACTCACACTACTCGTTTACGATTCTAAATCTCACCATATTCTTGCCAAAGATGAACTGAATTGGCATCTAGATATATTAATAGAGGTTTTGTTTGTATATGAATATGGCGCCATTAACTAGTAATTACTTATTTACAGATAATGGGTGCCACATCCACATCAGATGAAATAAGGCAAGTCATAGATTACTTCTGACACATACATAAGCAATTTGTAATAATGCATTTGGAGTGGCCATGGAGGTCTCAACAAACCATGATACCAGTCGTGGTAAAATATTGACTAAGTTTGATTAACGGTTCAGATTTCTTGATGAATTCTTATAAGGTAACCAAAAGGAAAACAATGATGGCCACTTTGTCGATCAATTCTGAGACAAAAAAAAAAAAGAATGAATGAAAGAAAGTTTTTTAGGAATTGAATAAAGAGATTAGATTTAGGGTTTTAAGGCGCATTTTGCTTCTTTTATATAGTGAATTAGTTGTCATTTTAAAAAAAAATTCTTATAAAGCAAATTATGAAATTTTCATATTAATTAAATAAGGCTCTGAAAGTTTCCTTGTTAGAATCTATGATTATAACAAGAATTTCAGATCTGAAGTAATAGGCTAACAACTATGTCCATTTACCAACTCGAGCTTTAACATGCCGTGAGTTCGGTTGTCTAACACTTTAGGTGGCCAATTTAGAAGGAGAAAAGAATTCCATAGGTATGATTACTGATCTGGAATGGAGATTTGTTATTCAGATCTAAAAGTACGACTTAATAATTTAAATCTGTGACTAGGATAGTAAACATGATTACTAGAGAAGTTCTGGTTATGACCAACTCGACGATCAATTTAGATGAGAAAGAATGAAAAAAAGTTTTTTAAAAATTGAATTAGGACAAACTTTGCTTCCTTTATATAGTGAATTAGTTGTCAATCTTTAAGAAAATCTCTTGTAAAGCAAATCATGAAATATCATATCAATCTGATAAGTCTTTAACAGTTTTTTTTTTTTTTATTGGAGTTTATGATCATAACAAGAATTCTGAATCTGAAATAATAGGCTAACTATGTCCATCCACCAACTCGAGCTTTAACATGCACTGAACTCGGTTGTCCGGCAATACAAGTGACCAGTTCATGATGAGAAAAGAACTCCATGCGTATGATTATTAACTTGGAATAGAGATTTGTCATCTAGATCTAAAAATATGACCTATTACTTTAAATATGTAATTAGCTCTATATCTATTCAATATCCACATATCTCAATCTTATTTTTGGTGATATTTTCTGGTCATATCAATACCAATTTTTCAAATTCATCAATCATCCACGAGAGCATGGCACAATTCACAAGCTGAGACACCATTGATATGATTGTAGTGTACATTAATATATTTATTCTGCCATCAAGGGAGAAATCAAGGACATTGTGGGTAGCACTAGAATAGGATATATATATATATATATAAGATTATATTTTGTGTGGAATACGTACTCTTGTGCAGATATTGAGTGAGTTTGACTGAGAAAAGGCAATATTATTAAGAGTAGTTGATCAAGATTTATGCACCTAACTTCTTATTTGGAGACTTTGTGTGCTTTTTCTAGTTGAGTCACTGAATATATTCTGACTTCTGAGCAACGATGCTCTGAAACTAACAATAATCAACAACTAAGTATGGTCGTATTGGATGTTTATACTGTCTGAAATTACAATTGGTGGAGCACCCAAGTCAGTTAAATGCTTATTCAACATACATAAATAAATAAAACAGAAGACAATAGTCTTGAAACTATAAAACTCCCATGCCTTCAAATCAATATCAGAATGGTCAGTTTGAATGAATATATTACTATTATTCCTCTCTCTCTCTCTCTCTCTCTCTCTCTCTCTCTCTCTCTCTCTCTCTCTCTCTCTCTCTCTCTCTCTCTCTCTCTCTATATATATATATATATATACACATACACACATATATATGTGTGTGTGTGTGTGGGATAAATGTTTGCCTAGTCAAAACTAAAGGAACACCACTGCAAAACCATATGGGTAGGTGAAAAATAACTGGCAGGATGAATGTACCTCTCCAACCAAGCTGCAAAATGATATTAATGTTCAATAAATACACAGGACCCAATAACACTTACTTTAGACCAACTCTAATGCTAGAGTTATTTCATTTGTTATAGTTAAAATATAAGAGGAGTTGTCCAATACTTAGTTTCAATGTAACACTAACCGGTTAAATTATAGCATAATTATTTATTCTGTTATATTTGACAGAAAATATAGTTTTACTATTTCATCTATTACTTTTACTAACAAAACAAATGAGATAATTTTGTATATCTAACATCTATATTTAAGCTCATCCAACAAGGCAGATGTCTATCCTTCTAACAATTCATCTAATAGTAATTTTTTTTTTTAATAAAATGTACTATTACAACAAAAATATTAAAATGTAAGATTTTAACATTGTAATAATACTCAAATATAACTTTGACATGAAAAATAGAACATTTGGCATTGAGGTGAACCTATTCATGGACCAAATCTAATCACATTCAATTATCTAGATGAGTTGTGTCTAACATTGAGGGGATAAAAAAGTTTTTTTTTGTTTAGTTGATGAATTGTGATCGGTTTGATTCATAAACTTTATCCATGACCTGTTCCATCCACAAATTACTCATTTATGTAAGAAGAGCAAGTTGACGTGGATGAAGAGGAGGAGTGGTGGTGGTGGAGGATCGGAAAACACTAGAACTGGAGGAATAAAGCAAACTTTATACATTACAAGACATAAATATTAAATGTACTCTCTTTTTATCTTATCATAAGAGAAGGAAAATGTAATAACCTGACCCGGGTTAGCACGTATACAATTTTTTAATGTGTCTGGTACAATGACGTGATAATATGCCATTCCAATGATATTCTACCATAGAAAATTTTCTACTAAGAGAAGTGGCAATAAGTTGTAAGTTTATAGAGAAACAAAGACAACCGTAACATATATAGGGGTCACATAGAGCATAATTTGGACTTTGGAGAAGAATGGTTTGTTGTGAAATTAAAGATATATGCAACAAAAGTTAGAAAGAGACAGAAAATGACACAATTTATGTGATTTTGTAATATACTTACGTTTACGAGAGTGGTAAAGTTATAACATATTTATACTATATTGCAGTTAAATCCTAATCTGATCTTCAAAATACAAGTCACTATCTATCTGTAACATGCTTCTTTATGTAGACTACTGCAGCTTCAATTTTCTTCATTTGTTGCAAATATTGGGAAAAGATTACGATCATAACTGCCATGAAAAATAGCAAAATGAAATAAGAGGCTTCACATATGCATGGTAGAATATTAGAAAACATGCCAACAAGAGTTAAGGTCTGTTTGTTTGATCACAAATTGATTTCCCTGTGAAAATCATCAATACTCAATTATTCAGATTCAATGAAAAATAATTTTGGGTAAATAATGAAACTGCAATCTTGTAAGGGTTTAGGAAATGCAAGCTCTAGGTTGGGGAAAAGGACTTGCAACATTAAATTAGTTGCAGTCTACTGTCTGTCAATTAGTAATTCTGCCTTTAGCTTAGAACAGACCACCAGATCTATTAAAATCCTCTTGAATTGATGCCACACTATCAGCTATCTTCAATAGTTTGTGCCTTGTTTTTTCTCATGCCAATGCTATATTTGGCGTTATTAAAATATCAAAATACTAGATACACTTTCCGTGGAACTCTTATCCCGGTTGGATGGAACAAGTGGGCTGGGCAGCCCACATTATTGATATAGTGCCACAATTGGGCTCTCAGAGGCCTTGACAACTGGGCCAAGATTTTGCCTCATGGGATGGGAGCCAGAGCCTGCAGCTACCAATGGACCTACTTAGTTCTTTTGGGATGGATCAGACCAGCCCAATACCACCCATGATGAAACTCCATTTATTGCCACTGGTGGCTGGAGAACTTAACTAAACAAGCATAGGTTAGGTCCGTCTGTGTTCAGCCTTAAACATTGCAGACTCAAACCCAGTTGATTCAACAATATTTAGCCAGGCCTAGGTCTTTACTCAAAGGCCCAACCTTAAACTGGTTAAATTTAGAGTCTGAAAAAAACCGCCAGGGCCCAGGAGCAACGACCTTGCCAGATTCAGGATGGTCCATTGTTGGAGACAAGATGGCCCTAACTAGCCCAACATCGACCCAATTAAGGAAACCTGGCCTGGACCACACTCAAAACACAAGAAAAAAAAAAGAGGCTCAACTCGAGCAAGTTTTGATAATGATTGGGCTTGCCATTCTTCACCTTATTAGTTAATAGTAAAATGTTATTTCATGATTTTATCACATACGTGCAATAATTTTTATAATTTTGATAATATAATAAATTTCAAATAAATCGTACACATTGGCAAGAATAGGGGGTGCAAGGGGAGGCTGTGGCCTCCCGAAATTTTAGAAATTTGATTCTTTATTCCTCTTTTCTATAGAAATTTTTATGAAATTTAGGAATTGCCCCCACAAAAAATATTCATGTTTTTATAAGAGACCCTCTTTAAATTTTAAATTTTTATCCTTTTATGTCAATGGTCTGGATCCGCCATTGATCTAACCCAATACTAAAATCATAAAAATCGCCACATCATGTGACGGGTTCTTAGAATAATTTCGCTTTGTTATCTTTTACCAACTTCGACTAGTGCTTTTTTTTTTATTTCTTTTTTGTACAAAGGAAATCAAAGAAAACAAAGCTTCACCAAAAAGCTATCTTAAGAGAGAAAGAAGCTAAAGTAATTTTTGTTTCTTTATACAAATGTGGAATTAAAAGTACCAATTAGTCTATTTGATAAAAAAAAATGTTGCAAATAAACAAAAACCAAGGCCTTTTTTTTTTTTTTTGGAGATAGGACAGTATGGGCTTGTTCTGGTGAATCCGTAGAGGGGGTGAAAAAAATATATAGGAGGGTTATTATAAAAATATTAAAAATTTTGAAAGAGTAATTTCTAAATTGTAATAGAAAAAACAAAATTTTCATACCTGTGGAGGGGTGGCGGCCCCTCTAGCCACCTCACAAATCCACCATTGGTTGGGGTGACTTTTGCATCTTATTTTTATTTATATATTTATAAAAATCGTTTCACAAACATTTGAACATTTAGCCAAATCTTTAAAACACTGTATCTACTGTATTTGCTTTTTCAAATATATTTAAAGACTTGTTTAAATGAGCAGTGAAAAAGTATAATTTAAGAAAAAATATTTAACAGTTTAATCAAAATAATCATTGAACTTATTGCAGTCTTGAAAAATGTAGTTCATAAGTTAAATAAAACACCTAATTTATATATATATAAAAAAATCATTTTAAGCTTATAAATAAGTATTTTAAAATCTATTAAATTGAATCAAACACACACTTTTGTATTTTTCAAAAAGTAACTCAAAACCCTTAATAGAAGTAGAAGTAAAAGTAGGAGTGGAAGTAGAGATACCCTGTCCTGTCATGTAACACATGGTTGCCATCAACATTGCAAAGTTGTATGAAATGGACAGTTCCAATTTTGACATAACATACATCACCTTATTCCCCCTCCCTTTTTTCTTATATTCCTATTACTTTTTCCATACAAAAAGGCCAAATTGCTTTATTGGCAAATTCTTACCCAACACATGGAGCTTTTGTTCCAACTTTGAAGACAAGAACTACATGTGTGGTGCAAGTTGCCTTGAGATTGGTATGGGGTTGAAGGAGATGGAAGCAATTGGGCATCTCATCTCATGGGGCTTGATTTAGACAAAAAAGTTAATAACAATTGAAAGGTAAGCAAATGAAGAAGCTCAAATGGTCCTGTGGGAAAATAACAATGCACGTGCCGTGTCCCAATAAAAGCCACAGTCAGACACCAAAGTGGTCAAGACTCAAAAGACTTGGTCCATATTTTGTGGTCCCTCTGAAGGGCACTAGTGCAATATCCATTCAATTTTGAATGAATTCATTGAATTGTAACAAATAATATGATCCAAGGTTAAAAAAAAAAAAAAGGGTAATTACCAACAAAGTTATACATAGTTGTTTGGTTGGCGAGTGCGCACTAACATGGATGAGTAAGGTTATGTATATGAGTCGAGTCGAGAAATGAGTTATTCAAATTTAATTTGTTAAAATAAATGAGTTTCAAATTGTGTTCAAACTCTCGAATAAATCTTTAGTTGAACTGGTTGTAAGTCGAGATCGAATAACTAGATGAATAAGATTATATATATGAGTCGAGTCAAGAAATGAGTTATTCAAATTTAACTTGTTAAAATAAATAAATTTTAAATTGTGTTCATACTCTTAAATAAATTTTTAATCGAATTGCATAAGTTGAAATTGAATAAGTTATTATTTTTATATAATATCAAATTATTTTTAACTTCATACATTAAATTCAGACCGAAGTCAATAAATCGACGTCGTCGTTTTAGGAGGGGATGCACAGCGAGATTTGACGAACTGGCGTTGCAGTGGGAATCTAATATTGACGGTACAAAACTTGTACTCTGTTGTAAGGCTCAGAACTATGACAGGTTGAACCCATGCGCAATAACTTCTTTGAAATGCAAGACATTTTATTTCACTCAAGCCCCCAAACATTTACAATATTTTCTTCGTCCCATCCTATGTTTTTTATTTCTCATTTTTGACATCCTCTACATTTTTATTTTTTTATTTTTTATACAACAAAATGAAAAAGTAGAATTCAACTCAGACCAACTCCATAGAGCAAGCACTCATATTATTCCGAGAGGACCTTGGTCCTCTTTTCATTCCTATTCTTACTAATCTAATATTGGTTAGTAACATAACCTTTAAAAACCAATATTTGGTCCTCTTCATAGATTATTTTTGGCTTAAATTGAATATTGAAAAAATAACAAATGCATTTAATGCGTTGTATATTAAAACCTTTTTGTAGACATACAAGGACAAAGTAATAATTTTTACTTTGGCCAAATTTTATTTTTATTGTTCGATTGTTAATTTTAAAATTAAATTAGTATAAAAATACATTTTTGTTAATTAATAGAATTCGTTGTATAAAAACTTACAAATTAGACAAAAAACGGAACCCAAAAAAAAAAAACTCTAAAAAAAATTGTATACGAGATTTAAAAAGTGCGAAGATTTTAAACTCAAGGGCAAAGATATAAATTAATTTTCATCTTAATCAAAATTTGAGTAATTTTATTCTTAAAAAACTAAAGTATCCCCTAGAAGAAATAAAAACTTAATTGATTTTGCTGTTAAATTTTTAAAATTTACTTAATCTTTCATAAATTTGTTAGGCTAAACATGGATAATCTTATATTGTATTAAATTATATTATTAATATAACCCAATAATACAGTGGCAAGTCATTTGTATAAAAACTTGCTCAAATTTTTTTTTCGTACAGTAAGAAAAATTCACTTAAATGATAAAATTACCTTTAAAAAAAACCAAAAAACTAAATTGGGGTCTACATGTGAATACACCAAATTGACGGGAACAAACGTAATTAGCATACAATTTCAGAAAAGGTCAAAGCTCCAGTTAAAACAGGCCAGAAAGCACACCACCGGCGGCTACTCTTCCGCAATAGCCGCTGATTGTGGGCCCCACAATACCCAGATCCCGGTATTTACCGACACGTGTATCCAATCGGTAAAATCCAGCCATATCCTTAAAAATCGCCTACTTTGTCCAGTATTACCCTGCCAAGTTCCTCGCGTGCATGGGTAGCCCATTAAATTATAGTTTGACCATATCATACATATCACACACGTATACACATAGTTCGTGTATATATGTATATATATCACTTCTCTCTCTCTCTCCCTCCTCTCTTTCTCTCTCTTTGATCCACGAGCCGAAGCGTGCACGAATGCATGCGCCTACAGATATAGATCCCGACGGTGATGCGCATCACACACACACACTTCCTCTTTTCACGCTCATGATTGTTGCATCTTTTTTCCCTGTGCCCGGCTGTTATCGAGGCGTGCCCCTCCTCCATCCGCTTCCACGTGCATCTCTACCGTGCCTCCCGTATTACTTTAATCCAGTAGCCCCGACATTTCAACGCGTTGGTTTGAATGTGACCAAATCCAACGCTTCGGAAACACAAAATAATTGGTTTTCCTTGTTTTGTGCGGTGTGAGTTCATCAGCGTTGGATGGGGATTTAACGGTGGTGATGAAAAGAAAGGATGTGGGTGTGCGAAGGAGGGAATAGTTGCTGAGTGTCAATGTTGTCAAAGATAAGACGGCGTGTTAATTAAAGGATGCGAGTCGCGTGAGAACCTTTTTCTACAAAAGTCTGCAGTTGCTAACTGTACTGAAGATTTGGTGGTCGGAATTGAAAGATTTTCTCTCCATTTTTTTATTTAGGTGTGAACGTGAAATTTGTTTTAATTTTTATATTAGATATAGTAAATTACAATACTATCCTCTCCAAATTTCCAATTGGCTTCTGCGTCTGTGAGTACTCATATCAGTCCCAATTATTTTTTTTAACAGGAATAAAAGAGAATGAATCGGATTCACATTAATTACACATAAATTATCATAATTAATAATTTATTTAAATATCACATCATGTTTTAACTTTACTCGGTCACGCATCTAATAAGATAAATTTAAAAAAATAAACAAGATGAATTGAAAAAAAAAAAGTATTAAAATTCAATATAAAATTGCAATGGAAATGAATTTGGTTATACCAATTATATATTCAAATTCAATAAATATCTTTAAATATACTCATACTCTTTTAAATATCTCACATATATAAATCTAGATATAATATTTATATTGTGTATATATTTTATTTGTATTAATTAATTAGTTTAATTTTTAAATAATTAAGCTTTGTTTGGATAGTAATTCAGATATAATTTTTTGAAAAAAAATTTAAAATATATTTCAAAATTTTGTAATTAATTTTTAAAAATTATGAAAATATATTTAGATATGACAATTTAAATTTTAAAAAATTAAAAAATATATTTTAAATACATATTTCATATTTTAAAATTAAAAAATTATTTTTAAAAATGTAAACAAACATCACCTTAATTTTTAGATAAGGCTGAGCTGAGTTTGAGACTACAAGACAAGGATAAAAAAAAAAAAAAAATAGAATATAATGAACCGAGGATTAGGGAAGAATCCCTGTAAATAGAACTGGGACGAGACAAGGACTTCCTGTCCAATTGCCAGCGTTAATGATAGAACACAAAATATGATGGACATGAATAATTATGTGTATTTTTGGGTATTTTATTTTCTAATTAATCCAAATTTGAAAAATATAAAAAAAATTAGTATTTCTTAAAAAAAAAAAAAAAAACTCATAGTTATTATTTTTAAAAAAAAATGTTTTTTGAAATGCTCGGCCAAATACAATTAATGATAATATTAATATTTTAAAAACCATAACTAATATTATAAGTGAAAATAAAGTGCACTTATGTGACTCACATATTTTCGAGTGTTAATGTTGATGTCTTTTTCTTTTTTAATTATATTTTTGGACTCCAACACTCCTGTCCAATCAACCACTTGAGTTTGAATTTATAATATAAAAATTAAATAATTATTACAATAACATTCTCTTTGACTTGAATAAAAATTTGTTTAAAATTATGAAATTGGTCATGTAAAAAAAATATGGGGAGGGTTTTAATTTTTTCTAAAAGACTCTTGTCAAGATGATAAATTTGTACATTAAAAATATTACATAAATTGTGAATGAAATAATTCAATTTTAGGTTAGGTCCAAACATACATTTAACATTCATGACCACGATTTACTTTGTAAATATGTTTGTATCTTTATGTTAGATTTGGTGAAATAACATAAAAGAGACAAAAAAAAAAAAAAAGAGAAGAGAGAAAACAGAAAACTCTAAAAGATTACATTATATTAGACTGAATTCACATACCTAAACTAAACAAGAGAGTTCATTTATATAGGAGGGTTATGAGGTAAAACAATAAAAGTAGAAATAAAGGAAACAAATTATAAAACCCTAATCCCTCTAACATTCTACAATAATATATATGTGACAGTTAACCCTAACCCTAATATCACAATAATATATCCTAATATACTTCTAACACTTTAGTCATTACGTTTAAGTTGTAAATTAGCAACAAAAATGACAATACAACTTTTAAGTTTTGGAAAGAACTCAAATCCCGATTTGATTGAACTATTTAAAAGTATTGTTAGAATTAATTAACAGTTAAAATAAACAACTTATAAAGATATGTGATTGATATAAAAAAGTATTTGAGTGTTTGGTAAAATTGTTAGAAAATTATTTGTGAAATATGAAATGACAAAAATTTAAAACAAATATGAAAAGAATGAAGGATAATTAGATAACATTACATTATTTTCTTTTTTTTTTTTTATGAATCGGTTAAGAGTATTCTGGCTACCTTACGCGTGTTTCTTCTCCGTGAAAGCCAAGCCCACTCAGTTAACTCTATCTGTCAATGATTGGCGCAAAAGATATTCAAATTCGAGACGCTTGAATTTTATCTTCAACGTCTTTACCGCTCGCTCGGCCACACCCTCGAATGATTTTATTACATTACTTTCAACCAATTTAGTTAATTAAGTACAAGGAACATATTATTGAAATAAGCCGATTTCAGCATAACAAGTGTGAGCCCACTGCATTAGACGATTCTAATTTAATTCACTCAAACGGCTAGTTTCAAATTAAGTGTTCAATTTTTTTTACTCAAATACAATAAGTTGATATCGTTAAACTGAAACAGACAGACTTTAAGTTGAGATTGAATTTCCTACCTTTAATGTAATTAGTTCATTGATTACTATTTGGTTGCAAGGATAATGTCAAAGGGTTTTTTTTTTTTTTTTTTGAAGATTTTATTTTTTGGTCAATGGCAATTTGAAGATTGGGAATATAGTTTACTTTTAACTCAAAACATTGTCAAGTTTATTACTATAAATATACATGTGTGTGTGTGTGTGTGTAAACATTCAAGTTACAGCATTTGCTATGACATAATGGAATGCCCTTGGTTGAGATATGTATGGCAAGTAGAGCCTAATGTGCAAGGTTGTCAAGTTTATTACTATATATGTGTGTGTGTAAAAGTTCAAGTTACAGCATTTGCTATGACATAATGGAATGGCTTCGGTTGAGATATGTATGGCATATAGAGCCAAATATGCAAGGCCTATTCCCATGTCACACTCAGAGCTGTGCTGTGAGCTAAGACTTTTCAATGGCTCATCTCTGCACTGTTTTTGCATTATTGCTGCATATATCATGTTCTGCATTTTTTTATTAATGTCAGTGGAATTTATTTTTTTTAATCACATTGTTTTATAACTTCTTAATATTATAGAATGGTTCTAGAAGTTGTACTAGGTTTATTCCAGTGAAGTCAAAAATTCTCTTCCTCATGTTCACATTCACTAGTTTGATGTCAAAGACAGACAAATTAAACACACACACACGCGTACATATATGTGTGTGTGTGTGTCTATATATATATTATCGTTGCTGTGATTAATGTTTGGTTATCTTGATGGTCTCTGATGACAGGTGAATTTATTTTTTTTAATCACATTGTTTTATAACTTCTTAATATTATAGAATGGTTCTAGAAGTTGTAATAGGTTTATTCCAGTGAAGTCAAAAATTCTCTTCCTCATGTTCACATTCACTAGTTTGATGTCAAAGACAGACAAATTAAACACACACACACACGTATATATATATATATGTGTGTGTGTGTGTGTGTATATATATATATATATATATATCTATTATTGTTGTTGTGATTATTGTTTGGTTATCTTGATGGTGTCAAATTCATTTTATATAAAATTATAAATGAGTTGAGCCAAGTTGAGTAGTAGATTATTCAAATTTGACTTGTTAAATTAAACATATTTTAAATTATATTCAAATTTGATTTATTAATTTTTTGAGTCAATTGTGAACTGAGCTTGTATTATTTAATTTTTTTTATATAGTATTAAACCACTCAAGGGCAGTACTAGGAAAAAAATAGGGTGGGCTGAAAAATTTAGGAAAAAAAAATTTTGTTTTTTCTCATATTGGAAGGAAAATTCTCCCAAAATTTGCTCAAATCTTACATGTAAATTTTTTTCCCTAAATTTTGATGGGGGCTAAATTTTTTTTCCTCAAATTAGAGGACAAAATTTCAAAGCATTGCTTGAAATATTACATTTAAAAAAAAATTCCCAAATTTGGAGGGGGATATACTCCCTAGTCGACCTTACCCTCCGTCCTTTAGATCACTTATTGGTCTATCAAGCCGAGTTTGATAAACTAAAAGTTTCAAAATATGTTCAAATTTGTTTATTTTATCTCTTTTGAAGATTTCAAACGAACCTATAATTGAATCGATCACGAGTCAAGTTCAAATAACTAGGTACTTTTTATTTGGCTTATCAAGCTGAGCTTGAGCCAAGTTAAATAAATTAATGAGTCATATAATATATTTAAACTTGTCTTGTTTTATCTCGCAAACATATCTTAAATAAGCATATAATCGAGCCGACTTCGAATAACTTGGTTCATTTTCTAATCCTAATTTGAAATGAAGACTAATTAATTTCTTTAAAAAAAACACTAATCACCTGCAATCTATTATTGTGATTATGAAACTTGATTAGTTCACCAAGTGCACCTTAACAACACCATGCATGCACCCAATTCCAACTTACCCACCAGAGTACGGAAACGCACTAAAACACCCATCTCATTATTCTTGCGTGAGAATGGGGATTAATTCATGAATCTCATTCAAATTATTTTTTATTTTTTTCTAATCAAAAGGAACAATTCCAGCTATTGGTTCATTAATTTGACTTTTGAAAGACAAAGTTAACAGAAACCAACCCACCCACATTCAACCTCTAATGAAATGCCTCTGGCTCTGGGTTTGGTGAAAATAGTTGAAGAAATGATCAAACCTAATGATGCCTCATCCATTTTCTTTATTTGCTTTATAACAAAAGAGATTAATTAGTGTAAGCACAAACCATATGTGTGAAATTATATTAATGCATTTATAATTACTTAGAAATCAACACCCACGATGCATCTCCGTGAAATTCGTCCAACAATCTTGGGCTTGCATTACGACTAAAAGTAATGTTACACGTCCTGTTACAACTAAAAGTAATGTTACACGTATCGTTTGTTATCATTTTATTCTAACATATTATTTTTAAAGATCTTTATAAATCAGATTGAACGTATTGTTGATTGAACTGTATTACTAATATTAACCTAAAAGGTAAATGAGAAACATAATTAGTTCTTGAACAATCGACCATTGGACTGTAAAAATTAAAGAAGTTTGAATTATGGTCATCGAAGGCTCGTAAAAGATCAAAACGGTTAGTTATTAATGGAATTCACATATGGAAACTTACATGCCTTCAGAAGATTCTAGTACCATTTCGTTGTATGAAGAAAAGGATGGCGAAGTTACCTTCAATATCACCTCTAAGTAACCATGATGAGAAGGGTTTATGTTTTCTTGCCATCCAAGGGACATGAACGTGCAATAGCCTGTTTGAAATGATGTTCCATCACCACTAATCTCGCATGTTTTAAAAATCGATATATATAATTAAAAGTAATACTACATTTTCTATTTTTTATTTCAAATAATATAACACAACTTGACTAATTCTTTGACGTCCTTTAGGGAGGAATGTAGATGGTGAAAGTTGAACTTGCGAATTCAGGAGACAACGGACTAATAGTTCTGACTAGTGGCTAACTCTAAGGAGGAATGTAGATGCATGGTGACAGTCGAACCTGCGAATTCAGGGGACAAACTTTTTACAAGCAATCCTTACTTTGCTCGACCAACCCCTTTGGGGTTTATTACTTTGTTATATTCTTTTACTCCTATTAATTACCTAGTTTAATACACTGTCATATTATAGTGTAACAGGATTGAGATCCAATCCAAGTGATGGAAGTATCTACTCTCCATGTAAATGACATGAGTTTAATTTCTCTTATACACATCGTTATAGCAAAATACATACATATATATATATCACATCATTTGAAATGTAAAATTATTATATATATTTGGATGACATAATATTTTCCATTTATTGAACTAAACCTTAGAAAACTCCCAAGGAAAAAGAAAATTAAACTCCTTTTCAAGCACATCAGCAAAACCTCTAAAACAACTCTCTTTGCATACTTAAATCTAGCCGTGAAGTCATTAACCTGTCCAGCACACGTGTTTGATGATGGAAATTCAAACCTAACACACGCTAATCAATATCATAAACTTAATCCATTACACTAATTAACAAACACACCCTAAGGGGGAGAGTTGAAACTTTCAAATGGAGCTTTAATTTTCTTATTAAGTAGGAAGGGAGGAAAGTCTATGAAAGTGGGGGGAATGTAAGATAAAATAAGAGAGGGGAAGGGGGCATGGATTCCCTGCTTTTCCGCTGCCTTTTTGTTTAATGTGGGTTTGTGTGTATTTAAAAAAGCAAACAATATGTAATCTTTTAGTTTTAGTGCGGCCTCTCCTGGTGGAGAGGGTATTGTTTAGCTTTCCAAGCGTGGGATGTTTTTGTTGGAGAATCCACAACCAAACGGCTTGTTTTTTATGTCCCACTCTCCCCCACCAAACTCAAATATATCTTATTGCCCTCTCCAAAAGGAATTCCCTCTCTCTCTCTCACTCTATATATATATATATCAATTTCAAGTGTGCAAACGTGTTGTCTTTTCATGCATTTGATTGACTTGATCACTATTTACTATTTGTTTCTTAAAACAATATTTTCATTGCTAACAGAAAAAAAAAAAAAAAATGAGTAGCAGAAATCATGGCAGACCATGTTTAGTCGTGGCAAAACAAATCATTGCTTTCCCAAAGTAAAATCTCATAAGGTGAATCTCACTTCTTCTTCTTGTTTTCTTTTCTTTTAATGGCACTGGAATATTAAAGTATCAACCAAATACAGTGCAACCTACTCTACAAAAGGTTACCCTAAAAATGTTTGGACCATCCGATTTTGATAGAGTCGGATGAGGGATGATTTAAATTTTATTTGTTAAGAAGTTATGGGATTGAAATTGAAAACTTGATGAATCTATAAATTGCAAATCCAAATTTAAATTTAAATTTGTTGATTATTGAATCGAATTTCATTTGATAAATTTTAATATACTATTTATATAAAATATTATGTTATAGAATACATATATGATATAAAATTTAAGTTAACAAAGCTATTATATAATTTAAAATATATAATTTTTAATATAATATATAAGAAATTAATGTACATGTTAAATACAATGTGATCAGAGCAGTTTAATTCTCATCCTGTCAATTTAATTAAAGAAGTTATTGTATTCGGATAGAATTATTGAATCAATCTTTTTTTGTATACCATTTCAAATAAGTAAAATAGATTTGAATCAAAATTTAATATATTGACAACTCTTATAGTTTGTTTGAAAGCTTATGAGAGAAAAAAAAAATGAAAATATAAGTTAAAAAGAAAGCAGAAAAAAAGAAAAGAAAAGAAAATATTCTATCTGTATTTTGTTTGAATGTTCAAGAGATAAATGAGAAAAAAATTATTATATATTTTGTTGGAATAATTAGTGATGTGACCATGAATTCCACATCGGCTAGGAGTGAAGAACTGCGGTAGCACATAAGCACCCAGTCTCTCTCTCTCTCTCTCCTGTGAAGGCGTACCTGTCGTCTCCTGTGCTCCTCAGTCCTCGATTGGAATTCCACATCGACTAGGAGTCGAGAACTACGGCAGCACATAAGCACCTAGTCTCTCTCTCCCCTGTGAGGGCCTAAGGAAGGACAAAGCCGTGAGCCTACGGACAAAGTGCATATAAATTAGTTGAAAACTATGCTTGTTATTATATTTTTAACTTTTAACTCATTCATTTAAAGAAAATTTCATTTTTTTTCTTCTTCAAATTTAAAGAAACTAGCTTAATAACTCTCATAATATTACTTAATATTTTTGCTATAATTATTTAAACCAAACTTTTATTTGGCACTTCACCTCATTCCTTTATTTTCTGTCCAAATCAGCCTCTCTCCCAAAGAAACTGTAAATTCGACCTCGTTACTTACATGAATCATGGATACCATTGGATCACAACATTTGAATTGGACTTTAGTGCTTGCACGTGTTACACACAGAGGCATAAATATATATACACAGACATATATTTATGTCCAAGTTGGTGAGCTACCAAGCATCATCTAGCTTCTAAAACTTGCGACTTTCAATAAGTGGTCAATCCACAACCACCGATGTGGTGTCACCGGTTGACGCGTATTGGATCATATAACTTAATAAACAATTTGGCAATTAAAGTGAGTATATATATATATATATATATGCACACACACACATGATGATTAAATAACGCAGAAGACGTGCGGGAGAATCCTTTGCTTTACATCTCATCCGGTATATGGAGAGTGTCTTAGTGCTAAAAAAAGGGTTGTATCAAAGGACTGGGAAAAGGAAAGGGAAAGGGAAAGGGAAAGGGGGGAGGGAAAAAGAACTTGATTGGGTTTGTTTATTGTTCCCTCCACTCCAAACAAGAGGGCATGAAAGTATGCATATTATTATCCCTAGTTTATATTACAATATATAAATAATTGGGTACTTTGGATCTTCTGACCTGTGCTTAAGATCTCTTTCAGGTGATTAAATCATGGTCTTCCTTTTTTTTTTATTAGCTCAACCTTGGCCTCATTAGCTACTACAACCCCCCCTTCTCTCTCTCTCTCTCTCTCTCTCTCTCTCTCTATATATATATATATGTTTGTTAATTAATCCTTGTTCTTAAGCTGTTAGTTTGTATTATTTGTGCAACTTGGGATTTTTTTAATCTAATACCTCCATCCACCCCATTCTTCTACCCATGGTTACACTTACTATTTTAATTTTTTTTTGAATATCTTCAATTTTTCTTAATTTTATTATGAAAAAAACGAATCTCGATTTTCTCAAAAACATTCATAATTCTCAAAATCGTGAATATTATGAAATCTTTTTAAAGTTATTGAATTATTTTAAGTTATTATAGGGGCAAAACTCATACAGGTTTATTATATTTTTAAAATATATTTTTGTTCTTTCTTAAACTTTTTTTTTTTTACATTTTTTAAATAATTTCTAATACTTTTTTGAATAACTCTAAAATTCAAAATTTTCCAAACCAAATAATTCTTAATTTTTTAAATAGTCACTGTGCTCAAGACCATAGGAAAGTTGGCCCTCTTAGAATTAATATTTAATAGGTTAATAATCTTTAATAATTAATATTTTTTTAAGAAAATAACTTGGTTATGGATATCTAATAATTTTATTAACTATTAATTAATTTTTTTTTCAAAAAAATTATTTTTAATATTAATTGTTAGAGAGATAAAATAATTATATATGTACTTATATATGTCCTATTTATGATATGTCTTGGTAATTCTATATATTAAGTCAACATAATTGAAGTCAAAAGTATTGTAACTTGTAAGTATGAAAAAATATGATTCCATGAAATACTTTTTTACTTAAAAATGACATTAAGTCTTTTATACGAGTATTATATATATTTTTTATGAAAAATTAAAATATCATTAAAAAGTTACATACAATGTCTTATTTTTGTATTGAGAATTATTTACATGTAACACACAATTATTGGTTAATATAGGTGCATTTTATAAAAAGATTGACTGTTTCAAGTTGTGCAAATAATGAAATACTAAAATATTATTAAATTATTTGACGTAAAAAAGAAAATTACCTTTCGGGTTTTTTTTAATAAAATAATGTTAAAATGAAAAATCAAATCAACGTTAATTCTATAAATAATAGACACTTATACCAATTAAATAAGACCTTAGTCGTGACTTTTTGGTTTTCAATATTGCTTACTCTTAGAAGTAAATATAAACTTCTCTACTTAGACTAATTTATTTGTATTTTAGTGTACCATTCTAGTTTTCCCAAGCCGCCCCATATTGGGGACATTTTTGAGTTACATTAGATGGTTTGAGGGTCTCCTCCCTTGGGCAGCCGGAACTTTTTGACTTCTATAGCATGAAGAAAATCTCCAACTTTGTCATAGCTACGCATAAGCCAATTAATAGGTTCACTAAATGCATGCACTTCAAAATAAACCATGTTTACTTAGATGAAAACCTTTTTTTTACCTAATGTTAGGTCTTAAATGGACGACCGGAGAGAAGATAAGATTAGATAAGATAATCTTGTACTATAATTATTTTTGTATAAATTATATTGTATGTCGGTGAGATATAAGTAGCTTAGAAGAGACAATTATCAAAGTTAATTGAAAACAACAAACGTAAGATACAGAGACGGATCTAAACCATCAATCTATGGGGGGCAAAAAAAAAAAAATTGAAAGGGTTTGTTATAAAAAAATAAAAAGTTTAGGGGGGGTGCTATTTCTTTTTTTAAAAAAACAAAATTCTATAAAAATTAAGGGGGTAAAATCAAATTTGTAAAACTTTGGGAGGGGCCATGGCCCCATTAGCCCCCTTTTGCATCCGTCTTTGGTAAGATAAAATAAAAGTTATTATATCCAACTTTTTAATTTTGTCATTCAAATGAGGTCTTATGCTTTGTTTGATTTAAGAAATTTTGAAAGAGATAAAAAAGATTGAAACTAAGAGATAAACAAATATCTTGTTTGGATGTTTAAGTAGTAGAGAAAAAAAAATTAGAGTAAAAGATGAAACATTTCTCTAATCTGTTCAAAAATAAAAAGATTTGAAGAAAAAAATACATTTTTTATGAATGTTTTAAAATACCAAATATATCCTTAAATTTTTATCTTAAAAATTACAATTTTTATAACAAAATATATTTAATTATCAAATAATTTATACATTTTTTTCCTTTCTCTCATACTAACTAATCAAATAAGAAATAGTTATTTTCTTCTCATTTCTCGTCTGAATATTTAAACAAATTGAAAACCAACATTTTCTTTTCTTTTCTATTCTCTTCCATTTTAAGTTTTTGTTTCCCTCCAAAACTTCCAAACAAATGCATAGAGTTAGTTTGGGGGAATGCAATAGTAGAAAACGTGATAAAATCATATTTGTTGCTGAAAGCAAGTTGAGTTTTGGACATAAATGTAATTTTACACATTTTTTATGGACAGTCTGTTCAGAGAAGTGGATTTTTTAGCATAATAATTAGTTATTTTTGAGCTAAAATTAAAGTGGGTCGCACATATTAATTTTGGTAGGTCCATATGAAAATGTGTTCTCTCTTCTATAAGAATATTAAAATCATGTATTGGATTATTCAAAATTATTAAGGAGTGAATGAGAAATTTTTTCCAAACATCACCACTTGAAAATACTAACAAAACTTAAAACTTGTGAAAAGCTTGTGTCTCACATAGGATGGATACAAGACTTTTAAAAAGTATATATACAATTATCTTGAAAGTGGACACCCAAGTTTTTATAGAATGGGAAGGACCTAACACATGCTTGGTTCACCACATGCACGTCGCTACCTCCGCGCACTGGGTTTGGGTTTGGGCCTTAGCCCGCTATGTATATATCTTTTTGAAAAAAATTTATTTAAATATTTTTTCAAAATACTACCGTTTTTGTTACTGTTAAAAACAGTCTAAAACGTTGTCATTTAGTTACCAAAATAACTAAATCTAGCGTTGTCTTTTAGCGATTGCTTTTGATTTTGGTTTAAATTCAAAACAATGTTATTTTGTGATTACTTTTGGTTTGATTTTGACTGAACAGTCATCTTCAGTTCTGTACTTATACGTTCAAACTGAATCGCAACAATTCTTTGAACATGAACGAATCTTGGTCTCGTGACTATACTAAATAGTCACGACAAACCCTATAAATACTTCACGCAATTCATTCATTAATCATCGCTTTTTCATAATTAAGTTTTTTTTGCTTATTCAAAGAGAGTTTAAAATATTTTTTGATTTGTCAAATGCAGAATTTAAAATACTTTTACACTACATATTAATCGTTGTATTCTAAAAAATAACACCTGCAAAACTCGTAAACACCACACTGAGTTTAAATTCTCTGTTGCATAATTTTACATTGTGAAGGAAAAATAGAGGAAAGGAATAGATAGAGAGAGACAGTAATAAAGGGTTCTTAATTAATGGGTAAAAAGTACTGATTAAAAACTTATAAAGTGAGCATGAGTATAAAGTTGTATGAAATGGTCACAATCCCTGGTTTAGGGGTAGCCATTGATGACTCTCTTGATGGATCAGACACGGCCATAAATCACATCAATGAAAAGTATTATTGTACTCTTTGGCGGGCCACTGGCTAGCCCTTTTTAACCCCAATGCTAAAGGTAGGTTATTGATGGATAGATAACTGGATGAACAGTGTCAGGTGGAGTGATATATATATTTATATATGTTTGTGTGTGTATGTGTGTGTTGCTGGTCACTGGGGTCACCTCGTGTTCATATGATTCTTGGTTTGAACGGTCAAGCTTCAAATTATTGGTATTCATGGCAAACATAGGATACCATCTCCATGGAGTTATCTTTATATGAGTATTTTTTTTCCTTTTTTCTTTTAATTAAACCAGCCTTTTTTTACAATTGGTCTGAATAAGTGAAGGACGAGGAAAAAATTATGAAAGATAGAAAATGAGAGAAGATGAGAAGGTAATGCAATTTTATTTTAACGCTTGAATAATTAATTAATTAAGAAAGAAGAAATGGTATTATAATCTTTTGCTGGTTTTTAATTTCATAATTTTAGGATTAAGTCTAAATACGCATAAATTGGTCTAGATATTTTGTTATTAAAAAAATAATAATAATAATTTTTTATTTTGTTTGAGAGAAAATATATGAAAGAAAGGAAATAAATAAAATATTTTATTATATGAATAAAAAAAGATATAATCTAAATTCATCTTTTAAAAAAAATAGGGACAAACTATTTTTTTTTCTTTATTTTCATTTTTTTC
Source organism: Nyssa sinensis (assembly GCA_008638375.1). Lineage (NCBI taxonomy): Eukaryota > Viridiplantae > Streptophyta > Magnoliopsida > Cornales > Nyssaceae > Nyssa > Nyssa sinensis. The sequence goes on along the minus strand of CM018045.1, from coordinate 14,315,483 downwards.
CACAATATTCAAACAATATAAACAATACCTTCTATTCTTTTTTTCTCTATTTATTCTAATTTTAAGTTTTTGTTTCCTCTCCAAAACTTCCAGATACAGTGTTAGTGTCCAAAATAGGTAGCAATAATCACAAAATCTAGTTGATCATTTTCCTTTATCTTTTTTATTTTTTAGAAATAGTACGGAATATGAGTATGCACAAGTCAGAACAAAGCTGATTCCCAAAATCATAACTCATAATTGGGCTTATAGAGTAAAAAAATCAAATCAAATCGGTTTAAAACAATTTGGTTGGATTCAATTTGTTTTCATGTTTTTTCACCTTTGTAGGATTTCATTACTAACAATTGTTTTTTTAGAATTTGAAGTGAAAATTTGACCATTAATAAATTGGTTTATCAATCAATTGAATATTAATTGCACCTACATATTTATGCTTTTTTGTGTTATTTTTTTTTCTTTGATAAAAAAAAATGTTGGTGAGGTGAAATTGCATCTGAGATTTTTTTTTAAATGATAAATTATATAGATTTATGACAATTAAAAAGATTTATTATGAAATTTTTGAAATTACATTATCCTTTCCTATTTTTACTGACAAACTACACAAACATCCTTATACTATCCATTTTTTTTTAAATGAAAAAAATACCCGCTTCATTTTTTTTACTTTTTCTAATTTTGACTAAATTTCTCTAACTTTTTTTAAAGAGTTTTATTCATTTAATATAAAAAAAATTAAGAAAATAACTTAAATTTTTATTTTTGATCAATAATTTTTTACTCAATATTTATTTGTAATTTTACAAACTTGATGAGAAGTTTTTGTAATTGTTAGAAACCTCAGGGAATATTAATGTAATTTTTCTCTTTTTATTTTAGAAAAAAATACTAAAAAACCCCTAAAATAAAGTTTTCAATATGAAAAATTCATGATACATTTTTTCAATTTTAAAGGTCCAAAAAATGAACTTTTAATACAAAAAGTTTCAATTGTTAACTTTGATCTTAAGACCGTTAAAAATATTTTTGATTATACTAAAATGACCTTTAAAATTCATTTTAAGAAAAAATACTATAAAATATATAAAATAAAATTTTCAATCCAAAAAAACATAACATTTTATAAAGTAAAAATTTATTTTTTGGCTATTCTAGATAAATAAAAAATGTTATATTTTTTTTCGATTGAAGAATTTGTTGTATCTATTATTTAGTATTTTTTAAAATATATCTTGAAGGTTATTTTGGTCTAATGAATAATATATTTTAACGATGTTAAGATAAAAGTTAACATTTAAACTTTTTTGTATTAAAAATTTATTTTTTGGGTCTTTTAAATAGAAAAAATATATCATGGACTTTTTAGATTGCAAAAAATTATTTTAAGGACCTTTTAATAATTTTCTCTTTATTTTATTTTTTAGAATTTAAAGTGAAAATATTGAAATTTTGATTGTTGGTCAATTGGGTTATCTAGGAATACACTGTTAATTGCACCTACATATTTATGTGTTTTTTTTCCTTTTAAAAAAAAAAGGATGTAGAGGAGGTGGGCCTTGGTACACTCTCTACTCATCCACAAAATCAATTCCAAGGAGGATTGGGACAGTGGGGATTCCTTTCCTATAGAGGGCTTTAGTTCAAGTTCAAACTCTTTAGCAAGCATGATGGTTGTGTGGTCTAATTATCCTTTTAAGCTGCTGAACAATCACTAGCAAGTTCCTTTATAGAAAAAAAATGCTTTCATGACCAAATGGGGTCATCTACTTTCTTTCCTTTTCATGCCAAAGACCATTCTATGGAGGTAGAAACATAATGAATATTCCTTTTTTTTTCCCCCACTTTCATGTAGTTTTGCTCACAATTGAACGTGAAATTTCCAATGTTACAGACACATGGTTTTCATTTGCCATGACATTTGAGTTTAATGGATGTTCCATGTTCATTTGTAGCAATAGCTTGGAGGCTTATTGCAGTAGAAAACATGAGAAATTATGATTTAGTGAAAAGCATCTCTCAACTACTTCTTGCGAGTTTGTGAATTTTAATAATTAACAAAATAGGACTTGACTCTCCATAATTTTTTTTAATATATTCATATAAATACTCCTAAATTTCAATACTTGTTATTTGACTCTCTAAAAAATTTAGATATTATATTTTTTTACCACTAATTTTTTAAAATTTTTTTGACGAAATAGGATTTGGCCCCCTAAGTTTTTTATATATATTCATATAAATCCTTTAAAGTTTTATATTTGTAATTTAACCCCCTAAATAAAATTTCTAAATCTGTCAGTACTATTTAATACTTGTTATTTGACTCTCTAAAAAATTTAGATATTATATTTTTTTACCACTAATTTTTTAAAATTTTTTTGACGAAATAGGATTTGGCCCCCTAAATTTTTTATATATATTCATATAAATCCTTTAAAGTTTTATATTTGTAATTTAACCCCCTAAATAAAATTTCTAAATCCGTCAGTACGATTTTCTTGATTATAAAAAAAAGAGAGTTAAATTATTAATTAAAGCTCATTGCTAATCATCAATAAATAGATAAATAAATAAAGCTCATCAAAACAATTATGGGTTTAAGAGAGAAGTTGTATTACATCAAAAAAAATTGATTTATAAATCTAGAAATTATGATGAATTTTCACTTGCTTCTACAATCATTTTTTTAACAATGCACCCATAATATATCCTCCATTCATTGGTCAAAAGATCAAGGTTACCCATGGTGTGACCATACTCCTTAATAATATTATATGATTGTAACTTTCACTTCTTTAATTTATGAGAAATAAGATAATTAATCTCAAATGTAAATCACTTAGCTACACTAATTAATTAAAGTTCACATGGGAAAGTAGTAAGCAATCAAACTCAATTATAGTTCATCATCTAAAGAAAAAGGAAAGAGATAAAGAAAGTGTCATAGGATGAAAAAAAAATTGTAGTAAAGTTATATTGAAAAATTATATGGTTATACAATTCAAAATCTGACCTTTGAAATAAATGACATCATTTAATTATTATAATACGAAATGTATGATATTTCAAATTTTGATATGTATAATCATAAAATAAATAAGCAAAGGTAGACTATACGATCAAACAACTTAAGTTTTTAAATTTAAAAAATTAAAATTTTATTTTATCAAACTAATAAAAATGATAAATGGAGTAGACATGTGAAATAATTATTGGTGAATTTATAATAAATTGTATAATGATAGTGAGACAAGGGCGGAGTTACTAGGGGGTTTGGTCGGGCTCCAATCCCCTTTTAAATTTTAAAAAAAAATTATACATGTAAAATTTTAGCTATTGTAAAATTAATTCACTCTAAAATTTAGGTTCAATTCAATTTTTATTCACGATTTCTCTCATTTCTCACCCAAAATCATAGTTCATTTTTCAAAAATTTTGGCCCATTCAATCTTTATCCATCATTTTCTTATTTTTTACCTAAAAAATTTTGCCTAAAATTTTCTAACCCCAACCTAAACTTTTTTCTGATTCCGTCCTTGATAGGAGGCCAAATGTATTTTTGGTAATTAGGACAAATTCTCTATATTTGTCTATTATCATTTTATTAAAAGTAGACTGAATCACAAATCTCAAACACATATACAAATTTTATAATGAGTAATGCTAATCTTACCGTTATATTTTACCAAAAATATTTATTTTCATGAGTTGACAATGTTGTATTGACTGAATATCACATCATCATATAACATGATATATATTCAACTAATACAACACTAACCACTCATAAAAATAAATATTTTTGATAAAATTTTTAAATAAACTTAACATTATTGTTTTATAATATATGCATCAATTAAATTACCAGACTCCTGCTAAAATACTTAAAACTTGATACGCCTTACAGTCTGCGCCACTGTTCCAGAAAATTAAGAGGGCCTTTTAGGAATAAAAACTTTTGACTTCATTGCATTCCGGAGGGAGGAGGGTGGAAGATTCGTCCGTGGAATCGTAGTCCTAATGAACGTACAGCAACAGGCCACGGACGCATGGATTCATGATACAACCACCTACAGGGCCACCTACGCCCCACCGCCACCGGAGGTATACGAGTTTATATACACCACACACACACACACACACACATATATATATAGATATCATCATACATCCTACATGATTGTACACTAATACCAAGCGTGCGCCACGCACGTATGAAACGAGAGACCCCACCACCGCACGAACCCAAGGGACATTCATGTCAATTCATCTGTCTATATAGTCTCCCCATCCGTGCACCCTTTCGTGTTTTGCCTTTGACTATACGCTCTCTCTCTCTGTATCAATATCTCTCTCCTATTTCTCCTCTGCAACGCCTTCTTCCCTTGTGTGTTCGATCTGAGCCTCTGATTCTCTGGATTGTGAGGATTGAGCAACTTGGAGTTTGGTTTTTCCTGCGAAGGAGTTGGCACTCGCTGCAAATTGTTAGTTATTTTAATTGTTTCTCGCACCAATGTTTAATCGATTTGTTTCTTTCGAACCCATCAAATGAGCTTTTGTTTTTGTTTCTTTACGTTCATGTAATATATTTTCCTGTTTATTTTCCGATCGTTCTCAATTACTTTTTGGCTTTTAATTTTTTTTTGCCGGTTTTCTTCCATTTTACTTTGGATGAGCTTTGTTTTGCTCTGCATCGTTGATTAAGAAAATTTACTTTGAGGTGCTTTATGCTTAGCTGCAAATTAAAAGTCCACTAGTTGTATGCAATGTTTGGTTGCTGAGAAAAATTTAGGAAAAGAAAAGAATTTAGAATTTTATACTTAATTTTCCCCAGTATCTCAGACCCACACGAACACAAACCCTGACTCAGCTAAGCGAGATACAACTCCTTCCCTTGTTTGAGCTTATTTTCTAACTATTTTTGAAAGGAAACCTCGGAAACAATATGATTGAAAAATTCCTAAATTTTTTTTTTTTTCCTCCATTTTCTCGGTTACCAAACAGAGGGTTACCTGTTTCCCCTTAAATTTCTTCATTTGCTGGTCTATATCTGATGTTTATACATGCGGAACTATTGCAGGACTTTGATATAGGAAGAAGGAACAGTCGTGGCGATCATATTACAGAAAGAACAGCATGCGTTGGTATAGCCTTTCCATTGATGTTTTCCGAAAAGTCGTCTCTCTGAACTTGTACTGTCGCGTAATTCTGTAACTCGCTCCATTTGATCAGCATCATCCTTGAAAATTTTCTCCTATTTCCATATAAGCCATTTTCTTTCCATGGGATCCAATCTTTTTGTCGTCATTCCCTGCTACGTCCGCAGGATCAGCTGAACTTTCAATTACCCAAATTGCGAATCATTTTCCTTTCATTTCCCACATCAAAAATTAGATCTGCTGTTGATCTTTTTCTCTCATTCGATCTGTGTGTGTGTTGAATTTTTGTTGGAGTTTTTTATTTGAGTAAAGGGTTGGGAACTAGTAGTTATGGTGTGCCAAGCAGCTAGCCAAACAAGATTTCGGGCATTGAAATATGAGAATGGGATTGCTGGGAGCGCTGCCATTATAGTCAGAGTTATAGCATGCTTTCAACCACTTCAAGATTGCCAGGTTTGTTAACAATATTCCAAAAATTCATTCCATCTTTTATAAGAATTAGATTCGCCATCAACTTTGCTATTTATGTGTTTTGATTTTATGTTATATTCTATCTTCAGAAGATGCCTGGTTCTTCCAATTTCCTGTTGATGATTGTTCAGAACTCTTATATGATTGTGATTTTTGGTTTCTTTTTTTTTCCAGGCTGAATATTTCCGTCATTTGCTAAAACCCGTAACGTAGTTTGATTTTCCTGCTTTCGTGTTCAAGTTAAGCTGGAGTTTTTGTTTTTTTCCATTGTTCCTGAAAGACAGTACAAGTAATCAGCAATTTGTAACACTACAGAACGTTGTTCTTCTCGTATGTTTCCATTACCCAACCTGTAATTTTGGTTAAATTTGAGTTAGCTTTACATCTTTGTGATCTGATAAGTCTTGTGTTTTGTTTGGTCTTTGTGTGTTGATTGTTAGGTTATTGTTTTGGTTGGATGGAAAAGGACTTTGACTCCTGGTTTCGTCACCAGCATTCTGATTGGCAATCACCCAATTTGAATTGCTTGAATGCTCCATTGGACCTGAGGCAGCAAAGCACAGTCCCTGCTTACATGAACCCTTCGGTGAATATGATTTCTACAACTGGGACTGTGCCAGCATCTCCATTTTCTGGGCTGCCTCAATCTAAGGCAAGCCAACCAAACGAAACTCGTGGTTGGTTTTATTGTCTACCTAGTTTCCGTCAGGGCTTCTCTCCTGTGCAGAACTCCACTTTCAAAGAGAAAATCCCTGCTGGTCCTTATGAGAATCTCGGGGAGGCCGTCGCACCCAATACAGGGCCTGGATGTGCTCAGAAGAGATTCCTCGTTTTTGATCAGTCTGGTGATCAAACAACCTTGATTTTTAGTTCTGGGATTGGAACTCCTGTTCAGTGCCTGACTTCTTGGACTCCCAGAGTGCCTGGAGCTTATGTTTTGAATACAGAAGAGCCAGGAACTAAAAGAGATACAATTCATCACTCTGGGCCAAATTTGACTGATGAATATAATGAATATAATGAAAATCATGGAAATGATGTGAGTAGTGAGATGCACGAAGACACAGAAGAACTCAATGCCTTGCTTTACTCTGATGACGATAATGACGAGGACGATGAAGAAACAAGCACAGGTCATTCGCCTAGTACAATGACTGCTTATGAAAAACAAGACTGGTTCGAGGAAAGTGGAGAAGAAGTTGCTAGTTCAGCTGTCCCAACCAAAAGGCGGAAATTGTCCAATGGTGGTTGTGATGTACCATCACTCATGGACACTGCTACCTCCATGCCTAAAAGGTGCCTTGAGTCTGAGGATGACGCAGAATCAAGTTGTGCCGATGGAAAAAAGCAGGGGCTGGAAGAATTTGATTCCTTATCAAGCGATAAGACATCGCGGAAGGACAAAATACGTGAGACGGTGAGTGTTCTGCAGAGCATAATTCCTGGTGGAAAGGGCAAGGATGCAATTGTGGTTCTTGATGAGGCTATTCATTACTTGAAATCTTTGAAGCGCAAAGCCGAGGCTTTAGGACATGATACTCTCTGATATGCAAGACATTTTACCATTAGTGATGATAGTAGTATTTATGATAGCTTTAGTAGTGGCACTTGATTAAAAGTTGTTGATGGGTTGTGCAGAATAAGTTGGGTACACTTTGGTTGGGACCTGCCAAGTGGGGTTTAGAGTTTACTCTAGATGAGATGATTCCCAACATAAGAACTGAAATCTGGAAATTGTGGAGAGAAAGCTTGAACAATTCTTGGAAGTCTTTCTTCAATCATTGAGTTGGAACCAGATGCTTTGGTTTGTGAAATCTTGGTCCCTTCTATCTCTCTCTCTCTCTCTCTCTCTCTCTCTAGAGATAAAGAGAGCAGTATATTATGCACCAATAAAAGGGTGTTGCATCATTAGTTCATGTCTTGGGATTTAGAGAAGGTGAGGTTCACTCTTCTGCCTCTTGAGGGCGGGCTGTCGTGTGGATGATAAGGCTGCTTATTCAAGGGGGGGCCCAGAAAAGGAAGAGTGCACGCCTGGTGGGTGACTCGTTGCCTAACTCTCACTCTCTCCCTTTTTGTAATCTTGTCATGTCGCATCCTTTGTGGGGTTTTGCTCTCTTCTAGCGACGATGTGCCTTCTCTGTTTCATCATGTATTGTTGCTGCAAAGCCTCGGTAGACCACCAAACTCACCCATTGATCAGTTGAAATTTGAGGGATGAAATGAGAGAAGGGTATTGGTGGTTGGTTAGTGATGGACTTGGTATCTTTGTTGGATGTAATTTTAACATGCATGTTTGGTAGTGCTGTGTGTTGTCTTGATGCCTATGTACTCACGTCGCATGCGCGCATTTATAATATGAGACAGCGATGTATTATTTGTGATTCCTTTTTTCTTGACAGGGTGCAAGTTTGATGGCGTGGGTAAGGGGACCACCATGGTTGCATTATTTGGGAGAAGTTAATAATATGCGGGAGGTGCCCATTTCTTGCGTTTGTTTTTTCAGTGCAACCTGAATAAAGCAAAGATAAACTTGGGTTTCTTTTATTCTTTTGTCTTGACACTAGTTTTGGGTCTAATAGCTTTCAAAAGTGAATAATTTATGCTCAACGTGTAAGGTGGTGTTTGAAAAGGTTTTTTTTATTTCTCTTAGGCTCCGTTTGGTTAGGAGGAATCTAATACTCCAAAGGGAAAGTGATAAAAAGGAAAGTAAAAAAAAGTATTCTCCTATATTCATTTGGTTACGCTGGAAAAATTAAGAAAGTGACAAGAAAATTGTATTGAAAAAAAATTATTATTATTTTTTTTTCGGTTGGTAAAAGAATTAATTTTTTTATATTGATTAATTTTTTTTGAAGAACAAGAGAATCTCACCAAAAGAAAAAAACAGATGTTATTAATATGAAAAATGAGTTTTTAAAAGATATTGTTATTTGTTTTTTTAATATTATATATATTTAATATAAGAATTTATATTAAGTCTAAATACTCAAATTATCTTATCTTATTAAAATGATGAATTTTTTTTATATTCTTTATTCTTTTTATTGAAGCACGAAAAAATTCTGGAAAGATAATATGTTATTTATATGAAATAAAAGTCCTAAAAAGACATTGTTACGTATTTTTTTAATATTATATATATTTACACACTTAAGAAATAATATTAAGCCCAAATATCCAAGTTACCTTATTAAAATGAATAATTTTTCTATACAAACATGAACTCTTTTGATAATTTAATTGTATAGTAAAAAGATAAGATATAAAGAGTTATATATACGAATCCTAAATATATTTTAACACTTAAATAAGTGAGCCTAATATAGATTATAAACTATTTTTTATGAGAAAAAATATCTTTCTTTGGTTTTTGTAAGAACGGGAAAGCTACTTTTTTGAAAAAATTTTGCAGTTATATATTTCTTACTTTTATGGAAAATTTTATCTTTCATGTTGACCAAACTCTAAACAAATTTTATTTTATTTTTTCTTTCACTTTCCATCACTCTCTACCTAACCAAACAAAGCCTTCAGAAAGTTGGTTTGTGACTTGTCTCTCGAACGTTAAATTTTACCAGTTCTCATAGGTTTACTGTAAGAATAATTATTTAATGGTATGAGAGCATATGCTCTTGACAATTATATTCATGCGTGGCTAGGGGTGCAATTCAGGTGGACTGGTTCAGACTAAGGTATGTCCAAGCATAGAAATATAAGTCTGAGTCGATCCAAACCTGATCTTGAGCCCAAAAAAGTTAATCCATATTTTAAACTAAAATTTGTTAATATCAGATTTAATCCGAATCTGACCATGTTTTATAAAAACATAAATTTTCATTTTTAAAGAAGCATGCATGTATATGGTTATAAAATTACTAGCACATCTCTAACGTGTGAAAAAATATTAAAAAAAACCATAAATTTAAGAATATAATGTAAATCATAGCCTAGATCAGTTATACAAACAATTCAATGATTTATACAAAAAAACACAAATATATATAATATAAGGTCACGATTGGGTTGGGCTCGGATTTCTCTTGGTCCATGCCCAAACTCATCTCGAATCGAATTCAAGTTTTTATTTTTAAACCCATCCAAAATTATAAAATAAATTGTCTAAAACTGAAAAGTTTAACGTTGGGCTCAGATTATTAGTCCACTCAAGTTATACTCTTAAGGTTATATTCGTTTTATGAATTAAATAAGAGAAAATTACTTATCTTTTTTTATTAATAGTGATAGAATTAATAACATAGCTTGCATGTGACACACCATCTAACCAATGAAATCACGTGCTTCTCAACCATTGAATATTTTTTTCAATGTAAAAACAAGGGCATCATCGGTGGTCACTTTCCTGTGCAAACGAGAATCAAACTTATTACTTAAATCAGACACAAGTTTTTCCTTATTACTCGTAAATGGCTCTGTATAATGAAAGACTTAAAGTGATAAAGTAATAACTCAATATGAGATAATTTTTAATATTAATATAGTTTTTTTATTTTATTATATATATATATATTATAATTACTTTTATAATATAAAATTTAATTATTTTTCAACAAGAAAAAGGTATATATTGAATAAAAATTTAATAATAGAGTTTTTACATAATTTTTTTTTGTCTAAATAGATAACAATAAAAGATTATAGTATAATACCAATAAAACTTTAAGTCTCTTTCTTAGAGTCTTCATGGGGCTTTTTGTGGATTTTTATTAACGCAGGCTTCTAATTTAATTATATTATAAATATATAAAATTTTGGAGTCTTTTGAAGTGTTAAATTTTTATTAACTTTAAATTTTTAATTTAATTATATTATAAATACATAAAATTTGAATCTTTTTCTGACATAAAATGATTATTTTATTAATTTTATAGTCAAGCCAGCCCTCTTAATACTCTGGCGGAGACTTCCACTCCACCCAGCAAGAAGACTCAAATCCAAAGACATATGACGAGGAATCCAAGCTTTATCCAACCCGCATTTCAGACTGTTTTGGGTCATGTTTGGCCCATAATTCAAGGGTGCAAATCATTGGGCTGGTGCACACTCATGCAACGCCAGAGCCCAATAGTATGTTTTAAAGGTCCGACCAAATTTATCGGCTACAAGAAATACAACCAGACAACCATATAAACTATGTTTATACTATTATGCCACCGTCTAAATCAGACACAGGTGAAATTAGCCTCTGCATGACTGGCCATAGCTTGCCCAATATAGAATCACATGAGTTTTTCTTTATTTTGTTTATCGTAAACCTAAAATCACCCCTGCCACTTCATGTCCATTCATTTGCAATCCTTCTTTATTGGAGCTTAAGGGCTGTTTGAATAAGCGATTGATCTTAATTCATTTTGAAGGTGTGATACTCTTTAGGGGTGCAAACGAACCGAGTCGAGCCGAGTATTTGATGTTTGTACTCGGCTCGTGAACAGTTACAATATGGCTCAATTCAGCTCGAAACTTGACTCGAGCTTAAATGTATGATCGAACTCGACTCGTCAATAAATTGTCAAGCTCGAGCTCGAACTCGAACTCAACTCGGCTAGAAAAAATAAACAAGCCTCATTCGAGCTCGAGTTACTCAATTTTTTTTTTGTGTTCAATTGAATAGAAATTATGTCATTTTCACATAATAAAAAAAATACAACTCACTAAATAAATCAACACAACTTTAAAATTTTAATATGAATTTTTTAAGAAAAAAATTCATTGTATACAAATATTATATAACTAGAGTCTAGAGATTAAACAAATAGAAAATCTTGATGAAAAATATGTTTGAAGAAACCCTAGAGTAAAAAAAATGAAGTATTTATACTATAAAAAAACGAGCCACACGAGCCACGAGTTAAGACGAGCTTCAATGAGCTTAAACGAGTTTGTTCACGAGTCTGACGAGTCGAGCCTTCTTTTGACTTGGCTCGGCTCTTTTATTAAATGAGCCCAGATTTGAGCTCGAGCTCGACTCGTTTATTAATTGAACCGAGTTTAAACGAGCCGTAATCGAGCCGAGTTCGAGCTGTTCATGAACGGCTCTGTTCGTTTGCACCCCTAATACTCTTGTTTCACATCAGTTAGGTTGGAGTAATATAACTAGTATATAAGATATTACAAATCTTATTACTAATAACTTGGATTTAAATTTTTAAGTCATACTATTGTGGGTTCTTCAAGGATGGTGAGCTTGAGGTGTTATAATTAATGGTATCAGAACAAATTCTAAAAAGATAAAGGCTCTTATAATGTTTGCTTAATGGACAATAGGGAGAATGACATGTGGTCCTAAGAGAGGCATTGTTACTAATAACTCAAGCTTAAAGTTTGAAGCCATAATGTTGCGAGCTCTTAAAATTCTTGGATAATGGGCTTGGGATGTTACACAGGCATCCAACTGCACTTAATTAATTTCAAAGTTATTTGGATGGAATTCAAATTCCATTTGTTAGCCATAGTTTTTTCATTAAGCTGCGATTTAGGTTAAGTAGCCAAGTTTAGTTTTTTTCATTAAGCTTATCAGGTCTATTATAAAATTTAATAAATGTCCCTATTTGATAGTCAAGTATTTTTTAATAATTCACTTAAACATTCGATTGCTTAATTCAAATAACACTTTTACACAATTATTTAATTCTTTCAACTACTTGAAAGGAACAATACTTTTACACTATTCAACTAAATAAACACTTACACACATATCTCACCTAAAAAAGTTATATCCCACTCGATAAGAGCTTAACTAGCATTGGTAATTGCATTGAAGTCATATCTATGTAATAGCCTGATACTAAGTAATATTGTAATTGGAACATGACACATAATATCATAGTATAATTATAAGGCAACGATGTAATTGAATAGGATACATATTATATCTTACTTTCTATTACAATAACAAAAAAAAAAAAAATGAATCTCTGAAAAAAGTTGTTACTAATAACAAAAAAAAAAAAAAAAAAACTTGAATACAAAATTTTAATTGATAATTTTGCATCTAAAAGTAAGACGAATAAAAATTTAATTTAATATTAAAAATTAAAAAGCCCCATTTAGAATTGTCGATTTAGGTCTCAAATTGTCTCGAACGAGCCCTACTACAAAACTATTATTAAAAGCTAATTTTAGAAAATTGAATTAAAGAGGATTAATTTTACTTTTTTAAAAATATAACAATGATATTTTGTTTCCTTATTTTTTAAGTGAAATATTTTTGACAGAAAATAACAGATATTTTCACTCGAAAAGTATACTTAAAAAAACTTATTTATTAAACTAATAATAAAAAAGTGAAAATTTATTTTAAATTTTATTTCCTAAATAAAAGAATAGATTAATTATATTATGTGTTATAATTTTAATGTGTCATGCATGTAATTACATATATATTATGTGATTATTTAGTTTTAACAAAAAAAATTAAAATTAAAATTAAATAAAATTTAAAAGTATATGTACATTATATATGTGGCCCATTGTGATTAAGACAAGTACCAAAGTAAAAGAAACTTACTCCTACTAAATTTCGAACTAAGTATTATTTTTATAATCTTAATTAAAATAATTTAATTTATTGATTTATAAATATATTTTAATCCAATTAAATTACAAATAACCGCTCGAATAGCTATTTATAAAAGCGATACCATTATCTTCAAGTTTACATTAAAAATACTAATATATCATTAACCTAATTTAAAGGTAAATATATATATATATATATATATATATATACACATTTTTGATGGCTAAACGTAAATATTATTATTATTATTATTATTAAAAACACTAATACTATGTTTGGATGGAAAGAATTGAAAAGAAAGGTAAGGGAAGGATAAGAAAGGAGAGCTTATATCATGTTTGTTTTAAAAATTAGGAAGGAAAGGGAGAGAAAGAGAGGAAAAGGAAAAAATGATTTAATGAATTTTTAATAATACTAATATTGCCCTTAAAATTATAAAAGACAAAATAAAAATAACACCTTTATCCTAGAGCATCCAAATGCACATTGTTTGTGTATAATAGTAAAATAATATAAAATTCTTTCTTTTTCTTTCTCTCCTTTATCATTCTCAAATAAGATGAAATGATTACCTCTTCTTTCTTTTCATTAATTATCCAAATATAAATGAAAGATTACCTTCTCCTTTCCATTTCTTTCATTTATCTCATAATTAATATTCTACTCTTTTTTTCTTTTTTTCCTACTTATCTAAACGAACGGTGTAAAGTCCCATTAACCGAGTACAGTAATTGTTATTATTATTTTGGAGGAGTGCTGAAATATTAATAAAAACGCCGTGGACGGTGGAGCAAAGCCGCGAGAACACGAGGCATGCAGTTGTGCTCGTGTCTTAACCGTGTATACAAATAGATATAGGATTGAAACAACCGACTCTCGCTATAAAGTGCTGCGAGATCGCGCACACAGATACTCGTACTGTCACAATCGATTTAGGGCTTTCGCCCTCGTTCATAGCAGATTTCTCGAAACTTCGTCGATGGATACATTCAGTTTTCACGATGGCAACATCACCGACTTGATCGAGAGCCGAACTCTCGACGTTCGCCATGTATGTCCATTGTTATTTCTTGCTATCAGATGAAATATAATCGATTTGTTTGCCTCTTTTTTAATTCATAATTCACATTCTTTTTTATTTGTTAAATTTGAATTTGGAAGATTGTGTGTGTTATTCTAAAAAATTTGCTTGTGCTCTTGTTTTTGGGTTGAAATGATTAGGAAATGGAACAGGAATGAGAAATTGCATCGTTTGGTATTGATTAAGTTTATCTAAGCTTGGCAGTAGCTTGTAATTGGAATTTGCCCTGAGATGATTCGGATTGAAGCATAGAAGCTATTTCACTGGGGACTTTTGTTGTTGTATTTGATTTTTCTTTGTAGGATTCTTTCGACTTGATATAGACAAGGTTCAAGTTGGATTTGCTTGGCGTATTGAATTCTGATTCTGGGCTTCGCTGTTAACCTTCATGTTTCATTCTGTTAGTGAGGGTGTTTAATGTAACCCTCACTTAAATTTTCAGAGATAATGGAGTTCTTTTTGTGTGGAAAACTTAAACTACGAATCAGTTTAGCGCGATGGACACGAAACAATAACAGAGGGAAAAAATTTGACCAATCTTAATCTGCTAAAATAAAATTATAAAGTAAAACTTAATAAACCACAACCATTATCAACACCAAAACAGCCCACAAACTCAATGAATTTATTAAAGTGGACAAAAGATATTAAATGTAAGCAATGGGTTATCAAATTGCAGATTTGAAATTTAGAATATTACCAATTTCAATCCTCTAATCTATCATGGCATTGACGGAAAAGAAGAAAGTAGTATGGGGAAAAAGTGGACAGCTGGGCAGGTATGGAGAATAGAAAAATTATGTGTTAAATCTTACCAAGAACGTAATTTGGGCCTCCAGAAGTATGGAATGAGCAATGGGTGACATTGAGAAAGCTTCTGACTGCCAACAACGACAAGAGGAAAAGAATAGCAGACGAGGGGAAGAAGAATAAGAACAAGAAAGGAGAAGAGGAGAGGCAGCGACCACCTATGGTTTCCATAATTCCATATACTCACATTTTTTCACACATTAGAATTAGGTGAAATAGTCTTAGTTCCTGATCCCAATATTTCCTTGGTTATGTGGCAAGACCCTAATTTATTCCAAGTGAAATGTCATTTAAGTTGACTCGTGCATTGTTTGATTGACATGGATACGCCCCACATCAGATTGTTATAACACTGATATAGAGTGATTAGAAACTAATATAGCTGAAAAAAATAAATTACCGCCAATATCTAAATAATAAAATTAAATTAATTTTAAACTGTAAGCTACATCTTCTTGTGCGAGGTGGGAAGAACTTGGTCCTTTTGAGAATTTCTCTGAGATGTATTCTCTTGAGTCTTGTGTTTTTAGGCTATTCTGGGTCAGAAACCCTGCTTTCTTATTTTGGGTTGCAGGTGCTGCTTATAAGGCTATAGCTCTTTGGGATGTAGTCATAGAATAGTTTGAAAAAGTTTTAAGAGGTTGGCGGAATGGAATAGATAGTATTAATCCAAGGTGGGGAGGTTGACTATTATTAGGAGAACTCGATCTAGGATGCCGGCCTATTTCACTTCCTTGTTTCAGATTCTTGCATTGGTTGGTAAAAGTTTAGTGAAGTTACAGAAAGAATTTTATAGGGAGATGTGAGGGATGAATTCATATATCATTTAGTTGATTGTGAGCAGTCCGTCATTCACTCCATGGATGAGGATCGAGGATGAGGGAGCTTAGTCTATTTAACTAAGTCTTCTTAGGTAAATGGTTATGGCGGTATGCGGTAGAAAGGAATAACTTGTGGAGAAGGGTGGTGGAAGGGAAGTATAAGTGTGGTGAAAATTGGTGCTCTTAAGGAAGTCCAAATCTTGTATAGTGAAGGGAATCATGAAGGGGTGGAATGAAGTTGCCAAGCGGGGAGGGTTCTGTTTATTGGACTTGTCCTGGTCTTTATCGCAAAGTGGTGCAACACCAAGCTACAATAATAGATTGCATGAGAGTGACTAATTTCGGAGTGGTATAGGGATAATATTTTTCATAGATGGCATGGGATTGGGAAGTTAAGGAAGTTGTGGATTTTTATGGCATTCTTTACGATGAGACTATGGAGCAAGGAGGGGATGATTCCATAAGTTTTGTTGGGTCTGCTGAAAGGGCAGACATTGAATTGACGTACAACCCTTTTATAGGGTTCTTAGGGGTGGACGACACGAGGGATTTCCATGGAAGGCTATATGGTGCACTAACGCTTCCTCTATGGTTGCATTTTCTTTGATTGGATGACTGCTTTTGGTCATAATGTTGACTATTGACAACTTGCAAGAGAGGAAAAAAACATTGCCACTGGTGTATGTGTAGAAGAGATGATGAGATAGTTGGTCATATTCTGCTGTGTTGGGTGGTGGGAAGAGATCTATGGGCTCTTCTGCTCTCCTCTTTGGGGTATTTTGGGTGATGCATAGGATGGTGGAAGAGATGGTTGCTACTTGGAGAGGCTTTAGGGTTGGAAGAAGATAAGGGCAGTTTGGCAAGAACCCTATTATGTTCGTGGTGATGCTTGTGCTGAGAAAGGAATCAAAGATCCTTCGATGGAATGGGGCCTTCAATTTTGGTTTGCAGATATAGTCTTTTTGAATTCCTTTTCGTTTGGATTGCGGGGATTTTTTTTTAATGGATTCTTTTATGAAGGTATGGTTCATAGTTGGTATAGTTTTTGTGTACTTCCAGTCTGTGTTGGAGCAAGACATTTAATGTAATTTGTTATCTATCAAATTTTTTTGTTGTTGGAACAAATCCTCTCAACTCAATCATTTTATGAATAATCTGTCAATGTCTCAATGTTTGATCTCTCCAATGAAGTAGATAAATTGAAGAGTGTGTCATTCTAATATCAAAATATCCTCAACGTACTATTTGGCAAGTCTACTAATGTCCCCAGATAAGAATTGTTGTACAACTTCTAGAGAAGGTAAAAGAGTCCAAATATTCTGTGTCTCAATTTTTCATATGATTCAGTTAGAAATTTCTTTCACCTAAAATAAACCACAACCCATTCTCTCACTATAAACATTTGTTCTTTATGTTGTCCATTTGCTAGCTCTTTCTTTTTGCCACTGGTAGCATGCTTGCACATTCCTTATATACATAGTTGTGTCAAAAAGCAAAATAGAGAATGAACAATTAGCAAATAAATACGAAGCAACCACCCAAAATATAGAATGACATGGTTTGATCTTAGGCCTACATTCTTGAGTGAAAACGAAAATGAAGAATCGATTAATGCCGAAGAATGTACAAAGGTGTTTGTCACACATTCTACTTCAAATACTGAAGAATCCATTTTATTGCCTGCCAATGAACTTTCCAGTATGCTCAATATGTCTACTAACAATACTTACAACATGTGATATATTTGGATTATTGCACACTATAACATACACGATGCTCCCAACTGTCCTAGCATAAGTAACACGAAACATGTGCTCCTTCTTATTGATTTGTGGTGATAAAGCAGCAGATAATAGAAAGTGAATTATAAGTGACTGACATTCTTTATATTCTACATAAAAAAAGGCATAAGAACCTTCTCGATATAATTTCCTGGAACAAACATAATTTGCTTGCTTACCAGTCCTTGTGAATCTCCATATCTGAAGTCTTCTTGTTTGCACCCATGTCTTTCATCTCAGACCCACTACTTAGCTGACTCTTCAACATTAAATTTAGGTGTCTTTGGCAATAGTGAACATGCCATCAAGTTATATCAATAAATCCAGAAAAGGACCGTCTGGGAAGCTTCTTGTGATACACAACTGTCATAAACACTCTTGGAATAATCGTGTCCAATCATAAATGTATCAAACCACTTATACCACTATCGAACAGACTGGTTTAACCTATACAAGGATTTTTTCAGCAAGTGAACATGGTCTTCATTTTTCTAAAACAACAAACCCTTTTGCTGATGCATATAAGTTTGCTCCTCAAGCTCACCATAGAGAAAAGCTAATTTGACATAAAGCTGCTCCAATTCTCGGTCAAACAAAGCAACTTTGGCAAGTAATACACGAATAGAGTTATGCTTCACAATTGGTAAAAATACTTAATTGAAGTCTACACCTTCTCTATGACTGTAACCTTTAGCAACTAAGTATGCCTGATACCTTGCATTTTCAACCCTTGGGGATCCTTCCCTTTTCTTACTCATTTGCAGCCAACAATCTTTATGACCCTTAAGCGGTTTCACAATCTCCTGTGTCTTATTCTTGCGAAGACTCTCAATCTCTTCAGTCATAGTCATAGCAATAGTTCATTGAGCAAATTTATTGTTTGAAAAGGCTTCATGATACGAGGAAGTTTTCAGAACCTCTATGGTCTCTGCCACTGTCAACGCATAAACAACTAAATCTGCATACCTGTATTTTTGAGGTGGCCTAGTTTACCTCCTTTGTCTACCTATAGCACTATGTAATGTTGCTCATCTGGTGCAATGTTTCCTTGATCCTAAACTTGAGTGGGCTGAATTGAAATGCTCTCTTGCACCTTCTCCAGAGCTTCTAACTCTAGTTCCACTTGTTCATTAGCACTATGAATTTTACCTGCATCAAAAGACTCCTTTCTTGGGCAAAATATGATAGATTGATCAAAAGCAATATATTCGTTGACAATAAATTTAGGATCAAGACACCATAACTAATATAATTGTACCACAATCTGTCGGCCCTTTGGCCTCAGAGAAGGCCTTTTGATCTTAGAATGCAAGACACCATATCTGCAACAATGATACTATTTGTCTCATCATTATGTTGTTCAAGGTAAAGAACAATAGTTAAGAATATGGGGAATTGGATATCATTAGATAATTCTAGAGGAGATTTCCTGGTTGTTCTATTCAATGAACTGTTATAGACAATGTCCACTTTTGATAATATTTAATCCCACTGAAGTGGCCGCTCACCAGCTAAAACATGTTTGTGAATCACTTTGGTTGCGATTGACCACCTTTGTCTGCGTGGTGATCATAGGTACTACTAAATTGAAGAATAGTTCCAAGCCTATTCCATAACATTTTCCAAAACTGTCTTAAAAATTAGTGTCCCTATTTAAACTGAACGACCTAGATATGCATGTAAGTGAACAACCTTCCGTAAAAAACAAGTCAGCTTTCTGTGATGCATCATAGGTGTTTTTGACAGGGAATGAATTGAGTCTTCTTCGACAACTTATTACAACTACAAAGGTAGAATCTACTTTCCCATTAGTCATAGGCAATCCTAAAACAAAATCTATGTTGATATTTTCCTCAAGCTCTTTTAGGTTCAAGGAAAGGATATAAACCTAGATTTAGTCAGTGACCCTTAAATGGAATGGCAACGCGACATCTACTAACATAACAAACAGTATCTCTCTTATACCTAACCAAGGTTACATCTACTTTACAAGAACAATGGTTTTACTGGCCAAAGGGACCACCTGAACTGTCACTATGCTTCATGGTCGAGATCCTTGCGATAACTATGATGTGTACCTAAGAAGTACGAACACGGAATATGGATACAGCACGACACAGACACGTATACGTCATTTCTCATAAAAGTAAGACACTACTACATTAGAGACTCGTTGAATATAATTTATTTTTATATTTTTTTATATAGTTATATAATAAAAATCTAACATTATTTTAATCAAAATTGATATAAA
This sequence comes from Nyssa sinensis, assembly GCA_008638375.1. Taxonomy (NCBI): domain Eukaryota; kingdom Viridiplantae; phylum Streptophyta; class Magnoliopsida; order Cornales; family Nyssaceae; genus Nyssa; species Nyssa sinensis. Next base: position 14,295,566 of record CM018045.1, on the reverse strand, counting down.
AACACATAAATCACAAAAACATTATTAAGATATCATAATAACCTATGAAACACGGATACTCTATTTTATCTTATGTATTCGTGTCGGACACGGACACGCTTGGACACATCCCGAACACGCCAAAAAAGAGTATCTAATTTTTTTGAATTTCCAACACGTTATGAACACACTTTTGGATTTTTTATTTTAATTTTGTTGCATTTTTTTTTGGAATTTTTCCTCATTTTCTCTTATTCTTCTCCACTATTTTTTTTAATACACACAAATATATATAGCAGTTAACAAATTTATTTTGAAATTTGAATCATGAATATTGATTATTAAATGATTTTTTTATATTTTTATTTATTGACTTTTTAATTTTAATATAAATAATATTTATTTGATTTGTGTATTTTTATGTCAATTTTGATTGAAATAATATTAAAATTTTATTATTTAGTCGTATAAAAAAATATAAAAAAACATATTCAATGTGTCTGTTTCTTATTTTTCTTAAAAATGCCGCTTCCGCATGTCCTTGGTGTGTCGTATTCATGTTTCATGCTTCTTAGGATGAAATGGAATCAATACCAAGTTGAACACACTATTTGAAATATTTATCCTTTTCAAACTCAAATTTTATTACAATATTTTAACTCTAGGTCATGCATTAGTACCTCATCATGTTTCAAAGTTGCATTTTGAAAATTTCAAGATTCATAATGTATATCCACCATTTTTTTTATGAAGAAAAAAAAATGGTTTTGATAGTGATATCAATTGCAATAATGTGTTTCCAAGCCTTGATTTATTCTTTTGATATTGATTTCAATTGCAATGTGTTTCCACGCTCTTGATTTATTTTTTTCATTTATATATATACCTTGTTTAGATGGGAGAGGTTTGCAACATCGGTTTCTACGGTGGGAGAACGGTAGAGACGAGTCTCGACTCCCGAGTAGAAACTACAAAAATTTCAGTCCTCTAATTTGATCCATACTTCCTAGATGGTTATGCTCCTCCTAAGAACCATGTCGTTTTATTATCCTAATACATGGCAAGAAAATTGTTTTCATCTTTAGTTTGTTGTTAGATAACTTCCTTGGGATATGGAAAGAATGTTAGAATAGATATTGAACTGGAAGGTTTGTTGGGTGTGCTTGACCACTATAGTCCCATCTTGGAACACGCTGAAAAATCATCATATTTCTTATTATGTAGAAGGTTTGTTTTGGGTTGCTTGAAAGGCATAGTCTAATCTTGAAACATGCTGAAATCAATAAATTTTTTATTTAATCATAAGGTTTGTTTGGGTGGGCTTGACCAGCGTAGTCTCATATTGAAACATGCTGAATTCAATGTAGTACTTTTTCCTCATTAGGTTGCCCATAAAAGCTTAAAATAGCTGGTGGCAGTATTTATTTTGATAAACAATATGAAATTTAATGAAAAAAATCATGTAGGTGTAAAAAAAGAAAAATGGCTTTTCTAGAGGATAAACAAGGAGTATAAAATATATTTATGCTTGAGAAAGATTGTTTGAACAAGCACATGTAAGCCTAAGAGACCTTTCCTATTTGAAAACCTTATTGTTTGTCATTTGAATTTTGTCCATATGATTGTTAATCTTTTTGATATTTTTTACAGGTATTACTTAGAAAAAAAAAAGATATTTTTTTACATGTATAGATCTCGGTTTCTTTTTCTTTTCTTTGCCATATTCTAGTGGTCTGTTGTTTTTGGTGTTGATTTGGTTAGACTATAATTAGTTAAGAGTGCTTGCTTGTTCTTACCAATGTTTCATTGTAATGTAGGACATTAATCACAATTTGGAAATGCACTCATCTTTGATACGAAGGCTCTCCCAGGAAAGAGAATTGGAGGTTTGTATGATCATAAACACTATCTTAAGTGATGGGTTTTTTCTAAGTGGGCTAAATTTATGTGCTTCTTTCTACTGTGTCTTTTGTCTTACTGTGTTTAATTTGTGTTACATGCATTGCTCATTTTGTTTCTTCTTTATGCGGTAATATATCTGTGATGTATAAGATCGAGTCAATGGCTCTGCCTGAAGTGTTCCTGGGGAAAGATATTTTCTTTGCTTAATTTGTTAAGTGGAAAGGGGCCGAGCTGTACAAAAATCTAAGGCTTGGACTCGCATATCTTTAAGAAGCCAAGAGCACATAAAGGCCACCGATTCATTTCGTCCTTTGTTTTAGAGTAGTGATTCATGGCACGTTTTTGTGCAAATATACTCACATAGTTGTGGGACCCACCATCATAACACTCACACGGGTCCCACACCCATGTGAGTATATATGTGCACTATGTGCAGAAACACATGTGCTACCAAACATTACTCTTTGTTTTATCACTGCCTAGGAGTCCGTCTACTGCTCTCCGTCAAGTTGCCCAGAAGATGCAAAAATTATGGATTGAGCCCTTAACTGTTTACTAGTTCATGGATTCCAGTAACCAAGCTTTACAGTGTCTAATGCCAAGGGGGGTACAAGGAGGCAATCCCAGCTGCACAGGCAAGACTGGTGTAATTTTTAATATGACCTCCAAATGGTCTAATGCTTTTAATTCTAACTTCAACTGTTTTATATAATATACATTTTGATGTAATTTGAGTTCAATTCAATGCCTCTTATATTTTTGTCCTAAAATTATTTGATTTTTGGCCCCAAATGGTCCAATGCCTGTACCTCTAATCCTGACTCTTTGGCAAGATTTAGTGTTCATTTCTTTTGAATAAGCATAAGAAAGTTATTACAAAGATGAAAATCCATTTATCCTTATCCTATTATAGGAACTACAAAATTAATGGGAAAATGGGAAAAAATTTCAAGTAAAAAGTCAATGATATTTTTTTGTTACTTTTAACAATTGTTAGTTACTTGGATAAGTAGAGTCTGAAAAATTAAAATAAAAGTTGGCTACAAGCGTAAAAGTCAGGCATTTTACTCTAGGATGGGATTTTTGGTAAATAAATTTTGTCAATCAGTTGCACATAAAATCAATCATCTCATGGAATTCCTCTCTCACTTGAATTTTTTTTTCTTGGTTTCTGATTCTACCCCTTACACTACCAAAGAAACCAACTTTTTGAATAAGCTGCTGTCAAAAAATGTATTCTTACTTTTACCTTTTTTAAACTTCAATTTTTTGGGTAAGAAATGAATTCACTGTATAATTGTCTTACCGTTTTCTGCAAGCTCTTCATATCTTTTGCAATTCTTGGTTTATCGGTGTTTAGGGATGGCATGGGGTTAGAAAGGTTATATGTCCCAGCCAGCTTACTATATTGGTCTTGGACTACGTGGCCTTTAATTGGATTGAAATGCTTGTTGTTTTGGTAGTGGTGGTGTGTCAAAATGGCCTCACGTGTTGGAGTTTCATTGACTAATCTTCCTCATGTATCTTAATTACTTGTTTTATTTATTTTATTATTTTCTTGAACAAGTACATACACCCATCTCCCAATTGAGACTTAAAACCCTCTCCCTCTCCCTTTGGGTGTTGTAGGAGATACCACATAGGCCAAGAGCTGAAGCCTGGATGTTTACTTGTTTTGTTTTAACAGTATTTTTATCGTGCGTGTGTAATATTTTGATTTGGTTCTTTAAGTTACACATAGTTAATTACAGAGTTATAATAATTGGTCCTTTCCTTCTTGCTCCTCCTTGCCTTTGCTTATAAATGAGTGTTTCCTGCTTGAAGATTGAATTTGAGAATTGGAGGGTATTTGTTAAGTTTGGAATGATACACCTTTCTCTTCTGTTGTGGAGCAGAAATGGTTCTATTGTTGGTCAAGGTTGTGATGAGTGATGACTCTTTCATTTTGTCAGAATTAGACTGAGCAGAGTTGTGATAACATCAAACATCAAACATCACATGGATGGTGGGTCTAATTGCATCCATTCTCACATGCCTTCTGCTGCCCCACCTTTCCCCTCTTTCCTATATTATTGAAGTCACTCACTCAAGAACAACCCCAACCAAACAAGAAGAGAGAGAGAGAGAGAGAGGTTAGCATATAAGTTGTCTATTGTTTATTGATCAGAAACATAAAAAAAGGCTACCCCAGTCACGAGGTTCCCGCTACTGTGGGGTTTGAGAGGGTTATATAATTTTTTTTTTGTGATCACATCAAATGTATTTTTGTCCTCCTAACACCCTAGAGCAGTGCCCATCAGGCTATGTAAAGTGAATAACAATTTTTTTCATGTTCTTTTTATGGTGTCATCGTTCGACCCCGAAGCATTTAGCAAAAGCAGATTGCCTGATGTTCATTTTATGTTGGTTTTTGATTGGGCTACGACAACTATGTGTTTTTTTTGGTATTTGTATGTATGTACCAAATTAATGTTAATCAGATCATCGGCATTGTTTTTAGCTCTCTAAAGTTGTATTCTATAGCTATAAAGCACGAACACTCTATTTTGGCTCACGTATCCATGTCGGACATGTGTCAGATACGTTCCAGATGCAACCAATTTTTTTTTTTTTTTTTTTGAATTTTGGACATGTCCCGAACACGTTTGGGATACTTTTTTTTTCTTCCATTTTTTGGATTTCTCCTCTTTTACCCCTCCTTTTCTCTGTTATTTGGGGTTATATATATACTCATATATATATATATTTCATGTAATATTTAGAAAATTCGTTTTAAAACTTGGATCATGGATGTTAATAATTAATCAAGTTCTTAAATTTTTATGTTATTTTGATATTTTAATAATATTGTTTTGACTTGCATGGAATAAAATTTCGCGATATATAGATCGATATATCGGGATTTTTATAATTGCGATACGATATTTGAATGTGAAAAAAAAATTCACAAAAGATCGCGATATATCACAAAAATATCGCGATAAATAGCGTAAAGACAAATGTCACAAAATTTTTAGATTTAAAAATTCTAATAATACCACTTCCATATCGCGATATATTGCACTTCTAACTCTAATATAAGTAGAATTTAATGCTTTACATTATTAATATAATAAACTACGTCTATTTAAATTTTATTTGATTTGTATGCATATTCGACCCGTATTTTTGATAATATAATTAAATTTTGTATAAATTATAGATGTTATTTATACTCTCATTAGCATGCATTTTTTATTTGATTTCATACTATATACTTATAAAATATATGTTTATTTGTAATATCTTAACTTAGAATCATGCATTAGCATGTTAATTAATATTTCAAAAAAAATTATTCAAAATTTTCATGATTTGATATAACTATCCATCATTTTAAAAAAAAATTGTGATATCGATATGTAGTTGCGATATATCCATTGATATATCCATATTTTGGAACATGCGATATATCCTTTTTATCGATATTTTATTCCTTGGTGACTTGTATGTATTTATGTTACTTTTGATTAAAATAACATTAGGTTTTATTATATGGTTATATAAAAATATAAAAAATATATTCAATGTGTCCCTAACGTATTTGTGTCCAATTTTTTTTTTTAAAATTCCGTGTTGTGTCTCGTCGCATCGTGTCCGTGTTTCTTAGATCTTATTTTCCTTTTCTTTTTGGAGTCACAAACATTAAATTTTTAATAGCTTCGTACTATTGTTTATCTATCAAAAACATATAAAAGGGCTAACCAGTGCACAAGGCTCCCGCCATTGCGGGGTCTAGGGAGTGTTAGATAACAAATTTTTGTGATGACATCAAATGTTTTTTCTTTTGTCCTCCTAACACCCTAGAGCAGTGCGCATCAGGCTATGGAAAGGGATTAACAAATTTTTTCATGCTCTTTCTGTGGTGTGATCCGTTCGACCCTGAAGCATTTAGCAGAACCAGATTGTCTGATGCTCATTTTATGCTGGTTTCCGATTGGGCTATGGCAACTATGTGTTTTTTTTTGGCATTAGTATGTATGTACCAAATGAATATTAATCAGATCATCGTCATTGTTTTTAGCGCTCTAAAGTTGTATTCTATAGTAATGACATTTTTGAGGCAACTATGAAGAACCAAAAGACGTCTTTTGAGGAAAGCTGACTTTTCAAAATTCTGCATATGGTTGTAATTTTTTTTCCCAACCCTTCTTTAAATCGGGGGGAACTCTGATGTTTAATCAGGATTTCCAACCTGCTTTGAGGAAGAAAGTTATACACTGCCTTGAAATGCCCTTGACATCCCAGGAAAGGGACAAACGGTTTTATCAATTCTGTGGCCTTTCTATACAAGAACTGGAGGGTATGGCAAGGGAGCTGTGGGTAGAGTTTTGACAATGGTGCCTACTTGTTTGTTTTGGTGTTTTTGGAGAGAAAGGAATAGGCACATTTTTAAAGATGAAAAAGTTGGACATTTGTAGATTCAATGATAGTTTTTTGAAAGTCTTATATTTTTGGGCATTGGAGGCATACCCTCGTATGTATATAATTTCATAAATTTTTTGGAAAACATGAGACTCTAGTTTTAGTGAGTATCTTTTGTATACGGGTTGCCTCCCTTGGGCTTTTTTAATGAAATTCGTTTACTCATCTTTCATGTTAGAGACTGATTTTTGGGGCAAAACTTACCAAGCAGTTATGCCTTTCCTTTCTTCATTTTTATCCATATTATGATCTTGAGATATTATTTATGATTATGCAGGGGCATCTGGGTTGTGTGAATGCTGTGGCTTGGAACTCAAAAGGCTCACTTTTGATATCTGGATCTGATGATACACGAGTAAGATACTTGGTGATCTCTTTCCTGGCATAGTGGCATGTGAGTTTAGTTCTTGTACTGAGCTCTGGAACACTATAGCTGAACAGTTTAACAAAACTCAACATAACTGTGTGAAATCTGCGCATGTAAAAGGCATTAGAGTTTGAAAATATGGAAGGCAAAGTGCATAGTTGTGTGAAACCATATACATATGAAATTTTTAATGAAGAAGTACCACCACAGATGGAGTATTACAAAGTGTTAATATTACCTTTGGGAAAAGAAAATGCAAAGTGTTAATTTGAAGAATAACTTGGGAAACAGGAAAGAGCTGAAAATGTATTACAATAAAATATAAGATAACAAAAAGTAGTGTATTTGGCTTCCCCCCCCAAAACTCACACACAAAAAAAAAAAAAAAAAAAAAAAAGAAAGAAGAAGAGAAAAAATGAGATACCAATTATATCAATGCACAAAAATATTTCTTAAAAAAGATTGTAATATTTCTTGGAGTAAATTTTAATGAATAAGTACCCCTGCAGATAGAATATTACAGTGTGTTAATATTACCTTTGGGAGAAGAAAATGCAAGGTGTTAATATCGATGAATAATTTGGGACACAGGATAGAGCTGAAATATATATATATATATTTTGATAAGTAGGATAGAGCTGAAATATAAGATAACAAAATAGTTTATTTGGCTCTCTCTCTCTTCCCTCCCACACAACCCCCCCCCCCCCCCCCAAAAAAAAAAAAGAAAAAGAAAAAAAAGAGATACCAATTATGTCAATGCAAACACATAGTTCTTGGAATAAATTGTTCTTATATGCAAGCATACATGCATACATATACATAGACATATATGTATATGAATGACAGTGGCAACGATAAAAAAAAAAAATATGAATGACAGTGGCTTCATGTGATCAGTGATTGCTATGGTAAAAAAAGAGCCATTGTTGGGGATATGTGCCCTTACACACGGGGACTTCCTATTATGAATTCTGCCATAAATTTCTACAACTTTTTTGTTTTCAATTAATTTGTTCTGAGTTGACATCAAATAGTGTCTCTCTTCTGTGCTTGATTGGAATATTTGGACTATTGTATCATTTCCTTTTCAGTGCTGCATCAAATTCTGTCACTGAAAAGTTTGTGGGGCTAAATATATAAATTCTTCAATTTTCTACAGATTAACATTTGGAGCTATTCAAGTCGCGAGCTTTTGCATTCTATTGAGACTGGGCATTCTGCCAACATATTCTGTACAAAATTTGTTCCTGAAACTTCTGATGAGTTAGTGGTCTCCGGAGCTGGAGACGCTGAGGTAATGTTATGATGGATTGAACATTTATAAGACATGTTGGCCGAATATTTTGGTAATTTTTGCTTACTGTATCTCCATTTCATTGTTTGGCAGGTCCGGCTCTTTAATTTGTCTTGTTTAAGGGGGAGAGGACCTGAAGAAAATGCTATAAGTCCATCAGGGCTGTTCCAATGTCACAGTAGGAGAGTAAAAAAATTAGCTGTAAGATCTTGTCACTCTCTTATGAGTGGGTTATTCTAATGGAATTCATTAATATGGAAATTGGAAATCCAAATATTTCATGACAAAACATATTGTAGCAGGTATTCATTTTGTGCTTCTGCTTCTCAAAATTTTCTGCTGCTTTGCTCCTGTTGCAGGTGGAAGTTGGAAACCCCAATGTGGTATGGAGTGCAAGTGAAGATGGGACATTGAGGCAGCATGACTTTCGGGAGGGTGCATCTTGTCCTCCAGCTGGATCTTCGCATCAAGAATGCCGCAATGTTTTAGTAAGTACCAAACTTTTATTGTTCCTCTTCCACCTGTTGAGAGTTTGTTATACATTGTTGGCCCATTCTCTAACAATTTAAGCTTTTAGAGCAATTGATGATCTAACATGATATAAGAGCCTTGGTTATAGGAGGTCTTAGGTTCAAGTCTCTCCATTTGCGTTTATTCCCTATTTGCATTTGCATTCTCTTTCGCTTCGCGTTTTAAGAAGCACGGATATGGACACAGACAAGGGATACGACACGACACGACACGACACGACATTTTGCAAAAAGATAGGACATGAATGCGTTGAATATATATTTTTAGATGACCATATAATAGAGATATAATATTATGCAATAAAAATTGATATAAAAAGACACATATTACGAAAATATCATTAATATATTAAAATAAAAAATTCATTAAATAAAAATTTAAGAACTTCTTCATTTAATTATCAACGTTTTTGATTTAAGTTTCAAAACAAATTTGTTAACTTCTATATATATATATATATATTGATCTATATATAACACGGGGAAGAAGAGGAGAAAAAGCTGAAAAAGTACAATAAAAAAAAAAGTGTCCTTAAGGTGTTCTAGACATGTCCAAAATTCAAAAAATTTAGATATTCTTTTTTCACATGTCTAACACGTGACATTTGGACACGTGAGGCAAAATAGAGTGTCCATGCTTCATAGTTCGCATTTGTCTGTGATTTCTTTGCCTGTATGTGTGAGTTCGAGGTCGCACGTGGGAGGAGTGTTTGAAAGCTTGAGATACATTATTAACCCATTCCTTAACAGTTTAAGCTTTTGGAGCAATTGGTGATTTAACACAACCCACCCTCTCTCTTTCCCCCCACTCTTCTTCATCTTATGTGACTTGAGGATACTAATGATTGCATCCTTTAAATGAAATGCTCTTGAAGAAAAGGTAAATTACACTTTTTATCCTTGTAGTTTGTGTTAGATTTGTAGTTTCAATTGTTGCAATGTCAACTTTCACATTTTAGCCCCTTTTTAATTTAGTCCGTCCGTCTCAATTAACCATTTAATGTGGATAGAAAAGGCACACATGAGCACCACGTGTAATTTTTTTGGGCAAAATAGTCATTTGAAAGTCATTGCAGCCCATTCCCGCCAGAAGCCCAATCAGACTTACCAGTTTCATTTTTCCCATTGCGATTACAGATTGAAGTGTGTAACCAAGAACTAATAGGCTGTCTCTAACAAGTTTTCTTAACTCATCCTCTCACTTAAAAAATTTGTTATTGTCAACGATATTCGAAGTGTATGCTTAGACAGTTCTAGCAGCAACACTTGTGCGAGGAATCAAAATCAAAACAAAATGCATTTATTCAGATAAACCTGAATTGTGTGTGTGCGTGAATACATCTCACAAATGTAACTGAAGAATTGAAAAAACTAAAGCAACATTTACATTGAACGTATTGAAAGAATCACCGTATGAAGCAGTTGGGATTGATTCACCGAAACCACTAGAAATATCGAATTCGTCATTGGAGCTGTCATTACTGTTTCCATTGAAGCAATTGCAGCTATTGCGACCACATTTAAAATTAGGCAGCAGATGGCTTCTCATTGTTCTCCTCAATGAAATATCAAAAATAACTTTCTTCATCGGCTTTTGAAAGAAACTGAATTACCTGAAAACGACTATCCTTCATCGCTACAAAAATTTCACCCCTAAACCTGTGGATTGACAGTTTCCATAAAAAATGCTGTAACAAAAAGTGTTTTCCCATAACTTCTTCCGGTGCTCTGTATCCCTTATCTTTATAGGTGATCTGATGAAGTTTCTACTTTTATACACAAAAAACTGTGTCGCACCAACTTAGAGATTATAATGCTAACTTTTGCTTATCCAACATCCCACCCTCATTATGATTTCCAATATAATTGCCAAAGAATGTGAGAGAATCATGTGACTGAGGACAGGAAACTCAACAAGCTTACTAATCAATCTGAAAGGAGTAAATGGTAACATTGCAATCACCTTTCTCTGTAAGTGATGTGCATGAATAATGGCAAAGAAAATCTCTTGCTTTTTAGTCAAGTCATCATCTATGAATAAACATTTAAAAGAATCTTCACAATGTAACTAGAGAGATTTACAATTTCATTCAATTAATTAGAATTTAAAAACAACCAAGGAGATTTTCTGAAGGAAATAACAAGAAGATTTCAGAATCAATTGAAGCACTGGAAAAGAAAATACTCTGGAAATTTCGTCCCTTTCCTTACTACACTATCTTGTTATAGAATGGAGATGACAGAGAAATATAGACGAACAATGCTTCTTTTACGGATTGATTCTTTATAAGTTTGAGAACATTTTACAACGAGATGGTCTTTGTGGGGTGGATTTGAAGAGAGATGTGATTTTTGATGGAGCAGAGTCAATTGTAGTGTGCGGTTTTTTTTATTCTTGCTGTAGTAAAAATGGAGTTGGTGGGGACGCTTTATTTTGGGGGGGGGGAAGGTGAAGTGGTGATGGCTTTTATTTGATTTCCCTTTCTTCTCTCCCTCTCTCTCTTTCTCATTCTCTGTTATTCCTGTTTTAATGTATACTGAAATGAGTAAATGTATTCCTATAGATTTGGAGAGAAATGACATAAAAATGAATATTTTACCTATAAAAATTATATGTGACTTGCATGTGTGTTTCTTCTGTCCATATAAAACGGAAAACTGAAACGAAAGGATTGAATTAAAAAGGGGATAAAACGTGGTGGTTAGCATTCCGACAATTGAAACTATAAGGACTAAATTGAAATTTGAGATAAACTTGAGTAGTGAAAAGTGTAATTTGCCCTAAAGAAAATTATCCCTTGCTTCTGTCAGCAATGCAATTATGCCGCTGTGAAAACTTCATTGTTGTATATTACATAGAACACTTGGATCTGACTAATAAATTTCAAATCAACTATATGATTATACTCATATGCTTGAGTGAAAGCTTGGGTGGTTAAATATGTTGGTCAGTTCTTACTGCAATTTTACACACCAGGTCGACATTAGCCATTATGTAGAAGTCAGCTGTGACTTGTATACTTGGTCAGGTAAAACTTTGTTAACAATTGAAGCTTTTAGAACAGTGGGTTGCTAACATGATATCAGAGCAAGAAGGTCCCGTGTTCCCCGACCTTTGTCACCTCCTTGATAGTATATACATTGTTCACATGGATGCCAAATTCATGAGAGGCCACATGTATGGGCAGTGTTTGAATATTATTATTATACCCCTTTCTAATAAAAGCTTTTAGAGTAATCAGTTGTCAACTCTCTTTATTAGACCATGAACCTAGTTAGGTTGTATAATATGAAAATTAAAGTTGAATAAGAGAAGAAGTGAAGAACAATAAAGAAGAAGAGAACTAAACAAGCTTAGGGCTTCATATATTCTGCCTTAATACCTTGTATATATATTAACACAAGATGAAATTACATTAGTACCCTTATGGTAAAAAGACACATATAGAAATAAAAGAAACATAGCAATAATCACTCTTAACACTCCCCTTCAAGTTGTAGCATACAAATCAAACATGCCCAGCTTGGAAGACAAATGACGAAAAGAAGCTCGAGGTAAGGGCTTCGCTAGAATATCACCAAACTGATTATCAGTGCAAACATAAGAGGTAACAATCTGTTTCTTCATCGACAAATTACGAATAAAATGACAATCAACCTCTATGTATTTGGTACGTTCATGGAAAACAGGATTATTAGCAATAAACATAGCAGCCTGATTATCACAATATAGTTGCATAGGAGTAGACACTTCCACACCAAGATCATAAAGAAGAGAACAAACCTATAACATCTCTAATGTTGTATAAGCCATAGCTCTATACTCGGTCTCAGCACTAGAGCGCGTGACAACACTGTTTTTTACTGCGCCAAGTAACCAAATTCCCGCCAACAAAGGTACATTAACCAGAAGTAGACCTCCTATCAGAGTGAGAACTAGCCCAATCAGCATCACTATTACCAATCACAGAAAGAGAAGTAGAAGGCTTGTATAGGAGCTCTCTTCCTAGCGCACTCTTCAAATAACGCAAAATATGAGTAACATTAAAATGAGAATGTCGAGGAGCATGCATGTATTGACTAACCACACCAACAACATAAGTAATGTCTGGCCGAGTAATCGTAAGATAGATTAATTTACCAACTAGTCGTCGATATCTACTTACATGAGCAAATAGTTTTCCTTGCTCACCATCTAGTTTAATGGTGGAATCTAAAGGAGTATCAACAGGTCAAGCACCCAAGAGACCAGTCTTAGAAAGAAGATCAATGACGTATTTTTTGTTGAGATAGAGAAATGCCCTGGCGAGAATGAGCAACCTCAATCCCAAGAAAATAATGCAAAGCACCCAAATCCGTAGTATGAAAGTGTTGACCAAGATGACATTTCAAATCTGAGATACTTGCAGAATCACTCCCAGTGGTAATAATGTCTTCCACATAGACAATTGAAACAATGGTACCCGTAGAAGAGTGACGAACAAAAACAGAGTGATCAAAAGTAGAATGGCGGAAACCATATGCAAGTTCAACGACACTAAATCTATCAAACCAAGCACGAGGAGATTGCTTCAAACCATACAAAGCCTTTTATAGCCGACATACAAGATGTTCATTACCAGCAACAATAAAGCCAGGGGTTTGAGCCGTATAGACTTCCTCCTAAAGATCCCCATAGGGGAAGGCATTCTTAAGATCAAGCTGGTATAGGGGCCAAGAGCGACTAACAGCAACAAAGAGTAAAATCCGAACAAAATTGAGACGTGCCACATGAGAAAAAGTCTCAAAATAATCAACACTATATGTTTGGGTATAGCCTTTAGCAACCTAATGAGCCTTCAAACGATCAACCGAACCATCAGGGAGGTACTTAATTGTGTAAACCCAACGACAACCAGCTGTTTGTTTCCCAGGAGGAAGAGTTGTAAGTTCCTAAGTCTGGTTCTTATGAAGAGCACTTATTTCGTCATCCATAGTATATTTTCAACCAGAAGAAGACAAAGTTTGTACATAAGAATTGGGAATAGAAAAAGAGGACAAAGCACAAGCAAATGACTGCAAACAAGATGAAGTGCGAGCATATGAAACAAAATTAGCAATAGGATGCTGAGAACAAGTACGTTTACCTCGGCGTAAAGCAATAGGTAAATCATTAGAGGCATGAGGAGAAGAGGAAGAAGCAGGAACCTCAGTTGCGGAAGATGTGGCATCTGGACTATAAGAAACAATGCGCTTGTCATGGGATTGTTGATAAACCTGCAAAGGAGAATTAGATGAAGAAGAAATAGGCAAAGGAAGAGTAGCAAAGGGAGACTCCCCCTCGCGACAGGATATGAGATTTGTGGGCAAATGCTGCCCCAAGGAGGAAAAGAAGGAGGTGGACTCAAAAAAGGTAACATATGCACTTATGAAGTAGCGTTGTGATTCAAGATTGTAACAACAATACCCTTTTTTAGTCTGAGAATACCTAAGAAAACACATTTACGAGCTCGGAGAGATAATTTGTCTTGACCGGGATCCAAATTATGAACATAGGAAACACAACCAAACACATGAGGAGTGAGTGGGAATGGGGAAAGAGTAGGGTATAAAAGAGAGAAAGGAGATTGGTGATTTAAAACAATAGAGGGCATGCCATTAATAAGATAACATGCAGCAAGAACGACATCATGCCAAAAGTGTTTTGGGACTTGCATATTCAAAATTAAAGTGCGGGCGACATTTAAAATATGTCGGTTTCCTCTCAGCAACACCATTTTGTTGAGAGGTGTGAGCACAAGTAGTTTGATGAATAACCATGATTAGCACAAAATGAATTCATGATAGATTGTGTATATTCAAGTGCATTATCAGAGCGAATAACTTTGATCCGTTTATCAAACTGAACAAAAATTTCATTATAGAATTTAAAAAAAACATGTGTAACTCAAATTTTTCTTTCATGAAAAACAACCATATCATACGAGAACAATCATCTACAAATATAACAAAATAATTAAAACTATTCCAATTAGAAGAACGGGAAGGTCCCCATATGTCTGTGTGGACTATAGCAAAAGACTCAAAATGACGACTAGAACTACTATTTGGAAAAGAGCTATGGTGATGCTTGCCCAATTGACAAGTCTCACAATCTAAACAAGATACATGACTCAAACCAGGAATAACTAATTTGAGTTTATCCAAACATGTGGTAACTCGGATCTTTCTTTCATGAGAAATAACCATTTCATACGAGAACAATCATCTACACATATAACAAAATAATTAAAACCATTCCAATTAGTAGAATGGGAAGGTCCCCATATCTCTGTGTAGACAATAGCAAAAGACTCAGAATGACGACTAGAGCTACTATTTGGAAAAGAGCTATGGTGATGCTTACCCAACTTACAAGCCTCACAATCTAAAAAAGATACACGACTCAAACCAAGAATAGCTAATTTGGGTTTATCCAAAGACAGATGTCCCAAACGAGAATGCCACTGAAGTAGTGAAATTGCAGCACTCAAAGCAGATGATGAAAAAGAGGAAGAACCAGCAGGATCCAAATAGTATAGGCCATCATTCTCATGCCCCGAACCAATCATCTTCTTCGTCTTGAGGTCCTTAAAAACACAAGAAGCAGGAGAAAAGGTTATAGAACAATGTAAGGCTTTAGTTAATTGACTCACAGAAAACAAGAAAAGGAAAGTAGGGAACATAAAGATTAGAGGGTAAAGAGAAGGAAGAAGTTAGATGAAGAACACCTCTTCCAAGAATAGGCGGAGAAGATCCATCTGCTAAAAGAATATGATGTTTAATAGGACTTAAATCAGTAAAGAGAGATGGTATAGCAGACATATGTGAGCTAGCGCCAGAGTCAATGACCCAAGATGAAGGTGGATGAGCCACACATGCAATATTACCTGAGTTAGCTAATGTGGCAGTGAAGGAAGAAGGAAGAGTAGTACGCAATGTCTGAATAAGCTTGCCGAGCTAAGTTGTGAGTGAATCAATGAGAACTAGAACCAGGAACAACAGATCCAGAGGAAGTAGTAGGTAGTGGCTGCGGGGTATTGTCAACAACCTGATGTGCATAATCTGGTTTACCATGCTTCATTCAACAATAAGGTTCTGTATGATTAGTGCCACCACAATAATCACACTTCCAATCACCATAACTACCAGTACGTCCACTACGGCTAAAACTACCATGAGCGCCTTGACCTCCACGACCACCATGGGATCCATGAGGTCCAAATCCACGACCACCATGGGATCCATGAGGTCCAAATCCACGACCACTACTGCTCGAAATCAAGGCAGAAGACTGATTCAAGGACTAAAGTACTAGCCAAGGAACTTTGTAGATACTACACACCAAAGAAATGATCCAACACCAACCAACAGCTCTCAAACAACGTAAAAACAGTAACAAACAGTCCCAATAAGCTCTAAAAACAGCAGCAAACAGCCCAAAAAGGCTCTAAAAAAGCAGCAAACAGCCCTAGTAAGCTCTTTTAGTAGCAAAAATAGCAAGCCCAATTACAAACCACAATAACTGAACCAAAAAAAGATCATATGTAAGAAAAGGAGCAGCGAACTCAACCAAAACAGCAGGCCAGTAGCAAGATTTCACAGAGCTGACCACTGGAAATCATCAAAGAGATCAAAACTCAAACAAATCATCATGGGGCTCTCCAAACAAGTGTCCTATGGAAAAATCGCACCTCTTAGGGTTGGATTGAAGCATCAAAAACTTCTCAAGATCACCAAAATCGCAGATCAGAAAAAATGGGTCCAAAAATCCGAAAATATTCAAAAATGGAAAAGTGTATGCAAATGGCTTCAAACAATTTCCCAAAAATCACTAGAAGCATCACAATTGAAAGACGCACTCAACCATGTATTCCGGTCACCAATCGGTGATGACGCCATGCTGATGTCATCATGACCTCATCAGTGATTTGCTGATGTCAGCAAGTTTTTAGGATCTTTTTTTTTTTTTTATCTAATTTTGTTTCGGCTCTGTTTCGAAGAGTTTTCTTGTGTAGATCCTCATGTTCTAATACCAAATTAGGTTGTATAATATGAAAATTAAAGTTGAATAAGAGACGAAGTGAAGAACAATAAAGAAGAAGAGAACTAAACAACCTTAGGGCTTCATATATTCTGCCCTAATATCTTGTATATATATTAACACAAGATGAAAGTACAATAGTACCCTTATGGTGAAAAGACACATATAGAAATAAAAGAAATATAGCAATAATCACTCTAACAAACCTAAATTTATTACCTACCATAAAAAATCAAAATTTGTTAAATTCAACTTTTGTCAGGTTAACCAGAGGTATATACTGGAGATTGACTGGAAGACATTGTGATATCCACTGGTGATTGACTTGGGTTATCTTTGGGTCTAACTTATGTACTCCTGATCTCTCATAATCATGATTTTTCTCATCCAAGTGATTTGACCCTTCAACTTGTTTTTGTTCCAACTTATGTACTCCTGATCTCTCAGAATCTTGCCTTTTCTCATCCAAGTGATTTGACCCTTCAACTTGTTTTATGTTGTCACACACCGGAAATTATTAATGTATTGCAAATGTTTCCTTGGAAGTCTAATGTTTCTATTCTGAGTATGTTGGGAGCGTTTTCCCCTGTATACTGGTCTGATTGGAGTGTGCAGTTTAGTTGCTTATGATATGGGTGAGTTTTGTAACTCGGTTTCGGGCAATAATTTAGCTCTAGTAAGGTGGAGATAAAACTTTTTTGTGGTCTTCTGGATTCATCATTTTCATGTCGAGGACATGCCAGCGGCAGAGGGATATAAATTTTTTTTTTGGTTGAAATAGGCTTGTTGGGATTGGTTTCAACTACAGAGATTTTCCATTACTGCAAACTTGTTTACTATGCTGCAGAGGTTGGTTTGTGAATTCTCTGACAAGTCAAGGTGCTAATGGTTTGGGTGAAGCCTTTGCTTTAGATTGGTTTGTGAATTCTCTTTACTTATATATCATTTGCATCTTTTACTCAATAAATAGAGGTGATAAATTATCTGAAGGTTTTCATTAGTACATAGCAAAGATATTGAGATGTACAAAGTGGTCTGGAATCCCATCACCCCAACAAACCTTCATTTTCTAGTGTTCCACTAAGAGCGGTGAAGCTGGAATACTTGGGTCACTACTATGGGAAAAAGGGTAATTAAACAAAGAAAGGAACTTCCCATTAATTCTTGTTTACTAATAATCTCTCTAGTTTTCCACTATCAAGCAAAATGAAGAATTAATGACATAGGACTACAATCTATGAGGCATTCTTCCATTTGCTTTATCTAGTGTCGCTTTACTGCACCATGAGTGAGTTTCAGTATTATTCTTAGATTTCCTTATGATAGGAATTTGGTTATTGAAACAATAGTGAAGTTTGTTACATTTACTTTGACTTGTTTTTAGGCCTATTTATTTAACTTGTGCTGGGGGTGAAGCTGTATGGCAGTGTTTTATTTTGCAGTTGTCTTTAAATGTAGAACAATCAAGCTATTAAGTTGTTATTGATACCAACAAGCTCTAGCTTGGTTGGTTACTCCTCCACCTCCCCACATGGGAGGTTGAGGATTCAAGTCCCCTTAAGGGGCAAAGTCTGTGTGTGTGAGATTTACCTATAAAAAAAAAGGTCGTTACTGATAAAAAATAAAAATAAAAATAAAATCAAGCTATTAAGTTGTTCTTACAAATTTCTTTGTTGTTTCTGGTCTTGCATCTATGTTTTTAGTTCCCAAGACTTTTTTTTAGTATTAGTTTTTATTTTTGTTTCTTCCTTGACCATGCATTGCACTTGTATGTTTTTGCATTTGATGTTTAATATTCAGTTGGTGAAAATATGAAGTTCTTCATCATGCATTTAATTTTTTGATCTCATATGAATATGAATTTATTTTCTTTCATCTTACTTTTTTTGTCGTCCTTTTTCCATGAATTGAAAATTTGAAATCCTTCAATGTTGTTGTTTTGACATTTTTTTTGGTCCTACTTGTTGGCAGCTTGATTTGCGGTGTGGAGCAAAGAAGTCATTAGCTGATCCTCCTAAGCAGTCTCTTGCTCTGAAATCTTGCGATATCAGTTCTACTAGGCCTCATTTACTCCTTGTTGGTGGGAGGTATATCATGGTGGTTAATTTTAGTTATCACATCACAAGTGCTTCTTCTTTTCTATATCTGCTGATTTCCTATTTTGAATGCTTGCAGTGATGCATTTGCTCGTTTATATGATAGACGGATGTTGCCACCACTATCATCTTGTCGGAAAAATTTGTCACCACCCCCTTGTGTTAACTATTTCTGCCCAATGCATCTTTCAGATCGTGTTAGTCTGGAATCTCTACTATTTTGATGTATCATTATCATTTCTTATTAGTTGTTGTGCTTATATCATTAATGTTGTTGGTTGTAAATGTAATGTCATTCTATTTGCTTTGAAAGGAAAGTTGGGTTTGTGGCTTTACTCTAGAGTTGTTTAAGCCAATAATATCTAGTTAGAGAAGTTTGTATGTCCAATCTTGTTTAGATTTTCTCTGAAACTTGCACAATCTGTTAATATTATTAATTAAACTAGATAGATTTGATTTTTTTTAAGCCCTTGTATCACGGTGGTAAACACATTAAAGGTTTGGAGTGTGCCTAGAGTGCCGGCTTGTACTCCTGAGCAAATGGAGGAGAGAGACGAGAAGAAACTTGATAGAATTTTTTCAAGCCTTATCTTTCATGCTTGCATAACATCATCTTTTTCCACAGTATTATCATTGTGATGATCAGCATCTTCGTTGTTATAATCTGATTCTTCTAAATTGGAGCATAGGCAAAACACTGAACACTAGGAAAGCTAAGAGTATAGTTGTATTTTTTATGTTCATGGGTGCACCCTATCGGTGCTCCTTCTCATCTTGCCATCTACAGGCTTAATCTTTTCATCGTTTCTCGCCCATGTTCATGCTCAGGTTATTTTTATGGCTGGTGTTCTTCTTGGTTGTTGGGCTTTTGTGCTTGACAATATGGTGTTTGTGGTATTAAACAAGGGCACGCGTGATGTTTAGTTACAGTGAGGTATAGGTTTAGAGACTTCTCACAGTGTCTGTAAAATAATGTGGGAGTTGGTGTATGAAGATCTGTCTTACTGATGCTGAGCTGTGTGCCAGCTTTAAAGGACAATAGGTGAGTTGGCTACTTACCATTTGAAAAAAAAAGGTGGGTTGTCTCCCTGTAGAAGAATGCTTACCATTCTACCTTGACTAATGTTGCAGTGAGCCCTCAACTCATTTTGATTTTGGAATAAGATGCTACCAACAGAAGTGTTCCAGAGTCTTAATTTTTTCAGGTTATTGCATTACACCGTAAACCTCAATTGGTCTGGATTCAATTCATCCACAGTCCTATTTGCCATATATTGCTGTGCTTTCGCAAATTTTCTGTTAGGGATGTCCAAGAAAACAATAAATAAGTAGTTCATGCATAGCCTTTATATATACTGCTCTGTATTTACGAAAAAAGGGGGAGTTATTGCTCTGTATCTCAGATGTTTCTGAACCAGGAGATGTCAAAATAGGCTTGATCAGGATTACAATGAACCAGATGTTGACAGTGCTTAACCATATCCCACTATCCTATATTTTGTCAAGGAACCCTACCTTAACTGAGTTGCAATTGTAACACTTGGTTCTGGAAGTTGCTCCATGTAATGCAGTCCTTGTCTATAATTATTAGTATTGTTTGTGTGATTTCCAGTTAGTAGCATTCCTAAATCCAAAAATTATAGTTCGTAGTGGAATTGCGGCAACCTGACTCAATGGAATAGTGCTTTCGTTAGGATTCCTCTATGGTTCTAGCATGAGTCAACTTGAAAAAGTGTTGTTTAGTGTTTGGGCAAACCTGAAGATTGAGGAAATATCTTTTGTTAATGACCCAATTCTCACTGTAACCAGATGTCGTATAGGTTCCCCTTGTGCATCTTTATGAATGCAAATAATGTAAAGCCCCGTTGCCTTAACGATTATCAGTCTGAACAAAATATAAAGATATGCCCGTTGCATGTTACTTCTGAGATCCTTTTCCCTGTTATTTGGTGTGGTCCTATGCTTGGACTAGCCTATAGTATAAGTTTACTCAAGGCTCAAGGATAAATCAGTCCATTACCTAGGAGTGTGTCGTGATTGTGCTAGGGCAAGAAGTCTGTTTGAATGGAGCCGATAAGCTTCCTTGCAGGGCCACTTGCATGACAATTGAACAAAAGGCCAATAGTATTTTGCAAATTATATTTGCAGCTGGAACTCAATATTTTTAATGTTTTCTCTTGATATGTGTGTATGCTCATGCACGTGTACACATATTTTGTTGAGAGATGTTTCCAACGAAGACATGCTTTGCTTGTGAAACTTGTTTAACACTTGTTACATGATCAGCTAGGGAAGGGAAATATGTAAATCTCGTACTTTTGCATGTGGATTTCAATGTGATTCAAGTGTCATCTGTTTCAGTCTATTTAACTTTGTGGTTATCCTTTCCTATGGCTCATAGGTCTTGACATTCCATTAACATTGTCTACTTTTTTACTCATCACAAAAAGGAAAAACATCGTCTATCGTCTCCTTTTGTTTCAGGGCCGCTCTAGCTTGCATCTGACTCATGTTACATTTAGTCCAAACGGGGAAGAGGTTCTCCTTAGTTACAGTGGAGAGCATGTATACTTGATGGATGTAAATCATGGTATGTGTTTTCACCTTGAAACCGTATAGTCTGATGTGATTAACAAATGTGACTTCATGATGTTTTGTTAAATACTTTCATACTTTCTTTTTTCTTATCTTCTTAAGGTACTCATTCAATTTTAGTACAGATGTTATTAAAAAGGTTGAATTACCATTGTATTTGTATATGCATGGGTGCTTTTAACTGCGGAACATAAAAAGAGTAAAAAGAAAGAAAAAAAAAGCAGTTTGATTTATTTGCTTTACCGTGTGCCTTGGTAATATGTTGTCCACTCTGTCGGTAGGACAAATTTGATGGAGAAGAATGCATCTGTACGGGGTTAAAATGTGTGATTTTTCTTATATGTTGTAAATAGGCTTAAAGAAGTAAAATGATGGAATATTGAGGGGCAACATCAAAATTTCTTGTTATTTGGTTAAGGTACAATAGTAAAATTTATAAGCTGCTATACTTGCATTTTTTTTTTAATGTTATGCAGCTGGTGGAAATGCCATGCAATATACCTCAGGAGATGCTTCAAAACTTATGAGCTTTTTTCCCATAGTCAATGGAGTAGAATTGCAATCATCAGCATCCACTGTCTTCCATAGTGGTTTTCCTTTAAAGAGCAATGTCGCTGCCACGGTATGTATCTATGTTTGTTTGAAATATTATTTTAGTTCCTGTTAGGGATCTGTTTTCCAATTAAAATAGGTTTTATTTGTTGCTACTTGGACATAAAATTTGGAGTCTAATGCAGCTTTACAGCTTGACAAGTGCAGAAAATTGGTTCAAATTGCGGAAAAATCCTTAAAGGAGGGTGCAGATTATTTCCATGGGATTGAGGCTTGCAATGAAGTTTTGGATGGTCATGGTCGTTTGATTGGACCTGTGCTAATGCATGAATGTCTGTGTATACGTGCTGCCTTGCTACTCAAGGTTTTTAAAGAACTATTTCATTTTCAGAGCGTGAATTCAGCTTGTTAGTTTTGTATAATGTGTATTTTTTTTCTCCAGCGGAAGTGGAAAAATGATGCGCATATGGCTATAAGAGATTGCCACAGAGCTAGAAGAATTAATTCTTTTTCTTTTAGGGAACTTCACATCCTGTCTGAAGCTTTGTCGCAGGTAAGTTCAACAATATTTATCATAACTGGGTACTCGGCCATCTCGATTGGCAACATGATACCTAAATGACTTGCTGATTGCTACACACTCATTTTGGTGCTTGAACTTGCAGAATTGCATCAATTCTATGCAGAAACCTACATTGTCACATTTTTGTTGTCCGTAATTTTTTAGCCACTGTTTCCATCTGTAGGTTTATTAAATATGTAAAGCAGATGGCTTTGAGAATTTTGAAAGAGGTGCATTGCAAATGGAGTGTTGGCTTACAGTTGGTGGGTCACACTTACAGATTGCATCATCAAATGTTCAGAGGAACTTAAATTAAAATCTTTCAAAATACTAATGTTTACCTCTTTAGACTCTAGGTGGAACTTGATAATCGGCCATTTAGCCTTATCGAATCTTATGCTTACACTTATCTATGTAATGGTGATTTATGAGGCTTGATGAGCCAGAACATCAGATTCTTGATTTTTTTGAGCTTATCACTTTTAACCCTACCATGATATTTAGTGTAGTCTGGCTGCTTCCTTGATTGCTCTGTAAAACTATTTACGGCCTTCTTATAGGCCATATTGCTCAAGGTATCTTGGCCTTTATCCATAATGAAACCGAACCTTTCTCTATGCTTCTTTCTGTAATTGTTACTAGTCCCTGATTGTTATTTTCATGCAGCTGGGCAAACATAAAGAAGCTCTAGACTTTGCTTTAGCAGCTCAAATTTTGGCTCCATCTGATTCTGAAGTTGCAGCAAGTGTGGAGAACATAAAAAAGCATCTTGCAGCAGGTTAGTGGCGATACAGTTTGGTGTCTTGCACATTATTTTTTGGCTACAAGTGGGAGGACATCTCATCCATTTACAGTTATTGAATGTCAGCATAGGGGCAGTCTGGAGATGTGGAATTTTAGTATTGTTCATTTTGTGTTTGGATTTTTTTTTTTTTGATAAGTAAAAAGTAAATATTAAGAAGCCCAAGAAAGGCAATAAGGGCAAAAACTCCAAAAAAGCTTTACATCGGTCTTAAAGACCTCAAGAAGTCAACAAAAGAAGAGACATTTACAGGGAAAGCCTCTTTGGCCCAAAAAATAATAAATGCAAAAAAACATCTTTAAGATAAGGAGTAGGAAGCTCCCAATCTTCAAAAACACGATTGTTCCTTTCGATCCAAAGGCACTACAAGAGGCAAATGGGAGCCATTCTCCAAATTCTCTTAATCTCTTTAGAAAGGATGCACCCTTCCCAAGCCATCAGAAGGTCTTTGACGGAGCTTGACATGACCCATGAGAAGCCAAACATGGCAAGGACAAGGTTCCAGCAGCTCCAAGAAACATGACAGTAGATAAGAACGTGATCCACCCTTTCTTCGTCATTCTTACAAAAATAGCATCTGCTAGCCAAAAGAAAACCCCTCCTCTTCATATTTTCCTCAGTTAAAATGGCCTTCCAAGAAGCTTCCCAAGCGAAGAATGAGGCTTTAGGAGGAGCTTTTGAATGCCAAGTGAGCTTCTAAGGAAAGAGAGTACTTCCAAAATCGAACAAGCTCTTGTAAAAGGAGCTAACAGAAAATGATAACTTATCCGGCTTCCAGACCCTCCATCCTCTCTACCTTCTATTGCCTAGAAATTGTTGATATGACGAAGAAATGAGTTCACCTCCTCAAGCTCCCAATCAAAGAAGTCTCTTCTAAAACAAGGAGTCCAAACAAACGTATTTCCAACGCTCTCCACATATTTGCTAACCCAAGCCGACTTCTTGTTAGCCAAACTGTATAACATAGGGAATTTCACCTTCAACGGCACAGCCCCACTCCAAACATCATCCCAAAACTTCACCTGATCACCCTTCCCTATAACAAAACTACATTTGTCCTTAAAAATTCTCCATTCTCTTCTAATGTATCCCCAAAGACTACAGCCCATCGGCCCTTCCACGTTGCCTGAACACCAGCCCCCATTATCACACCCATACTTGGACACAATGATCTCCTTCCAAAATTCCTTATCACTTTCACCAAAGTTTCATAACCATTTCCCTAAGAGAGCTGTATTGAAGATTCTCAAGTCCTTCACTCCTAAGTCCCTTAGAGACAGAGGCTTCTTCATTTTATCCCACGCAACTAGGTGGAATTTTCTGCAGTCTCCCTCGTGGCCCCACATAAAGTCTCTTTGAATCTTTTCCAGTTTTCTGCTAACTGTCTTCGAAATCGGGAAAAGGGACATGAAATAGGTAGGGAGGTTGGCCAAGGTGCTTTTAACAATAGTGAGCCTGCCTCCCTTAGAAAGGAGTTGGCCCTTCTAACCTGACAACTTGTTATGAAACCTCTCAACCACAGGATCCCAAACCCCAATGGATCTCGCGTGAGCTCCCAACGGAAGACCTAAGTGTGTCAAGGGGAAGCAACCCACTTTACAGCCCAAAGTGCTAGCTAGAATATCCGTCCCCTGAATCACCCCCATTAGAGTAATACTGCTTTTAGCCAGATTGATCCGCAGACCTGACACGGCTTCAAAACACACAAGAATGCACCGGATAAAGCGCAGCTGACGCACTATGGGGTCACAAAAGATGATGGTATCATCAGTGAATAAAAGATGGGAAACGACAGTGCATCCACCCCTTCTTTCCCCCACCTAAAAGCCTTTGATGAGGCCAACCTCCTCTGCTCGGAACATGAAGCGGCTCAAAGCCTCCATAGCAATCACGAAGAGAAAAGGGGATAGGGGATCCCCTTGTCTCAAACCTCTAAACGAATGGAAGAAACTTGCTGGGGATCCGTTGACGAGGATCGAGAAAGATACTGTGGATATGCACGACTGGATCCACTTCCTCCACTTGCCCCCAAAACCCATCTTTGCCAACATACCCAACAAGAAGCTCCAATTAACATGATCAAAGGCCTTTTCAATATCCAACTTGCAAACCAGCCCTTTCCTTTTCTACTTTATCCTAGAGTCGATGCATTCATTAGTAATGAGAGCCGCATCCAGAATCTGTCTACCCTCCACAAAAGTATTTTGATTGGGAGAGATGATACTAGCCATAATCTTCTTCAATCTTAAGGGAAGAACCTTTGCGATCAGTTTGTAAACATTGCTTACTAGGCTTATGGGGCGAAAGTCCTTAATACTAACAACTCCCTCCTTTTTAGGAAATGAAAGAAGCATTGATGCTTCTCTCAAAACCCCCTTCCCTATGGAAGCTCCCAAACACCGTCATCACATTCGCTTTCAAAACAATCCAACATTTTTTAAAGAAAGCCATAGTGAACCCGTTAGGGCTTGGAGCTTTATCCCCGTTACACGCCTCTAAGGCTTTCTCCACTTCATCCTCCAAGAATGGAGACTCCAGGTTAGAGGCGTCTTCCTCGTTCAGGCTTTTCAATAGAATATCATCCACTCCACGTCTCCAGCTTCGCGGATCTGAGTAAAGACTAGAAAAGAAATCAACAATTCACCTTCTGATGGGCTCCTCCTCAGTGAGAACTTGATCATCAATAACAATAGATGAGATTCTATTCTTCTTGTAATGAGATGAAGCCATTCTGTGAAAGAACTTTGTGTTGCGGTCACCACTTTGAGCCAAACGGTATGAGATTTCTACCTCCAAGAGATTTTCTCCATCTTTAAAATTTGCCCAATTTGACCCTTTAGGCCTTCTCTCTACCCTTTTTTCAGTAGAGAGGGATCCCATCTGATCTTCCTTGTCCAGCTCCAACAGATTATTCAGCATAGACTGCTTCCTTTCCTGAATTAAACCAAAGATCTCACAATTCCATTTTTTGAGGTCTTCTTTAAGGAGTTTCAGCTTTCTGGTAATGCAGTGACTTGGAGACCCAGTCATAACATAAGACTCCCACTAATTTCTCACCAGGTTCACAAAACCTTCACTTTCTAGTCACATGTTTTCAAATCTAAAGGGGCTTTTTCCTGTGCTAAAACTTTCACAAAATAGCATGATCGGGTGATGATCAGAATAAGGTCGCGGGAGACTTTTGGGAGATACCTGGGAAGTTATCCTCTCATTGGTACGACACCAGGAATCTATCCAATCTAGACATAGTTGACTGATGACCTCCTCTGGACTAGGTGAATCTCCCTCCCTCTAGCTGTAAGTCCACAAGGCTTTGAGAGTTTATGAACTCGTTGAAACTCCTCGTAGCCGAGGTCAGTCTTCCACCCCCAACCTCTCACCTGGGTTCCGCACAACATTAAAGTCCCCCCCAAAGCACCAGGGGATTTGCCAGGAGGGGGGCAAAGCCTGCAACTCATCCCAGAACAAACTTCTAACTCCATCAACAACTGGCCCATACACGCCACAAAAGCCCCACACCAGAGAATTGGGAACCAGACTAAACTTGCAGGAGATAGAGAATTCACCCACTCTGTGCTCAATACTGGTAACCATTCTGGAGTCCCAGACCACCAAAATACCTCCTGCAGAGCCCTGGGCATTCAAAGCAAGCCACTTGATCCATCTGGATCCCCAAATGGACCGAACAACCCTCCTCGTAATACTTTCCATTTTAGTTTCCTGAAGGTAGATTATAGTTGGCCTCCATTCATGCAGTAATCCTTTGATGACTACATGCTTGTCTGGGTCATTTAACTCCCTCACATTCCAAGACAAAATTTTTAAGTTCATAGGACAAGGTAAGTTTAGATCCTATCGATGCCTTCTACAAAGACCTTCATCGATTTGTTGCCCCCCATAGTTGACTGTATAGGACAATTCTTTCATTACTCTTTTCAGTCTTTTTACTGATTTATCCTCCCTGTTTTTCTCCGAAGCATTACTAGAGCAAGGCCGAGCATTGCACATCACTAGGTCTCTGAATAATTCCATCAATCAATCCTCAAAACCTTCGCAGGGGACACCTAGCAACTTACTGACCTTCCCCATTTTCCTGAGCACCCACCCATCTGATAATCTCTGTTGATGGCAGAAAAGTTCGCTTGTGTATTCCTCTGCATTCTGAGGTGAGCCATTTGGATACCCCTTCGGCAATACAACTACCAATGGATTATAGTCCTCCACGTTTTCGGCGATTTCCTGATGCCGCAACTCCATTTTTCCCCTCTGGTTGACTGGATAAGTCAACATGTCCTGTACTGTGACCAGTTCCTCTTCTGCTGCAAAAGAGCTTCCTACTACCGTATTAATTTGGAGAACGTCCTTGCAGAAGCTGCTTTCCAAATACTGGAGGAACTCGCGCTCATACAACATGCTGTTGTGGTCTGAGTCTTGCCATTCTGAAGTAACGTTTACTTTTGCTGCCTGTGTCGCCTCTTTTTCTTTTTGCTTTTCCTTTCCCTTCGCAGCTTCCCTGGCTTCGTTTGCAACTGCTTTAGTGGCATTCTCACGAGCTCTACCAATTCCATTCCTCCCAGTAACTGCCAATAACTTAGCTAATGGGTTGGAGAAAGCCTTGATATTTCGTTTAGAGAGGTTGCACCTCGGTCTGGGCTCGGTAGCCTTTGAGGGATTAAGAGACTTGCTCTTATTGGGCTTAGCCTCAGTGGATTGGGCCGCACTAGTCCAATCCTTGAAGCTTTCGGTGGTTTGGGCCAAAAAGGTGCTTTCTTTATGCAGCCCCCCCCCTTTGGTAACCCCCCAGGCCTAAACGAGTGGCCCAAGCCTCTTCTATATCCACCAGCCGTTTGATGTTGGCCCAACCCAATCGGCCCCAATCCATGCGGCCCAACCTGATTAACATTAGAGTGGCCGAAACCCTCTAAGCCCCGTCTTCTCAAAAGTTCTGGATCCTTCCTACCATGCGTCCACCTCACTTGCGGATGAGATTTGAAATTCAAATCCCTTGTACTAGCGCTAGGGGGAAGCCGTCGACGGTCGTCCGTGTCAGGTTGCCATAGCCCCGAGTCAGGATGTCGTAACCTCGTGTCAGGGTGCCGCACCCCCGTGTCAGGATGGCGTCTTGCGATTGGAGGCGCCCTTGGCGCGTGTGTGCCCGGAGCTGCTGTGCCATCTCTTCCCTTGGTCGCTGCAAGTTCCAGCTGACCTGGTACAGCTTCAACACACTTCGGCCCAGCTTCCGACCAGACCGGGATGGAGAAGGATCAGCTCCCACACTTGATGCTGAAAGATGCAGGGATATCCTCCGGCCGACTTCTGACCAGAATCCTTGCCCATCTCAAATGCCGGTGTTCAACTGTGTCTTCATCCATTGTCACAAAGTGGCTACATCGATTCCCCATCTCGCGAAAAACTTTCATGCTCCACAAAAAAGCCGGGAAACCCATCAACCGAAGCCATATGAGGCCTTTATCATCTTGCCCTGAGCAGCATCCCGTCGGTGACCAAGGTGGCAAAGTCACCGATAGCCCTTCAAAAGACCAATTCCTACCGTTGAGGATCCTGTTTGCCTCTTTTTCCGACGGCATCTCGAAAAGGAACCAGGCACCATTCAAATCGAAGACCTTCAGGGCGGCTTGGATCCCCCAATTTCTGAGAGCCCAATTTTGGATCTTGCGTCTGTCTGGGACTAGAGTATCCAAGTCACCGAATCTGTCGATTAAGCATCGTCGGAGGTAGTTGAGACGACTGCCGCATGACCCCATGTGTACCTCAAAGTCTTCGCGAGCATGAGTTGGATGTGATTCCACCATAACTGGGTCCGCAGGCCATTCATTGATTCTGCAAACATCCAGGTAAGACTCTTTTCTTATGTTGGCAGTTTTTGGTTTGGATAAACTTATCGATCTGAATGCTTGTGCGTATGTTGACTATCCCCCTTTCGTTTGTTCCTCTGGCAAAAAAACAGAGCGAATCCCCTTCTGCGATCGACCTTCTATTCTCATGAAATTTTCCCTCCGATTTGAGCCTTTCCACAGGAATAGACTTTTGTTGCGTCCGTGCATTTCGATCTAAAACACAATCCGTCTTCTTCCTTTTGAAAAAGCCTCCAAGGTGTTGCAAATCCATTCCAGTTCCCACCTTAGAACCCATAACCTTCGGACTACGCCTATACCTCTTTCGATGATTTGAAAGAGTTCGCCCGGCGCATCCACGTCATGAACAACGTCAAAAGATTTGTCTCCGATTTGGGCGAACATTCTTTTGTTTAGTTCTTCATCATATCAGGCTTCTATTCAGAAAAGATGTGTGTATGAGAGTTCTCCTATTAAGGATTGATATTTCATCTACCATAATCAGCCAACTATCATCATTCTACACAAAATTTGAGCTTACCTACTATGAAACATCTTCCCTCCATCAACCAAATTGATCACCTATATGGGAAGTCTTCCCAACATAGGCCTGATTTTTTGAGAATTAGTCATATCTGTACATGCATGGTTGTTGTCGTGTGTAATGGGATGATGTATTTATCTATTTATCTTATCATCTAACTTTTTAAGTTTGTTTTCATTTTCTTAATATGAAAAAAGGAAAACATTTTTTTGATCAATTAAAGTAATTTCTATTATAGACAAGAGGCCCCGAGGAGGGCTAACCCAATACAAAAACTAAACCTAAGATCTCCCAAAGAATCAATAAGCCTATTTAGATTCATAGGGTATTATTCCTTTATTCAAAAGAAAGACGTCTTCAAAAAAATATCTTTCAACTTCCATGGGGGAGTGTCCTTTCCATCAAAGACACTTCTATTATTTTCCCTCCAAATACACCAAATAAGGCAAATAGGAGCCATTTTCCATGCTATTCTCAACTCCTTCCTAATTTTTTGCATCTCCATCCTAAAAAAGGTTGTTTGATTTTGGCCGGCATAACCCACTTGCACCCAAAAATGGAAAGCAACATGCTTCAAACATCCCATGCTACTTTGCAATGTAAAAGAAGATGATTCATCATTTCTTCCTCCTCTTTGTACAATGGGCAACAACTTGGTAGACAATAACCTCTCCTTCGAAATTTTCCGTCGTGAGAATAACATCTCATGTCGCCTCCCAAGCCAAAAAAACTGCTTTTAAAGGCCCTCTAGTCTTCCATGTCATTCTCCATGGAAGGGAATTGTCCTTCCGGTCCACCAACTTCCTATAAAAAGAAACAAACCGAATATGTTCCATCCCCATTCCCCTTCCATTTGATCCCATCCATCCTGCCCTCCACTAATTCTACCTTGCTCAAAAAGTGCCATTAGCTATTCAATCTCCCCCAATTCTCAATCATAGAAATTTCTTCTAAACTTTGGGGTCCAAATTCTCCTTCCCCCAACCACCTTGATGTTCTTTGCGACCACTCCTTCCTTATTTTAATTTTTTTGATCAGTAAATGTATAGTTCAATAAATGGCGCCTGAGGGGGTCGAACCCATTTACAAAAAAGGGAATGGCTACAAAATTAAAGCTTAAGTTCCCCCAAAAAGTTCATATAGCTATCTAAAAACATAGGCCTAGCCTCTTTATATATATAAAAAAATAACAATTTAAGTACATGATTTTTTAAGCACCATGGAGTTAATTCTACCCCTTCAAAAATCCTTCTATTCCTCTCATTCCAAATGCTTTAAATAATGCAAAGAGGAGTCATATTCCAAGCTATCTTGAAATCCCTCCTTACTCCTTTAACCCGCCATCCCCAAAAAAGCCCCTTTAACGTCGTCGGCATCACCCAACTCAAGCCAAATAAGTTGAGAAACATAAACCATGCCTCCCTTGCCAAAGTACAATGAATGAGAATGTGATTCACCGACTCTGATCCTCACTTTTACAAAGACAAAACCAACTAGGAAGATGGTATCCTTTCTTGCGCAAGTTATCCATTGTCAATATAGCCTCCAAAGCCGCCACCCACGCAACAAAAAGCCACTTTGCTAGGCACTTCCACTTTCCAAATAGACTTCCAAGAAAACCTCCCTTCCTTATTCCTAGCTTGGTGATAAAGGTTGGGAATTTTTTCCTTTTAATACCCCTTCTCCACTCCAAGGGTTCCCCCAAAACTTCATACTCGACCCATTGCCCACATCAAACTTGATGAATTTAGAGAAGACATCATTTTCCTTTCGAATAGCCTTACCTTACCCATATGCCTCCAATGCATCCCTGCTCTGTGGTGAACTACCTCCTTCCTCACACCCATACTTAGTAATTAGTAGAGATCACCCTTTTCCGTAGTGTATGATCCTCCATTGCAAACCTCCAATCCCACTTGCCTAGTAGAGATTGATTGAACAAGGACAAATCTTTAATCCCAAACCCTTTCCACTATTGCGGCTTTCACTTTGTCCCAACTAACTAAATGAATTTTCTTCTCTCCCTCGCCTCCCCATAAAAATTCCTCCTAAACTTTTTCAAGTTTCCTTCTTATTGAAGCTGGCATCAGAAAAATCGACGTATAAGATGTTGGAAGATTTTCAAAGGTATCAAAAGAGTGATCCTTCCCCCTTTTGACAAGTACTCCCTTTTCCATCTCGTTAGCCTCCTTTGAAATCTCTATATCACTCCATCCCATACCTTAGTCGATCTCGAAGATACACCCAGCAGAAGCTCAAGATATTTGGAAGGAAGACTGCCCACCTCACAACCCATTCCCCATGTCGTCTCCTCCACCTCCGCCACCTCATCAACTGGAATGAGGTCCGTCTTCTTAAGATTTACCCTCAGTCCCAAGACTGCTTCAAAACATAACAAAATACACCACAAAACACTAGCTGCATCTCCTTCGCCTCGCAAAATACAATGTTGTCATTAGCAAACATTAGATGTGATATCTCCTCTCCTCCCATCCCCATCATCAATCACAGTGCCTTGAAGCAAACCCCCATTTCTAGATCTGTCCACCATCCTATTGAGTGCCTCAATAACAACCACCACAAAAAGGAATGGCGAAAGAGAATCCCTTTGTTTCAAACCCCTCGAAGACCTGAATAAATATGTTGGAGAACCATTCACCATAATTGAATAAGATACTGTGGAAAGACAGGCCTAAATCTATCTTCTCCCTTTCTTCCTGAAATCCATCCTAGCTAGAAGGAAAATGACAATTCCAATTCTCATGATCATAAGTTATTTTAATATCCTACTGACACACCAATTGGTTCTCTCTCTTTTTCCTCCTTGCATCAACACATTCATTTGCAATCAAAACCACATCAAGAATGTCCCCCCCCCCCCCCCCCCAAAAAAAAAGAAAAGAAAGCATTCTAACTTGGCAAAAAATTTTCACTCATCACATCCTTCGTTCTCAAAGCAAGAACCTTAGCCAATAGTTTATACAGCTCCCCGTGAGACTAATCAGCCTATAGTCCTAAACGTTGTCCGCCCCTTCCTTCTTTGAGATCAAGGCGAGATAAATGAAGAATTGAGGCTTTTCTCAAAGACACACAACTGGTAAAACTGCCGTAACGTCGCCTCCGATAACCCTCCAACAGTGCTTATAGAATGCCATCGTGAATCTATCCGGCCCTGGGGCCTTGTCCCATCGCAAGTCTTAAAGGCTGAAAGAATCTTTCCTCTTTTGAAGGTCTCTCCAATTTTTTGGCTTGTTCCTCTTTAATGGTAGCAAACTCCATTCCCTCTAGATCTGGTCTCCACTCATAGGCTTCCTTATACAGTCTGATAGAAGCCCACTATCCCTTCCTTCACTTCCTCCTCCCCTTGCAGCCTCCTATCACCAATTGTCACCACACTGATATTATTCCTCTTTTTATGGTAGTTAGCCATTCTGTAAAAGTTTAGTGTTCCCATTTCCCTCTTTCAATCGTAGGGCTTGGGATTTTTGCCTACATGATATTTCTTCCGGCTTCAAGGTTCTTGCCAATTCCCCTTTCATGCCATCTCTCTTCATCTGTCAAAGAATTGTCTTGCTCTTTCCTATCCAGTTTTTGAGTCTTCATCAGTAACCCTTCCTTCCTTGCTTGCACATTACCAAACTCTTACTCATTCCATTTCTTCAAGTCTGCCTTTAGGAGTTTAAGCTTCCTAGCCATCACATAACTCGGCTCACCCCTAATATCATATCCCTGCCACCAAGCTGCCACTTCATCCCTAAAATCTGGATCTTGAAGCCACATGTTTTGAAACTGGAAAGGAACCTTACCCCACCTCATCCCACAACTATCCAACAAGATTGGGCTATGGTCTGAAACTGGTTTGGGAACGTAAGTCTGAACTAAGTTGGGGAATTTATTCTCCCATTTCACTGAAACAATAAATCTATCCAGCCTTGACATAGCTGGATTCTCTCTGGCACTCACCCACGTGAATTTTCACCCCTCAAGAGGAAGATCCACCTATCTCCTCCTATCAATGATCTTCGAGAAACTCCTCATACTTCTTGTCAACCTTCCTCCTTCCTCCCTCTCATGCTGATAGAAGACACAGCGCAAGCGGGAGATTTTGAAGACAATAGCTTTGAAAGGTTGAATAGTCTCAATGGAGAAATTGAAACAGTGGTACTTGAGACTGCAGGTGAGGGAGATGGGGAGAACAGGGGGCCTTTAAGGGAGATATCATTGAATGCTTTAGTTGTGAGAGATGAAGCAGTTCGAGCAGATAGTGAAGGGGTGCGCGAACCTCTGTCGATGATAATTCCAGAGAGAAATCAGATTCCTGAGTCGGCTAGAAGGAAAATAACGGGTTGAAGTGCCCAGATGGGTTATGCTCAGGGTCAAAGGATGATTAAATATTTGGGGGTGTCATGCCATGGTTACCAGGAGATATTGAGGAACCTAATTTGAGAGATTGAACAGAATAACAGGCAATGGAAAATTTCTGCTCCTGTAAACAAGATTTTGGAGGAGGAAATATCGGCCAAAAAACTTCGCAGGGTGATGAAGAACTTCGAATCCACAGTTAATTTTGATGGCAGAAAGGGGGAGGCGGGAACAGAGGCCTGTGAGAAGGAAGCAATTGTGGAGGTTTCTAAATGAGTTGGAAATTTTTATCATGGAATGTAAGGGGTCTGACCCAGACAAACGGGCAGTAATTAAGGGAACTTTGAAAGGGTGGAAGCCTACGCTTGTTTGTCTTCAAGAAACAAAGATGCAATTAATAACGAAGAGCATTGTTCGTAGTTTGTGGGGTGCTAGATGAGTGGAATGGAAATTCTTGGCAGCAAGAGATGTGATGCAGGATGCTTCTAGAACACCCGCAAAGGTGGGGAAAAAAAGGCGAACTTTCTAAAGCTATGGAACATAATGTCTGTACATGCTGCACTATAAGTAATAGTTTTTCTCTGTACTAAACATTAGGGGATGAATACTGAAGCCTAGGATGTGTCAGTGACTCAGTGGATATCATTCTTAATGCTACTCATGTTAATTGTGTTTGGTTCTTCTTTGGTGATTTCTAGCCTTACTTTTTGATTGTTGTACTTTGTGTAGTTCAAAATAACTCTCATCCGATTGTTTCACTCTTAAAAGATCACTCATTGTTGATCTCTTATGTTGAAGCATATTTTGCTATAATTCTAGTCCTTATTTTGAGCAGCTCATTCCTTTTTTGAGGTCCAGATTATGGCTCATACAATTTACTGTTTTTTCATACATCCATATTGATAAATGCTGCCATACATAATTTTTGTTTGTTTTTTCTTGTGCTTCTTTACTTTTTAATGGGTAAAGAAAAGTTGCACTATTTTCTAAAGCTTGTAGCAATTTGTATATAGTTAATTTTTCTCCTTTTTGTTTGTTATTCAAAATATATATCTCCTAATGTCCTAATTTATATTTTAATCCATCTGAACGGTTTCATTGATAGCTGAAGCTGAGAAGAGTAGCAAAGGAAATGATGGAATGTCTAAGTCTGAACCTAGAGCTGGAAGAGTGCTTTCATTGAGTGACATACTCTATCGTTTGGAGGCACATAGTGATGCTTCTCAAGATGGTCCTAGGTCTGAAAGAGAAGATTCTGATTATGATGAGGAACTGGAGTTGGATATTGAAACATCAATATCTGGTGATGAAGGGCGTGATTTTGAATCAAACATGCTTCATGGGAGTTTAAATGTGAGAATTTATAGAAGAGGTGATTCAGCTACCGAGATTGGTCGAGCGAATGGCTCTTGTGGATCACCTACTTCGTCATCTCCAAATGATAGAACAACTTATCAGGTTTTGGTTTTGCATTTTAACGTTTGATGCTATAGTCAACTGTTACCATCTTGATGATTCTTTTTTTAGTTTTGAGTTGTTCTCCAAAATAAAAAAGGATCTGCTAACTTTCTTGTCCATAAGTAACTGTTACCTTTTTTGCGGAAAAAAGAAAGAAAGAAAGAAAGAAAGAAAAGAAAGATGAGTATAACAACTATCATTTAATTGAGGTTCTCGGGCTTTTTTTTTCCCTTCTTTTTTTCTCCTGTGGACCCTCTCCCTTTTTTGTTCTTTTTAAATTGTTTTAGTTGTTTCATGTTGAGATATTTGAATATTTCATTTTTGTTAATTCTACCTTCAGTTAAATTATTGAATTTACTTTAAGATTGTTTACTTGTCCTTTATGGTGATACTTAATAAATTGATTTTTTTTTTTTGAAAGAACTCATTTACCTCGACTTCCTTGATGACAGTGATTGAGGTGCATGTCCGTGATAAATTTGATGTCAAACTAAACATTTTGGCAATTAGTAGACGCACGCACACACAATCATACATTTCAAGTTTAAGATTAAATTAATAGTGCCCTCCATCTATTAAGATAAAAATTCACTAAATGGCTTACCTTGTTCATTTTCTGCATTGTAATGAAAAAGTACATTATATGGGTTCCACAAATGTAAAATCTTTCTTCATTATATTGTGATTAAATTTTTCTTTCCGTTATCTTGCTTTTGCCTTTGAACTTATTTGTGCTGCTGATATTTGCAGCCTGAGGTGGTGATAGATATGAAGCAGAGATATGTTGGCCACTGTAATGTAGGGACTGACATAAAACAGGCTAGTTTTCTTGGCCAAAGAGGTATAGTTTTATTTTCTTGTGTTGAATTTTATCTTCTATGCCTTCTGAACATTCATGTAAAGTAAATTGAAAAAGAAGAGGAAAGAAAAAGACAATTAATTAAAATTCCACACAGATAGAAGTCACAGCTACTTTTGGTATTCTTTTCCAATAATTTTGTTGTTGGATGATCTCCTGTTGATGGCTACTACAGAAATTACAAGAATCCTATGTCTTCATGGTGCCATATAGCTATGCAATACTACATTTGTGCTGGAAGAAATTTGGCTGTGGTTTTGTAAATTCTGACAGATTTACCTTTTGTGTTTTAAAAACTTGTTAAATCTGCTGCGGTTTTTGCATTGGCACTCAATAGATTGCAGGGATCAGGGCATCAATTCAATTACTTTTGCCGGTCTTTTACTTGACCAAACCTCTTTACATTTGGTGGTAAATTTATCAAGGATTTCTTAGTCTGGTGGTGATAAATTGACAATGTTACTGTGAGTTACTGATTTGCTTGGGTCTTTTTGCACCTTAGGATCCTCAGTGTTTTGGATTTGTTCAATTTTCTCTTGCATATTCCCCAATATACCAAAAATAGGCATTGTGCACAACTCTCCCTTTGAATTCCAATACATTTTAAAAAGAAGAATTTTGCATGGTTTGGGGATGGGCGAGATTCAAGAAATGAGTAGAGTAGAATGCAGGTCAGTCTGGTAGATTCTAGTGCTTGTGTACATCACTGTAGGGGAATCAGTTTTTTTAACTTGTGTCTTGCCATTTTGTGGCCTTTAACTTCCATAGTGTTTTGTGGCTTTCAACTATGGATGGCAAAGGGCATGTTTGGGTTGGAGTAAACTTCATCTGCCCATTTGGAGAATATACACTTCTTTCCCAAACCCATCATGGACACCTGCTTTCCTGTGCATCATGGTGAGTTCTTGTGTTGTGGGCCCAAAAATGGGTTTGATCTCAAATTGTGACTTGGGTTCATGTGATGAAGGTAAAGAGTGTGGGACTTGGGTTCTTCACATTCTTTCTGTATGCCACTTTATTTTTGAACTGCTTGTAAAGTTCTTTTTTACTTTTTTTATTTTTTATTTAATGTACTTGGCTTTATTAAGGATGTGCCACTAACCAGTATTAGAGAGAGAGAGAGAGAGAGAGAGAGAGAGAGAGAAAACTGCTTTTGAAGATATTTGAGGAGCAACAAACTATGTGATGTTATTGAGGCCACATTTGGTTGGGTATAAGGTGAGGTCACCTATTCGTGGCACTATAACCTAAGGGCGGCATAGTGTCATATTGGGGTACGAGTACTCAACTATATAGGTCCACTTGAACACAACATGATCTGTGTAACCCTTTTGATAAAAGGATCGTGTTAGGGTCGACACATTTAACATGTATAACCCGTCTATGCACTACTCATTTAACTTGTGTTTCCATCTTTTTTTTTGAGAAGTAAGAGTGGATATATTAAACACAACCCAATGGGGGCAAACTCATATTTTCCAGGGAAAGGCCTACAAATTAAGGGCTTAGAGTCCCCAAAAAACCGACTATAGATATTACATACATAGGAAAGGCTTCTTTGGCCTAAAAATGCAACAAACACAACAAATTATCCTTAACTTTAAAAAGGGGGATTCTCTATCCCCTCAAAAACCCGACTATTTCTTTCACGCCATATGGTCCACAATAAGCACATCGGCGCCATCCTCCACACACTGCGGACACTGCTCTTCATACAGCAACCCCTCCAACTTAGGAGAAGCTCTCTTAAAGCAGCAGCCAACACCCACATCTGGCCAAAAATAAAAAAAAGAATTGCCAACAGTCCCTTGAGAATGGATGGCGCACTAAGAGATGATCCACAGTCTCCTCTTCATTTTTGCACAAAATACATCGATTCACCATCATAAATCCCGTTCTTTGGAGATTATACATTGTCAAAATTGCACCCCAAGTGGCTTCCCAAACAAATAATGCAGCCTTGGCACACGAGAGTACCAAATCTGCCACCAAGGGAATTGAGACTCTCTCCCTTCCAATAGAACTCAATAAAAAGATTTAACAGTGAAGATTTTTGTAGGATCAGCAGACCATACCAGGGCATCCCCTCTACCACCATTGGCTTCAAACCTGTGCAAGACTGCAAGTGTTCCAGCAAGTTCGTAACTTCCCTTACTTCCCGATAAAATAAATTTTGGCCCCCACACCATCACCCCAGCCTCCTTTTGAAGTAATCAGCCACGCTTCTTTATTAGCTGCTAAATTGAATAACCTAGGGAACCTCTCCCTTAGGGTCTTCTTCTCACACCATGGGTCCAACCAGAACCTCACTCTAGAGCCCTCCCCTACTTCAAAACATAAGTGATTCTGAAAAACAGCAGCTCCCCTTTGAATGTTCTCCCAAAAACTACATACCACAGCTTCTATCCATTTCCTTAGGGAACCATCCCCCCTCCAGACTTCCGTAGTTAATACCCACTAGCATCCTCCATTGTCTTGATCTTCCGTTCCATATCTCCACAACCATTTTCCCAACAGGGCTCTGTTAAAGAGACGATGGCATTTAATGCCTAAACCCCCATTGAGATTGGAACCTTGACTTTCTCCCATTTCACTAAATGCATCTTCTTCATCTCTTTTGTGCCTTCTTGTAAGGAATCACTGAGTTTTTTCTGATTTCTTTGCAACCGATGCTGTGATGGGGAATAGAGACATATAATAGGTTAGAAGATTAGTTAGAAAACTTCGAATTAGCACAATCCTCCCACCCTTGGAAAGATATTACCTTTTCAATCCTGCTAGCTACCTTAAGAAACACCAGCACATCCCAAATACCATTAGAAGAAGTTGATGCCCCTTAGGGCAACCCCAAAGATTTGGAAGGGAAGGACACTAGTCCATACCAATTCCTCCATCCCCCCAACTTCCCCAACCTGAAGTAACTCACACTTGTAAGTCCTGACAATTCTTAGAAACTTGAGTTGGCTTTCTTTTACCTCACAGAAGCTAATAGCATTGTTTGCGAACGAGAGCTGAGGGACCTCCACCTGCCTGGCCCTGCAATTCAACACTTTAAAATCATGCAACAAACCCCCACCTTCAGCTATAGTCATCATCTGACAAAAGGCTTCCATTACAATCACGAACACAAATGGAAAGTGGGGTTCTCCTGTCTTAGACCTCTAGAAGCCCTAAAGAATCTCACAGGCGATCCATTCACCACCACAGATAAGGTCACTGTAAAGATACAAGCCCAAATCCACCTCCTTCATCTTTCCCCTCAAGCCCATTCTCTTGCTCATATGCATCCAGAAATTCAAACACAGATGGTAAATCTCATATATTAACATAAAATATTATAAATCATGTTCATATAACTCATTAATTGATTTTAATAAAAAATAAATGCAAATATAACACAAGCTAACTCATTAGATATTATGACATTTATTTTTGAATAATACCGTTGCTTAGATGTTATATAGTGGGGTTATGTGTGTTCAAGTTATTCGAGTTGACATTATTAATTAAATGGGTTTCAACAAAAGCCGCTAACTTTGTGTCGAGTTCAAGTTGTGTTAGTCCTAATCTGACCTTTAGAAGCTTGTATTTGGAGTTTGTGGTACTTAAAATAAAAGTTTAATTTTTTTTTCTGGGTAAGATGGGGATATTGTTCTCTTTTGGTTGGACGGAGAGCATAGGAGAAACATCCTGTTACCAGATATTTCCTTCTTATTATCTTATTAAAATGCATGCTTCCTTCTTTTTAGCTTTTGGTTTGGAAGGGAGTTTATTATAAGAGGATGAATTATAAAGCTGGTCCACCACCTTCAAAAACTTTTTCCGAGTGGGAAACTATTGCTCTATATTTGATTGGGAAACAAGTGCAGTGGATGTGTTTGTACTTATGTCTTGGCTCTACATGAACAATTGTTCTAGTGGACAAATGTAGTTTGGTTGAGACCATTGTTACTTCACTTCAGAAGTCACTTGCAAGAACCTCTTATATTATGGAAAATTCCTGCTATTGAACTTCATTTCTGCACCTCAGGTTTAGCATCTAAGAGGTATGGATTCAAATCTATGTTGGTACACTTTATTAGGTAATACAATACTTTGCCTTACCATATCAAGCCCAGGGAATACTAATGCAGACGAATTTCTCATTCTCAACTCAACTCAACAAAGCCTTATCCCGATTCTTTGGGGTCAGTTACGTGAATCCTGTTGCGCCATTCTTCACAGATCAGTTGTGCCAGTTGATACAATACTTAGAAATTCATAGGGTATTGGATGGGTGTGGAACTATGTCCATTTGTGCCGGTTGATACAACAAGGAATTTGGTAAATTATGAGATCATCTTTAAAGGGAATCATTTTGTTGTTTTTCACTGGTTTTTGCTTCTTGGGTGTGGAAAACATATTTTAAGTTTTTTGTTTTGTTTTGTTTTTTTTAGAGTTTTGCATCAAGAAAGAAAGATCTAACCTCTAGTCTTGGATTGAAGGCACTAGATTTTAAAATCTCAACCGATTTGCTGTAGATTAGGGCTTCTTTTGTCTCATTTTATTTGCTGCAGGCTAGGGCCTTCTTTTGTTCTCCTTTTATTCATTTATTTTTGGTTTTTTTTTTTTAGGAAGGGGGGGGGGGGGGGGGTTTGGTGCGCTCAATAAAGTTTGAACTCTATTCAACTTGAACCCAAAAAAATGTTCATGGGTGATATCTAGAATGTTATCTCGTAGGCTGACCAATAAT
This sequence comes from Nyssa sinensis, assembly GCA_008638375.1. Taxonomy (NCBI): domain Eukaryota; kingdom Viridiplantae; phylum Streptophyta; class Magnoliopsida; order Cornales; family Nyssaceae; genus Nyssa; species Nyssa sinensis. The sequence continues at coordinate 14,254,548 of CM018045.1, read as the reverse complement.
TTCCTTCTTATTTATTCATTTATCTGTTTTAATTTTTTTTTAAATGAGTGTTGGTTAACTTGCTCCGGAAACTCCCTTCACCTACTACATGGAATGGCGGAATCTAATATAGTCAAGTGTCGACACTGTCACTATGAAACAATTAAATTTTTTGGCCTCACACTTCCCATGTCATATTATACAGATTATCAGTGAAGTTCTCCCCCCCTCTTTCTTTTCTTCCCTTCTCGTATGGTTGAGTTTGATTGGACAATGTGGTATGTCCTTGACATTGCCAGTATGACTTCTTTTTTTCTTTTTCTTTTTCTTTTTCTTTTTCTTTTTTCTTTGTAATAGGGAATGACTAGGTTTATGATGAGAATGAATATCGCTTTACTATTCCCCCTACTACCTTAAGGAGGTCAAGAGCTAGATAACCACAGTTTTGAGCAGGAGCAGCAATTCTAAAAAATGTCACATGGTCAAGGTGCCATTGAATTTTATAGTCATTTCCACATATGTATGCTTGCTTACACACACACCTGCAAATATTGTTTTTGCTAGTGGTATTGTATGTTATAATACCTGCATATCTATTATATGTTGGGTTGCATTGTAGAATATGAGTAGTAGGTTGGGCTGGTGGTTTTTAGCCTGGCTTCTTTTAGAGCGGTAGATTTTTCAGTCTCCATAGGTTTTAATTGTTTATAAAGTGTGGGAACAGCTTGATTTATGGTCAAATCCATGTTTAAACTTGGTCAAACTCGCGGTGGAGGCAGATTCTACTCTAATCAGCCAATGCTTATATTAGAGGGGAATCTACCTCTGGTTTTACACTGATAGGATAAATTTCTAACTGGCACGATTTTGTGCTTTTCATTCTCCTTTGTGATTGTGCCATGTTTATCTTAAGTTGCAAGTTAAATTTCCCTACCTCTATGGTTGACCTGCCCCGGCAAGATTTTGTTTTGTCGTTTTTGTTTTTGTTTTCATTTTTTTTTTATTGGTGCAAGATTTTATCTTTTCATTTTCTTTTGTGATTGTGCCATTTTATCTTAAGTGTTCATGAACAAAATTTCAAGTGCATTGGGAAGTGAAACAACAGGAGGCCGGAGAGTTAAAATGAAGAAGTTTTTGAGTGAGTGTAGCATTCGTTATACATTATATCAGTGTCTATTACCTGCATATTGATCCTTCATGGCTGCACGGTGGTTGTAATGCAGCCATCATGAGATTTCATATGTCTCCCAGATTTCACCTAAACAGGATTAGAGTTTGCAATCAACATTTCTTAGTCATGAATGTATGTTGATGGACTCTATTACTAAATTGCAGGTGAATATGTTGCTAGTGGAAGTGATGATGGGAGATGGTTTATCTGGGAAAAGAGAACTGGTAGACTTATAAAAATGCTTCTTGGAGATGGAGCTGGTAAAGAGTTTCCCCCTTACCTACCCAAAGAAAAAGGGTTCCCTTCCCTTCTCTTTTCTACTGTAAAAGTAATTTGCAGTTTAGTTGTATTCTGCAGTCTCTATTTATTGTCTATGACCTCATCAATCTTCTCTGCAGTTGTGAACTGTGTGCAGTGCCATCCATTTGATTGCGTTGTGGCTACCAGTGGAATTGATAGCACGATAAAGGTGAGTGTGGTGAAAGGGATGCTAGTTGAGCACATCTGTCAAGGTTAAACAGTTCATTTATGATAGTAAATGGTTTCAGATTTGGACTCCAAGTGCTCCAGTCCCATCCATTGTGGCTGGTGGAGCTGCAGGACCAGATACTGCTGATATTTTGGATGCCATGGAAAGTAATCAGCGCAAATTATGCCGTAATCGTGATGCAATCCTGTAAGCTTCTGAAATTGTAAAATCCACGAAGAGATATTATTATTGCATTCATGTCATTATGCAATATGTTGATGAGTCTGCATGAGATGTTGAAGGAGATTCTAAATATTTTGTCAGTAGTGTTGTGTTTTCTTTCAAACAATTGCAGCACGTGCACATGTAGAAGTTCAACTCAACAAAGCATGCCACTCCCATGTGTCTCCTCCTGGGTTGTACCTCAATGAAATCATATCCACTTCAACCATATATGCCAATGCAGTTTTTTATTTTTTATTTTTTTTAAAAAAAAACTACCATAATTCAGTCATGTGCTCCTCATCGGTGTTGCACATGGCTGAACCGTTCTAATCGTATGCTTTTTTTTTCGTCTTGTACCCTGTCCCTAACCTCTGGCGGAAGTGCTCAAATCTAATTGTATTCATTCTTGTCTTGCTATCATCCATCTCCACACTCATGTTTTTGTTCCATCTACTTGTGTTGTATGCATATTGTTTCTTCATTGCCTGACATCTTGTATTGGGAAGTATGACTGGTATTATGGTTGTGTAGAACATCCTTTTCAATTTGATGCATGCACCATCATTGCACAACAGGTTAGCAGTGCCCTTCATTCCATCTAAGTCAGATTTTATGGTCAACATCCTCCCTGGTCCATCTGTTCTAGGCTTGTCAATGGATCTGAGCCCAAGGAGTTTTTTATATACACAGATATCCACATGTATATGTTGAGAGCTTGATAAACATTGTTAGTCCATTCTCTCACAACTTAAGCTTTTGGAACAATTAGTTGCTTAACATGGTTTTAGAGCCTTGTTGTGAGAGGTCTTGGATTCAAGTCTTTCTATTTGTATTTATTTTCTGTTTGCATTTGCATTCTCTTCTGTTTGGTGTTTCTTTGCCTCTCCATGTGTAATTTTGGTCGCACGTGAGGGGGGAGTGTTGAGAGTTTCATAAACATTGTTGGCTCATTTTCTAACAGCTTAAGTTTTTAGAACAATTGGTTACTTAACTGTGTACATATTTGCCATGATAACATTTAGTTTAGTCAAGGTTTGTTTTTTCTTTCTTTCTTTTTTCCTAGTTCTATATAGAACCTTAGGAGCAAGGGTAGGATGAGAAAACATGGTGTCATCTGAAACAATAAAGATGCCGAACAATTTCACTCCTAATTGATAACTTTGGTCACAAAGTTGAGGAAAAAAAAAAGATAGAAAAAGAAGACGTCTTATTTGAACAATCACAAGTCTCAAATCTTACATTACACAGATTAAGAAAAGAAAAATATTTTATAGTAGGGTTGAACAAAATAATAAAAAGACTAAGCTACCGTTAATGAGATGCTACACATAATGCTAATATCCATACTACACTAACTCCTCCCTCAAGCTCATGGCAACAAAAAAAATGATCCACAATTTGTCAAGGAAAAAATGGAAGCGCATAATCGTGTGGGACTTGGTAAAAAAATCAACCAACTGGGGTGTAGAAGGAAGAAAAGGATGCCAAGTTGAAGATGATAGTGTAAAAAGTGACAATCAAAATTGTTCAGTTAGCTTATGGAAGACGGAGTTATGAGTTATTTAAATAGCACTTATGCTATCACAATACGTAAGGGTAGGAATAGACAAAAAGATGCCTAGATCAACAAATGATCAGCAGAGCCAAATAATCTCAGTGGTACGTGTTAAGAGCTTGATATACATTGTTGGCCCATTCTCTAAAATCTTAAGTTTTTAGAGTAATTGGTGATCTAACATTGTATCAGAGCCTTGGTTGTGAGAGCTCTTGGGTTCAAGTCTCTTTATTTGTATTTATTCCCCGTTTGCATTTGCACTCTCTCCTCCTTTGCATTGTATGTAGTTTCTTTGTCTCTTCACGTGTGAGTTCGGGGTCGCACATGAGGGGAGTGTTGAGAGCTTGATATACATTGTTGGCTTATTCTCTAAAAGCTTAAGTTTTTAGAGTAATTGATGATCTAATAGTACAATACTCAATTTTAGTAAAAGAATGCACAATAATACTATGCTCTTTCCTGGAGTCACCTTAAAAAACACAAAAGTTGGTAGTAGATTGTGATCCATATAATCACCAGCCCAATCAATATAAACAATGTAGAAGACGAATATAAGAGTAAACTTTGGTACAAGGTGTCTTGAAGATAGCATAAGATGCAGTGGACAATAATCTAGTGTCTGATAGGAGAAGTAATGAACTGGTTGATGACATATAAAACATAAGTAATTTAAACCAAATTGTCAACAATAGCTTTATACATAGTAGGATTAGACAATAGAATGCCATACAAGGAACTGATCGAATTCCCCTCTTTACTTATTCTAATATCTAGCCAAATTTGTAACTGGTCGAATAAAAACTATTGATACATTTTATGACATTTAAATTTGGCAATAGTTAACATAGTTCTAAAGGAGTCTCAATTGTCCGAGTATTTGATATACGGGCATTCTGAATAACATGTGGTGCATACTTGGACGGAGAGAGAGAGGGCTTATATCCTTTATTTTAAAATAATGCTACAATTGCAATTTTAACAACATAATCCCAAAAGTATTATTATTAGTAATGCTTATATCGTAAACATAAATCAAAAGAATAAAGTGACTTGCAGAAGTAAACCAAGGTATTAGAGTGGAGTCATGATCAGTAGAACAAAACCCAAGATCACGTATGACAATGGAGAACTATTCAAACTAAGCTTGAGGTGCTTGTTTGAGACCATGCAATGCCTTTTTGAATTTGCACGCCTCTCCAAATTGATAAGGAAGACTAGGAGGAGAAATCATAAAAAAAATTCCAACCAAGTCCCCATTGAGAAAAACATTTTTGACATTTATCTTTGAAAGACTACTAATGAACTACTGTTATTGTTATAATAGTGCGAATTATGATAATCTTGACATTACAAATAGAGTTTATTTAGCACAATAACACTTAAAGTTATTAAACAATTATTTTTGTTTAAAAAAATAAAATATATCAAAACCATTGTGCCACAGTTATAAATGCTAGCATTGCTTGAAAAAAAAAGTGAAACTGATAATTAAACTTTCGTGATTAAGAATTTAAAAATAATTAAAATCACAAACTTTGTTATTTATAACTTTGTTTAAGCATTCTGCGTTATGCGATTGTGGCCTTTTTTTTGTCATTGGATTAGTAGGCTTGAGATATTTCAAATATTCTCTTAAAAGTATGGATTCAATTAATGGATTTTTTATCTTTTTATTTTTATTTGGTTAAAGCTCGAGAGGGTTTATTTATTATTTTTGTTCTTTGCGTTCGTCTTGCACTTTAAGGTTATGTTTGGTATGGTTAAATTGGTATTACAAGAATATCTATTTTAACTTTTTCATTTATTGTTATTGCTTGGTATAATTGAAAATACTTATTTCATAAAATTAGCATTTTTCTTCTTGTAGTGAAATTCCATAATGTTGTGCATATCCTTTGCCACCCATCGAGTCTTGTACCGCTCGATAGAGCCATTAGATTGAATTTTGATCTTGTACAATCACTTTCGCCAATTGCACGTTTACCAAAGGGTAAGAGAACCAATTCCCGCATGCCTGTCTTATGGAAAGCAAAACAACTCTTCATCCATAGTTTGTTACCAAAGAAGATTAAGAACAACCTCTTTAGGAAGTAGGTTCGAAGAGGGCATGAACAGAAGTAAGAAAAAACAGAAATTAGCAGAATAACTAGAGTTAGAGAAACTAAACTTTCTATAGCACTTAACGAAAATGCTTAAGATAGCAAGAAGCGGTATCCATGTTGTCAAAATCTAATTGAAAGTTTGAGGATTGAAGCAGAGGATCTGGTTCTGTAGAAGAAATATATGTATTCTTGCTAGTGTTAGTGTGAGTGTAAAGACGAACAATAATGAATATGGAAAAGGAACATCAGAAATAGTCACATTGCTAACATAGGGGTTAGGTGGAGGATCATCAATAAAGGGATCAAGATAAATAAGTTCAAACTTATGCAAATTGCGAGGATTAAGAGGAATAGAGAAAAAATGAGTATGCTCCATAAAAATCACATGGCAAGAGATATAGAGTTCGTAATAGAATCATAGAAATAATAACCCTTCTGTCCCTCACTATAACCAAGAAAAACACACATTGTCAAATGACGAGCGAGTTTGATATGGACATTTTTAGAAAGAACAAAATAGGTACACTAAATACGCAAAGAAAAATAATCATGAGGCTTGCCACACAAATGCTTAAAAGGAGAAACTACAGGAATAACAATGGAAGGGATATGATTTAAGACTATTTGATATGATGTTTTTGACTCCAATAATAGGAAACTTGAAAATTTGACTATTTAAGCCAACTTATCTAAATACCCTTGATTCATAGAACTTGATAAAATAAAAATAAAAATAAAAATGACCAATAACATACTTTAACATGTATATAAATTAAGACCCAAAATAACCTGAGACTTGATTATGCAAGATTCGAATTGTGCTCCATGTAAAATTTTCTTTTTTCCCTTTTTTTTTCATATTCTCTGCATCAATATTATATAATTGATGTTTGATATGATGTTGGTGTCCTATTAATTGGGGTGGCTACATAAATGATGTTTGGTGTTTTCATGTAGAGTATGTGACTATGAAGCACGAACACTCTATTTTGGTTCACTTGTCTATGTTGAACACAGACACTCTCGGATACGTGAAAAAAGTGTCCTTTTTTTTCTGAATTCATACATATCCGAACATGTTAGGGACACGCTTTGATCTATTCCTACGGAATGTGAATTTTTTGAAATGATTAAATTACATAGACAAAAACCCTCATGACATAGACACTACATTTTACTTCAAACAAGAATGAGAAAATCTGGACTCTGATGAGGTCACCTTCTGGTGTGCTAGGATTTGAGGGTTAGACAAGTCTGACACCTGGATACAAAGATGTGTACTGGTGACCATGCAGTACTGTTCAGACTGCCTTTCTATCACAGACCATGATATCTAATCATTTCATTCTCATGAACATGAAGCTATTTCAACACAAACTATAGGTAAACTTGACTGTAATGATGTTTTAATGTTTTTTGCAGGCCCTTTGATCTTTTTGAGCGGTTTAGAATGCATGAGTTTAGTGAAGGATCTCTACATCCGTTTTAATTCGCACAGAGCTAATCTGGTCCTGTTCATATACATGGGTAACTAACACAACAACTGTAATTTTTTAATATATTATTTTCAGTATCTGAAAATTACTAATTATCTCCCATCCTCCTATTGAGATCATATTACAGGGCTCATAAGCTTGACCAAACTTTCCACTCTAGTTTGGCATGCTTTCATTTTGTTAAATGTTCATAAATTGTTTGATCCATAAAAGTAAAGGGGAGAGATGAAAACAATTAACAGAGCAGGAGGAACCAATAAACAAATAGCCAAAGTGGTCTGCAGAAACAGTGATTTATAATAAGTATAACTTCTGATGTGTTGATTAAAGTATTATTATTACATATAAATTTACTTTATAAATTGCGAGATTTGTTCTTATTTGTCATTTTTTTAGCAAAAAGATTGTCATAGTTGATTGAGCCAGCAAATAGTTTTATTTCCCCAAAAGAATCGATGGCTATTTGGTTTGATTTATTTATATTTGTATAGGATAAGCATTGGGACACATTATTAGGTTAAAAGAATATCACTGCGCCATTGGTGTTGAAAAAATGATAAAACTTAAGAATGATTGGTCCTTTCATAATCATTTATAAATTACTTTATATTGCATGGTTGATTAAGTAAATATTAGTTGAAATTCAATATGTGTGTGTGTTTTCATATGCCTTGGCACAACGATACGATTGTTCCATTGCGGCCTGGAGATCATGAATTCGAATTGTAGAAAGCCTCTCCGCTCGTAGGGGTAAGGTTGTGTATGTCTAACACTCCCATATCCCCTCCCCTCCTTTCAAGTGGTAGGACTCCTGTCTTTTACACCATAAGCATTACATATTGGGTAATAAACTATTTTGCAGCATTGTTGCTTTAAATTGTTCACTATGTTATCTTCCAAAGTTTTGTAAGAAAATCTACACTTTTAATTCTATTTTTTTTCTTTTTCTTGATCTATATTTCCATCAATGTTTCCATAATTTTTTTATCCTTGATATGTATGATAGTCCATATCATTATCTTATTCCGTATTCAAAGCTTGTTTCGTAGGTTTGATCCAAAACGAGGAGAGAGAGAGAGAGATTCTTTCATTGTCTTTGAGAATCAGGCCTCTATTACATGACTTATTTAGGGAGTAACCTTTAAATGTCAATTATAACTCAAATTTGTTACATCATCTGTAGTATATTGCAATGTTTTGAATCTTGAATAGCCATTCCGCTGAGCTTAACATATTTCATATTGAGGACATTTTATAACCTAATTGATCTCTCTTTTGCATTATTACAGGTGCGCGTTGTGAATTTCAGAGGATTAATGGCATTTTCTGTTGCGGTAAAAGGTTTGGAAAAAGACAGTTGGTGTTGGTATTTAATTAACCATGTAAAGCCGTTCTGGGTTCCCAAAATAAGTTGGAAGTTTTTTTTTTTTCACGTAAATAAATTGGAAGTTGAATGAAGAATTTTTTTTCTTCTTTCTTAATCAAGTGTGGAGCTTCTTACCAGTTTTTTTGTAATTAGATTTAATTATTTTTTAGTAAATAAATTATTGTTATTTTCTCTAAAGAAAAAAGGTAAGCATTCGGCTTATTATATCTCTATAAGAAAAGTATGCCTGTATAATGCTCCTTGCTAAAAACTCTAATGTTTAGAATGAATAGAATTAAAATGAATTTCTTTGGTTTGATGATTTAAAGAGTTTCAGTTTAAAAAAAAAAAACAAAAGAAACATTATTCAATTTATTTTTTGTGTTTGGTTGAAGTTTTGAAAAGTTTATTAATTATTAGAGATTGTTAACTTATTAAATATTAATTAGAAAATGGTGCATTTGATATTGTGATTCAAAAACTAACACCAAATAGTTGCGGAGCCAAGGGGAAGGGGATTAAAGATGATCATGACCATCTTAAAAATTTGGAAAATGCATTATTTTCTACATATTTTGTTAGAATTTTTGTGATAAATACTTGTATTTGAATTATTGGGAGATTTCTGTACAAATATGTGTTGGGAATTTATTTCTGTTAGCATTCGTTGAATCTAGACAGATACATTGTGTGTAGACAAAATACAAATTACTTTGATTTAGCTCTGTAAAATCTTGATTAGCTCCATTAGAATTAACTTCCATATAAATGGGCACTCTTGTAATCAGCTTGAAATATAGAATTGAATGCAACCCTTCTTCTCTTCTTTGTTCATGGCCTTCAACCACTTTAACATGGTATCTGCAATTTATATAGGTGTACCAATGAGGCCAATCATTCAAAAAAGGGAAGGGGTTGAGCTTGGTTAAACTTAAATCCTAGACTTTGTCTAAATTATATGAATTGCATCCGGGTCAACCAATATAGGCTTTAGACATAGGGGGCTCTATTTGCATTTGAGAAATAACTGACTAGGGATTGTGTAACCTTTGCCATAAATATATATATATATATATATATTCCATTTATGACATGTAATAAAACAATTTATTTGCGAAAATTATTTACATGCAAAAAAATATTTACTTATTAATGAAACTACAAGAAAATTTAATAATTAATAAATTTTTAATTTATCGTAACTATTAATTATAAAAGCCAGCTGCTAGCACCATCATCTGCTAAATTTAATTAGATGATGATAAAAAAAAAAATGAAAGATGGGGAGCTCGTATTAAAATGGATTTGGTTGACTAATTTATGCATCTTTTAGTTTATGGATTTGATAAGGAGAAAGGAAAAGAATAAAAATTAATTTGTATTTATTTTCTCTATTATCTACAACAAAAAAAAATTAAAAATATTTTTTATATATTAGGCCCTCTCGTGAGACCCAGTAATTAGAACTCAAAAAAGTTACATCTGTCAAATATATATATATATACACACGATGACATTATATATGTTATATGTTTAAGGTGTTAGGTTCAACTCACTTTAAAGATCACTTACTTATAAAAAAGATATAGTGGCATGTACTATATATGTGATATAATTAGATAGTAAAATAATTATGAACTATTTAACTTGTTTTTTTTTTTCACAACATTTATGAAATTATTTATGTCCAAAAAGTGTACAATTTGTTGAAGTTATTGTCTCAAATTGATGCAGGAGGGGGGCATATGAAATATGAAGTAAATTAGGAGTTTGAATTATCTAGTTAACTTTAAAAAGGAAGAAAAGAAATGATTTGTAAACATATAAACTCAATTCATTTTCTCTTTATTTTCTTTTAAATTAAATTATACATTATCATATATTTGTTAATCATCTCTATTACCGATAATTTTAGTCACCCGAATCTCTAGCATTGACTTTTAATATGAACTATTTTTTTTATTAATATATTTACTAATCCTTGGTATGCGTGATTATATCACCTCAATCAATTTTTTTTCATTATTTATATTATAAATATTATTTCTATAATCTTACAAATATATTCATTTGTAATCATATAACCATTGAAATTCAAACATTTCAAACTGATCTTTTGTTTCAGTTCTTATTTACCATTAAAACTTGAAAGAAAATTATGACTATCATCTATAAGGATGGTATAGAATATTTGACCGATTTATAAAAGAAATTAAAAATAAAAATAATAATTAATAATAATAATCTAATCTCATTTGGTCAACTTTTTTGGGGATGTGGGCTGACTTACTTAGGCTCATCTTTATCTACTCATCATGGACCCACCATTGGATATTCTGTAATCAATTAACCACATTTGTAACAGGTCACCAATAGTGTCTATTTTTGGAGTGTACAATAAGTCCAACGTACCGTTGGGCTCATCCATCCAAGGCCAAGAAAAATGAATATATATATATATATATATATATATATTTTTAATGAAGTTTTGACATTATATATCTTTGTAAACATATTATTTGTAAGATTTGGAGGGTTTTAAAAAAAAAGAAATAATAGCTCAAAATATATGTCACAGGTTGGATTAATTTATATTTATAGTAAAAATAATTATTTTAATTATTTAAGATTTATTTGGTATGATTTTTGTATTTTTGTTTGTAAATATAATTTCAAAAAATATTTTTCCAAATGTAGAGTTATTTGAAAAGTAAATGTAGAAAAATAACTCTACAAATAAATGTAGAGTTATTTGTTTGTCATATATATTATGTCTTATTAAAATGAAAGAATCGTATTTTACATATGTTTATTTCGATGAGCGGTAAAAAAAATTTAATTAGAGAAAAATGCAGTTTTAAATAATACAGTTTAAATTGTAACATTTGAATAAGTTGTTAAAAATATTAGATATATTATATAAATAAAAAAAATATTTAAAAAAAAATTCTTACTAATATTTTTCTAAAATATGTGTTTGAACTTAAAAATATCAAATGAATATTTTAAAAATATCAAAATAAATATTCAAATATTAAAAAGTTTTAATTCAAACTTTAAATCACCCGCTTCAAAAATGAGACAGTCCATCCAAACTGCACAGGTCTTATTCAACAATTTAATGAGATTTTGAGTTCAATTTTGAAATGTAGCAAAAAGTCCCAGTTAGTGTAGGGCAGACCTGAAAGAAGGCTCAAAAGTCGAAGAAAACGGAAAAAGAAAGACTACAATACACGCCGAAAGGAAGAGCGGAACGGCACGTTTCGGCATTTTGAGTGGCGTCAACGCAAAAAAAATGCCCCTGGAGAAAATGATCAGGTACTGCAGACGCAAATCATAAACGCGCGAGCTGATTGATATGGTCACGAGATTAGGCCAAGTCTTTCAAATTGATGGGCCCATGGAACCCAATAATCTTTAACATTATTCAATGCCAAGATGTGAAATCATAAGTGTAATCAGTCACCCAAATCATGCTGACCATCGGACATTTTTTCAACTTTAACCAAACTCACCCCATCCGTCCGACATGCGGGTCCAACATTGGACCCATCTAAAGATACTTAGGTTAGATGTGTGTTTCAACTTTCATTAAAAAATATTATTTATTTTTATCTGCCAATTCATTTAAGAATCTAAAATTAATCGACGAATCTAAAGTTTTAGCCTAACATAAGGTCTTACCAATTTATTTTTATTGACTTTAAGTCTAAAAAATATCTGTTTATTAGAGATTTCTTACGTCATTTTTATAAGTTATTGTTAGCATCATCTATATCACCCCAACAATAAAATATATTTTAATTATGATAATTTTTATTTATTTTTCTTTTTAAATGTTTTTTAAAAGAAATTTTTATTTAAGAATTAAAAAACACTAATGTCATGTCATTATCAACAAGAGATCTCAACTAAAAAATCATTTCCTAGTTGATATAACCACAAACATGTAATATCAATGTCCAATACATTAAGAGTTATGTATTTTGATTTATTCCTCTTTCACAATTTCATCTAATGATTATTTTTTATGACTTTTTAAAGTTCTTTTTAATAAATAAAAATTAACAATTTTTACTTTTTACTTAAAAACAAAAAACAAAAACATATATACTTTTTTTTTAATCTCAATATTAATTTTTAATATACTTATTAAAACAGTTGTTTTCAAGAGAGGCATTATTTGTCATTCCAATTCACAGCCATTCAAGATCAAATCAAGTAGAATTATTGAGAAAAAAAGAGAAAAGCAAAAAAAAAAGGTTGTCGTCCACCATGCATTGTTATCAAACTTCACAACAATGTTGTTGGATTGTCCAACATCGCCCGTCTCTAACTCTTCTGGTCTATCTATATGGCTAGCTGCCCCTCTCTTTAACACCTGAGTTTTAAGGAGTTGAATAGGCTGGGCCTCCAATTTTCAATATGATATAAGAGTCAGGCCCTCCACGGACAATGTTGGATTGTTACATATCGCCCGTCTCTAACTCTTCTAGTCTATTTATATGGCTGGCTGTCCCTTTTCTTACACCTGAATTTTAAGGAACTACCCTTAAGGAGCTTGAATGGGTTGGGCCTCAAATTTTCAACAAATGTTTTTAATTAATATAAATTCATTTTATCCTAACTTTTTTTATATATTATATTCAAGTGTATCATTCTGACAGTGATGTAAATTTTGATTGATCTAATTTTTAAAATTATTTTTAAATTAATATTGTTTTTCAATCGCACTAATTATTTGTCCTTGTCTCTTTGTAGGAACTCACCAAACACACGAGTCAAACAACTGGTTATGAGACTCAATCATTGATTGCAGATACTACTAATCTATTTGCGACACACCTGAAAAATAAAATTTTAATCATTCAATCATGATTATTTAATAAGCTCACCGTATGGTTTCTATGAGTTAGGTTTGAAGATTTGAAGAATAGCTGTCCATGAGCCATGAGCATGGTGTATTAAATTCAAAATTTTTGCATTTATAATATATTTTTTAAATTAATTTGTTTACCATCCGAATTCCGTAACCATAGTGTATTAATAGATACTGTCAACATGTATGAACAGTATTTATTAAATAGATGATCGTTACATTACTTTTCAAGTCCAACCAAACAAATAGTGTCATTCAAGTCCCTAAATCAAATGTGACATCTTATCTAATGAATTCGAATGTCCCTATCCCACCCATCACCAAAAGCCAGAGTCTCGTGATCTCGTCCCCAGAAGGAAAATACAAGAAAACCATATTTTGTAAGTTGATTCTCTAGACATTTGAAATAAAAGCCCTCATGTATTGACAAGAGAAGAGAATGGTATAATATCATGATCATCTGAGTACGCTACGAGTCCTTTTCTCACCTAATACATGGCGCTTTTAGCTTCAAATTGACACAAAAATGAAGAAAATATATGAATGGAACATAGAGATTGGAACAGAAAGAAAAGGCCAAATGCATAAAAAGTTCATCATTGGCTTTGTTGATTTTGTTCTATCCAAGCTCAAAGTAACACTTCTATTTTTGGGTTGTTGGGGCTTCCAACATAGGTGTTTTTTATGATAAAGCTAATTTTGTTTCATCGGACCGCTTCTATACAATTTGAGTTCTAAAACGATAAAGTGATAATTTTAAAGAATAATGCTATATTGGCCATACAACTTTACCAAAAATATTTACACGTCTGATTTGGCAATGCAGTATTGATTCTATATCACATCATGGCATGATATAAAATCAATACAACATTGTCAAATCAGTCGTGTAAACATATTTGATAAAAATTTTAAGTAAACCTGACATTATTCAATTTTAAATGAGATTTTTTCTATTTTTAATATTAATGTAGAATTTTTTTATAATATTAATATTATAAAACTTTACTAAATATATAAAACATATAAAAATGTTTTTAAGACTTTGTTTCTTAATATATATAATATTTATTATTTTAATAAAAAATTATAATAATCTTTCAATAAGAGAGATGCATATATTGAATAAAAGTCTATCTAAATAGATAGTAATAAAACTCTATTAATAGATTTTTTTTTCGAGTCTTTATGTAATTTTCTTTCTGGGGTTTAGACTTTTATTAATTTTTTTTTGAATAAATAAACTTTTATTAATCTTAAATTTTTAATTTGATTATATTATAATTTTAATTTAAAATTTTATTTATAAATAAAATTTAAAACGATTATTTTATTGACTTAATGATAGAGTCAACTTATGCTTCATACTTGTTTCAAAATAGTAAAAATTCAATAATATTATCCTTGCCTTAACATTTTATCAAAAAAATTTACTTGTTAACGTGGTTACTTTTGGTGCTAGTAAATTCAGTTTCTTGGTGCTAGTAAATTCAGTCTCTTGATGCTAGTTATGTCAGGTAAGTCCAATAGACTTAATTGACTAGCACCCGAACAACCACGTCAGTAAGTAAAAAAATTTAGTAAAATTTTATAGTATAGATAGCATTACTATTAAAAATTCTAAGTAATCACCTTCCCAAATGAAACTAAACCCTCCCCTCTCTTGATAATTTTATAGCTCCAGAATACAACTTAACAATAATTAGATATTTATATCATTATCAAATCTAAACGTAACACGTAAAGAGGTGGAGGTGGGGGGGCGGATTTAAGATTTTAATTCTCCTTAGTAACATTAATTCAAGTTGTTAATTGGTCAAATCAAAATCCAATTTTGACTCACACCTAATTTGATTATTGTTTAAGATCTGGCTCTGTCATTTAGAGGATTTGATTGTTATAAAATGGGTTTTTTTTTTTTTTAATATGCTCCAGTAATATCATTTTTGAGTAGATTCTGAGAAGGATCTTGGTGTAGAGTCATCCTTTTAAGATTATAATCAAATCAATTTCAATTTAAAGTAATTTTTTACTGATCAAGATTAAAAAACGGATTAATAATGATTTTATATAAATCATTTACCATTTTTTAGCAATGATATTATAATTTTATCGATTGTTATAGAATAATAAATTAATTTATATTTAAACGAGTTTGTTTTTGCAACTTAATCTATTGACCTTTAAATCATAATTTTGTTTTAAAAAAACAACAAACATATCCCTATTTAAAATATGTATTTTTATAATTAACATGCTTGTTTCAAACACATTACGCAAAAAAAAAAAATTATAACACAAACTAAATTATTCGAGTTTAGTTCGTGATCAATCATGTTAGAGATTCATTTGAAATTAATTCATTAAATAAATAAGTTAAACTTAAACATATTTTAAGATTTGTTAAATTTAATTCTATAAAATTATAAATAATTTAATATTATATTAAAAAAATTAAATTATTCGAACTCGACTCACAATTAATTAGATTAGATTCTTTTTTGACATCGACTCAAGAAATTAAACTTGTGCAATATTAAACTCGTTTATTTTAATAAATCAAATTTAAACAACTCATTATTTAAGTCAATTAACTCATTTATGATCCAAAATTTAAGTTTCATTTAAAAAAATAATAATAAAGTTCACTATATTCTCATTAAATAAATAAAATTGTTATATATATATATATGTGTGTGTGTGTGTATACGGGGGGGCATATTTCACTTCTTAAAGTTAAAGCAACCCGTCTAGCTTATGGGGGGCCATATTTAAGACCAACCCCGAGATATTCCTCCCGATGCTCTCAGCACGCCTTTGCATGTAAAAAGCATTTTCCTTACATAAATATTACAAATCACTTTTAATTGAAGTTGAATTGAATTTTCAAAGAGTTTTTAAACTGCTTTCACATTTCTCTCTCTCTCTCTAAAGCTGTAAAACAGTATACCACTTTACACACTAAAGACGCAACGACCTCTACTGTACTGTTATGGCCTTTGCCGCTCTGGTTTCCCACCTCTACTACCACCCTTTTTCATCCCATCTCTCTCTCTCTCTCTCGCTACCCTCCCATTATTTCCACCCCTTCAGAACCTCGGCTCCCAACTCCGATACATATCTCCTGAATCTATAATTCTATATATCATTTATGGGTTATCTTTCCTGCAATGCAGAGTCTGCGATCGCCACTTGCGATCCACACAACTGGGACTTGACAAAGAAACAAAGAAGAACACGTAACAAACCTTTCAAGATTAGAGAGTTCTCGTACCCTGATCTCGAAACAGCCACCAATGGGTTCTCTGCAGATTGCTTTCTCGGTAAAGGCAGTCACGGCTCCGTCTACAAAGCCATCCTCGACGATGGGAGGCTCGTCGCCGCCGTCAAGAAGACCACAACAATATCCAATCCGTCAGACTACAATATTAACAACAGTCCCGCAGAGAACGAGATCGAGATACTTTCACGAATTCGAAACCCTAGGCTCGTGAATTTGTTAGGGTTCGGTGTGGATTCGAACGAGAGGAAGTTAATTGTAGTTGAATTCATGCCGAATGGCTCTTTATATGATTTACTTCATACCGCCACTAGACCGCCCGGTTGGTCCAGACGAGTTAGGTTAGCGTTACAGATTGCGAAAGCGGTTCAGCACTTGCATTCGTCAAACCCGCCGGTTATTCACAGAGACATAAAGTCGTCGAACGTTTTGTTAGACGATAACTGGAACGCTCGGCTCGGCGACTTCGGGTTGGCTTTGAGAGGACACGTGGAGGACGTACGGGTTAGTTGCACGCCACCGGCGGGGACGCTAGGATATCTCGACCCGGGCTATCTTGCACCGGCGGATCTCAGCACGAAGAGCGACGTGTTCAGCTTTGGTATACTCTTGTTGGAGATCGTCAGCGGCCGCAACGCCATTGACATGAACTACAGTCCGCCGTCGGTGGTGGACTGGGCGGCGCCCCTCATACGGGGCTGCGATTTCGCCGGGATTTGTGACCCGAGGATTGGGCCACCCAATGATCAGGCTGTGATACGGCAGCTGGCGGTGTTGGCCGCCAGATGTGTCAGATCGACGGCGAAGAAGCGGCCGGCAATGTCAGACGTTGTCGACTGCCTAAGAGTTGTTAGCAAAAGAGTAGGGGCGTGGGCGTCGCCAATTTGGCACAATCTCGGGACGCGCGTGGGGGGCGTTAGGAAGTCTCTACCGTCGATGAAATATGAACCGTTGGATTACAGTACCGAGATAATCAAGACCTTCCGAGTCGGAAGTAGGAGGAACAGGAAAGTATCCAGTGTTCCGGCCTCAGAGTTGGGCAGTGAAGCGATTGGTACGAATAACGATCGTGTGGCTAGATCTAAATCTATTGGTTCTGTTAGTGAGATTAAAATGGCACCGTCGGATTCAAATCCACTGGTTAAGAGGAGGGGTGGATTGTCTGTGATGATGCCCATTGTAAGACTGAGCAAGTCAAGGTCAATGGGGGTGTTGCAAAGCACACGCCTTGTACACAACAATGGCATTGTGTTGCCACTTGCCAAGAACCCTAATGCTAGAGAATTGGAGGAGTCCAAATTGTTGATCAACTTAATGAAAGAGGCCCAGAAGGAGGATTTATGAGAGAGAATTGATTTTGATCCAAAATGCCTCAATTGGTAATTCGTTTTTTAACTGCATGTTTTAGCATTGATATTTGTATTTCTTGCAACTTTAATTGCAATTTTACATTGATTTGTTGCCACTACCACTAACCATCGTTTGTGGGCGAGCTTTGACGTATCTGTAAGATTGCATTGTGATCTATAAGTTACGGGTATGATTAGTGGAAATAGTTTCTTCCCTTGCAGAGTAAGACCGTATACATCTAACTTTTTCCAAATCTTGTAGTAATGAAAATCTCATACACGGAAGTCATTATGTGTTTAGGACTTCTTCCATTATTGGGTTTGTTTTTAGGATTTTTCTTTATCAGTAACAATTTTGTTGTAGATTTAAATGTAATCAATGTCTAATTATTTCTTTTAAAGTTATTTACGTGATTGCCAAGCCTTGTTTCTAATCATACCTTTTGTTAATGAAATAATTAGTAGAGAATTTGATTTTTCTTATTCTTCACTTTTTGGCATTAACATTCTGGAAAAGTTTATATTGCAGGTGTTTAGTTCATCATGGTTGCATTCTTCTTTTTATAGAAGCGATTGGGTTCTAATATTATGTGTGTGCAGCGAGAGTCGTATGTGTGAGAAAGTTGTAATTGTCAAAACATTGATTAAGAAAATTAAACGAATCCGAACTTTGCTAAACTTCCCCCATTATTTGTCATTTTGTTCTGTTATTTTTCTTGATAATCTTATCTTTCTGCTATTGCTAGATTTAAATGGTTTAGAAAAACTTTTGAAACTTGTTCTTGGGTGGAAGTGTCTGTGACAAATATGAAAAGATTTCATTAGATTCTGTGTACTGAGAAATTTCATACCAAAAAGAACATCAAGAAAATTAGGTGATTCAGACTTGCCTAAGCTGGCCATCTTACCCCCAAGGGGTAGCTCAGTTGGAGCGTCAAAAAAGAATTAGTGCGAGATTTCTGATTCAATACTCCACGAGCTTCTTTGGAGTACCTGCCCACAAGCGGAAGCATATGCGAAACAGCTGTGGAAGAGGACCCTGGTTTATGATCCGTCCACGTGACTGATGGTTGTGGTTGGTGGGATCGGTTCCATGTCATCAAAAAAAAGAAGCTGGCTATTTTAGGCATCAGAATTACTTGTGAACCTTTGGACATTCATTCCTTTTTGTCTAGTTAGAGCCGTAACTCACAAGGTCCATCAATTCGCCAGCACAATTTATGGTGCAGCTTACTTTCCAAACAATTTATTGCAGTAACATACATTGGATTCTGTTTAATGGGTCAAGTGCTATTGCCAAAATATTATTGTTGCAAAACATCAGACAAATGTGATCAATGCATATGGATCTAATATATATACTATTCTGCCTTGCAGTACTTCTGTTTTCTGGAACTGGGATCTCCCCACCACATTTAGGGGACTGTGTTTCAGTGGGTGTTTTTACCAGTTGAGATATGGTGTCCATTCATAAAGTTTTCTTCATGGAAACTTTGCAAAGGCAATTGCAGAGAAGTGTTTAGATTTAGACACCATGAACTCATTCTTTCTTTCTTTTTTTCTGAAAGGAGGCATTCAAAATGATACCATCTTCGTTTTCATATTACTTAAGATGTGCCAACTTTCTAGCACGTTGAGAATAGGTTTCAGAGAAAAAGAAATGATATGGAAATTTTGTTTTTTTGTTTTATTGTATTTTATTTTATTTGTTAAGTGTGTTAGGATGCATAGATTTTAGTCTTGAGGAGATGCTGTGGAATGTTTTAGAATTACTTCATTTTTGTGTGGTGCAAACAGCCCTTACCCCCACAACATTAAATGAAGGCTTATTCTTTATCTTCTTAGGAAGCATAACTATCACACACCCCTCACTTGGAAGTTGGCACCAAAGGTTAGAAACTTACAAAATTTCTAATCAATTTCTGCTCATACTGCATGTGAAGGGAAATGCAAGAATACATATATATATATATATATATATTTGATAAACAATTTGTTTTGGTCAACGAATGTTGAGAGAAGTGGAAAATATGAAGCTAAACCCAACTACATCTCACAAAAAGGTGCTTAACATTTGGAGAGCCGTAGAAACCTTATTTCATCGTTATAACCATATTTATTTGTTCCTTGCCTGCCTTGGTTTTTTATTCTAATCCATTGTCTTGCCAAACCTTTTGCCAAGAAAGTAGTAGATTATATATATATTTGGTATATAATTTTTTTTTTTAGGGTGATGAGGACCACTCTCCTGTATGTTCATCGTGAGTTCGAGATTAATAACTATTATAGTTTATTGAAGTAGGACCGAGGGTCAAACTTGAAACACGTTTACCAATTTTGCAACACATATATTGATAACTATTATGATTTATTGAAGTAAGACTGAGGGTCAAACTTTGGGACACATGTACTAATTCTACAACACAGGTATAATCTAAATCGCGAAAGACCCAGCAGCAAAAATTCAAATCCATACAAATACTTGGGTCGGAATTCAAATCCAAACAAATAGTTGAGTCCCGTCCTACCGGCCACTGCTTTAGTACTCGCGGGGTGGTTTTAGTCTCTCTTGTGTCTCCCACGAGTATGTCAACAGAAAACATGGACAGTTTAAGAGCAGATGCAGTTATGGTTATGATTTATGAATCCCACCAATATGCTGCTGCCTGTACCTCAAAGCTGCATCGGTGTGGCCTCTGACGCCTGAGAGCTCATTGAATAATAGGCTTAGGGACTAGACTTCTCACCGCTGGATTCAATGTTATATGCCTTTTCACGAACGACACTTCCAAAATACACTTTTATGACTTACTGACACTCTGTTCTAATTCAGACTTATTGGTGGATTACCATGCAATCCATTTTGTGCTTTTTCTCTTCAGGATTTTTTTATTATTAAAGTAGTGCTGTTACATTATATGTTTTACAAATAAACATCACATATTAAAGAACCATATGAATCGTTTAATTATATGTGAGTATGACTGAATTATAAAAATGTTGAAAATAAATTTCAAGTATATCGATTTTGAGTACTTTCTATGCTGATCGTTGGTCTGATTTATCAAAAACTATCGCTTAACCCAGTTTATGATTAAGAAAAACAAATTAATCATGTATTAACGTATAACCTCTTACTTAAAAAGGGTCATCAATGATCCACTAGTCCCTAATTCATTTTAAGTATCCTTACAATCTTAAAATATTATCTCAAAAATACATTTCAAATGATGGAATTACATTTTTAGTATCCCTATACTTCTTAAAATGTATTATTAATGTGATGTTGTCACGTCACTGGAATTACATTTTTTTGAACACTAATTTGAAAAAAATATACGATGACATTTTTATTTTGTTTCTTGTATTTTATGTTTTCAATAATGTTTTTATTAAAATTACATGTTTTTTCAAGTTTTTTTCTAACAAATTCAAAATTTTGAAAACACAAAAAATTAGTAATTTTTTTTTTAAAAAAAACATTTTCTATTTTTTTTTCAACACCAGCTTTCAAAAATATCGGGTAAACACATTTAATTATCATTGTAGAAATTTTTTCTATTTTTGAGAAAAAATTATTTTTTAAAAAACACAACCAAACTTAGTTTAAAGATCTTCTTTTTTCTTTTTTACAAAAAATGGGAGGAAATTTTTTCTAATATATTCCATTTCCCTTCCATTTTCCATGATAAGGAGATAAGAAAAAATAATTTCTTTCATATTATTATTATTTCTTTCTCACAAAGTTCACTAACAAACTATGAGAACCAAAGCTCTCCACAATTCCCTAAAGTTTTTGAAGACTCCGTGGCAAGACATATATAGCTTCTAGAATATAATAAAAGAGAATTAAGAAACAAAAAAAAAACATAAAGAAACAAATCCATGTACTCAATTTTATTTTCTAAATACAACATGGCTAAAAAACATGAAAAAAAGGTCAATCAGAAGGTGTTATCATGATACTTTCGTTCATATTTTAAATATTCATGTTAAGTCTCGTACAATACTCAAATCTAAATGTAATATCATCAGGTGAGATATTTCAACTGAATTTATACAGCACAAATGTAAATCTTAGTGTATGTATAAACATATATAGGTAGAATTTTCCTCTCCATCATTGTACTTTAAAAAATAAAATAAAAAACCTAGTATGGTAAGGTGCATGTACTCAAGCCAACAAACATCTTCACGACGTGCATTTGTTGTTTTAATATGATATTAACATGAATTATTACATCATATGATAGTTGCACTGAACTATTATTTTTATTTTTGTAAAATAGAATGCACACGTAAATAAAAAAAAATGTGTGTAGTAAAAACAAAGTTATATGCTTTAAAATATTCTCCAACATTATTAAATTTTTAATTTATATTTTAAAATCTTCAGACAAAGTACAGTTGAACGAGCTATTCTTTCATGAATTTGGTATATCACGTGGTGTAATATGTCTCACTTAAAAAAATAAATCATATTATATAAGATAAAATATTATTAAAATGACGTATTGACAATATACTGGAATCATTCAATAATTTTTCCTGTTGAACAGGTAAACATTGTTATGGGTCTTACGGCAGCACCTAGAAAATTGCTAGACTGGATTGGGCTCGAATCCATTTAATGCACAGGAGAGAGAGTTTATTTTCACCTGGATCGGGCCAAGAAGAGTAGGGGGTCCAAAGATTGGATCTAATTGCCTTCAAGTGTCTGGAAAGAAGGCCCCGAGTCATTGTGGCTTTGGAGTTCCTAAAGCAATACCGTTGGGTGCATGGCCCATTGAGAAACACGGGCCACATGGTTTCTAATACTAGGGTTTTGAGGAGAGATTAATTATTAGTAAAACAATCACATAACGTCACTATTCAAATTAGTAAAAGCAGGGCCGCTTAAGCATAAAGTTAACAAAGCAATCGCTTTAGGCCCCACCTAAAAAAAAAACCCCAAATTGTAGGTATTTATAGTATAATGAAATTAGAAATCTAAGATTAATAAAACTCTAACGGTATAAAAAGGCCCCAAAATCGTTTTAGGCCTCACTTAAAGAGAAGACCCCAAATTTTTGATATTTATAGTATAATGAAATTAAAAGTCTAAGATTAATAAAAATCTAACTCTACAAAAAGGTCAGAAATTTTATATATTTATAGTATAATGAAACTAAAAGTTTAACGTAAATAAAAATCTAACTTTATAAAAAAGGCTCCATAGAATCCATGAAAATAATTTAATTTTAGAATTTTATTCGTATTATAATCAATTCTTTTTATTGTTTTCTATTAAGATAAAAAAAAATTATGTAAAATATTTATTAATAGAGTTTTATTCAATACATAAATCTCTCTTGTTGGAAAACAAATAAATTTTATATTACAAAAATTAAAATATAATATATATATATATATAAAAGAAACAAAGCAGAAATTTATATTAATATAAAAAAAAGCCTCATTAAGAGTTGTTACTTTCTCGTTTTAGGCTTCTAATTATATTGAGCCGGCCCTGAGTAAAAGGGTTAACACAAATGACCACTTTAACTTATAGTATGTGGAGTCTAAGTAATTAGTAGTCCAGTAATATTATCTGTTCATTTTTTTTTTAAAAAAAGGAAGATTCAAGTTCTCGCAGGAGCGAAGAAAAAAGAATTAGTAAGAACTTAAATCATCGACCATAATAATTGATTAGGTATTCAAAAGAATATGTATATAATACTTGAGTTCAAAAGAAATTTGATTAAAATTAAATTAAAAAAATTATTGGCATATTATAATTCCACCCTAGACTCTAGAAATAGAGATATTATCTGTATCGGGAGCATACCAAATCTATGGTTTTCTTAAACCCTAGATTATCTCTCTCATTTTTTATATATGCCATGTGTAACGGTTTTTTTCAATAATTTTTTACACTCTTAGATACAAGGTAGTAGTTCATTATGGTAAATGCATGTGAGACTACTTGCTTGTCATTAAAAAATACATTGAGAAAATTCGATATATATAGTGCATATTTTGCAAAATAAAATATCATTTCATTACGACATATCCAATAGTTACTCAAATTTAAATTTGAGTCAAAATGCACAAAAAAAATCTTATCTAACCCTAGATTCAAACTCATATTAAATATGTTTTTACTCAAATTAAAACTCAAATTTATAATCATAACTAAACTTGAATAAGATCATTGAAGAGCATGAAACTCAAAACCAACTTTCACTTAATTTTTACTTTAAATTTGGATAAAATTTTGAGTCATCACCGAAGAATAAAGATATTGACCTTACAAGTGCTTGTTGAACTGAAGTAGGTTACGCCCATACCATGAAATGATCAATATAAAATTAACTAGGACTAAAATAAATGGAGCATGAGAAAGAGCAATTATTAAGTGAGACCGTCGCGTCATTATCACAAGTAGTGTGACGGTATGTCATAAATTTTTTGAACTTTTTTAATATTTATGAAAAAGTATTTATCTAAATTTTGATAAATTTAAAAACAAAAAATTCAAACAAAATCAGATAGTGACATGAATGACCGTTTCAAAGGAAGAATTTGTTACATATCACAATAGTTAGGCTTCATGTGTACCACAATGGCAGGTTAATTTGCCTCATGCATGTTTGCTTAAACTGTCGTGGGTTTCTAATTTAAGTGCAGATTTGGAGTAGCCATATGTACATGTATTGATATATATGCACTTATATAAAAGACAGAGACACATACATATAAAAGGATTGAATAAGGTTGATGAGAGTGAGAAATGTAAATGCAACAAGGAGAGAAAGATTAATGATGGAGAGATGTGGATGGAGAAGAGTCGTAGTCTGGTAAACGAGAACAGAGAAATATTAGCTGTAATGGAATTGTGTGGGAATTAGTTGTTTTCCGTAGCTGGAGAGCCCACATTTCCATACCAAAACAGAATAAAGCAACAGGAGACTGCGTTTGTGATCATTTTTCCGACAGCTTCGTGACTAGACTAGTCTTTCTCCAACATATATATATATATATATATACACACACTTGTACACACACATACATGTACAATGTCCACACACACACACTTGCTCTCTCTCTCAGCATGTTCTTCTCACACTCACTACTACGTAACGGATATTTTTGAGAAAAGAAAAGATTCGGTACCAAAAAGATCTATTGTAAGAGATCACGTTTATATTTAAGGAAAATGTTAGGTGGCATGTTTGTCCAAAAAAAAAAAAACTTGAATAATGCTAATATAAGAATCGGTAAAATAATTAGATAGAAAAAATGTTAGAATAATGCGACTAATGTAATAAGACTCGTTGATTGAAAAAATAATTTTTCTATAATACAATTAATGTAATAATAATGAATAACTATTTTGTATCAGACAAAGATGTGAGTAATTGGGAATAAAACACCAACATTATGTAAAAGATAAATTAAAATGAGCTGCTTTTAGGTTTCTTATCATTGACCTCTTTTAATATTTTTACACTCTACTCATCTCTTTTTTATTAGTAAATTACAAATATCTCTTTCAATTAATTTTTTTTTAAAATGACAAAAATTATTATTTTTTTATTTGTATTGTAATTTTTCAATTTTGACAAATTATTTCTAACATTTTTAAATATTTTTTATTTTATATAATAATAAATTTAAGGTTTTAATCAATATTTATTTAAAAATGAAAAAAAAACTAATAAAATTTATCAAAATTGAAAGAAAAAAATGTATATAAAAAATGAACAATTTTGTTATTTTGAAGAAAAAAAATTTGAACTAAATTAAGATATTTTTAATTTGTTAGGTAAAATAAGAGAAATTAATATAATTTTAAAAACTTCTAAACAAATCAGTTTTTTTTTTTTTTTTTGATAACTTAGTATCCGACCATTCGGACAAATTAATCCAAAGGACCAATCTCAGCGTCCATTAACAGAAGATCTGTTTAAAGTCGGGATAATATAATTATTAAATTTTTTTTAAAAATATAAATATAATTTATTCATACATAGAATTTATGCGAGTTTCACATGAGACTCAAATTTGAAAGATATTACTACATTTAGACCCTTTACTGGCCCTTTTTTATTTAATATTTTTATGTGGTTTTGAATGTATTTTTCTTTTATATGGGAGGCAGAACAACAATAAGTAATTTAATCATTCATTAATTTCCCCACTTTCATAATATATTATTAACAACAAAATAGATTCTCCAATAACTTATAATACATGTCCAAAATTTGAAATCTCACAACTGTAATTAGTACCTTCATATATGCGTGTTTATTAATTACACACATTAATCACGTCATAAAATTTCAAATTTTACAACTAATCTTAACACTTCTATAGGTTTAAAAAAAATTGTTCGTATGTATTAAAAAAAAGTTCGTACTTAATGAGCAATATATTATATATAGATGTATCAATATATATAGGCCATTTATGTGGGAATAAGAACAAAACTCTGCAACTGAACTGGCAAAAGTCCATGCAACCAAAAAAAAAACTGGTTGAGGTTTTGTCTCCATGTTCAACATCCAAAGCTGAATGAGTACTGCCATTAAAACTTAAAAAAAAAATGTAAGAAAAATGGAGAAAGAAGATGAAGATAAAGATAAAGAAATGGAACTTCACAAAAGACTGAAAATCAAAGGCTGATCGAGTTCAGATCAGAGAGATAGCATTTAGTAAAAGGACGAGGTATACACACACACACACACACACACACACACACATATATATATATATATGCAGAATGTAATTCTCTGATCCGTCTTTCTTCTATGCACATCTTTCCAGTAAGTTTCATAAATGATTAATTTTGTGCTTCTTCAGCTAAAGAAAATCCGAACGCAAAATGGAGGTTGGTGGAGATATAAATGAGCAAGAGAGAGAGAACAGAGAGAAAAAAGAGAGGCAGCAGAGCCGACGAAGCCGTGATGGAGCGAAAGAAGGAGAAGACGACAGATGTGAATAGAGAGTAAAAATGCAGCCTTGCATGTCAAACACGTTTTAAGTTTAAATCGACCTGGAATTCACTCCATCCTCAAACCTACCTTAATTACAATTGAAACCAAACTTAACATATATATATATATACACACACATACATATACATATATATATATATATATCGAGAGAGAGATATGTTGAGCTAATTCAGAAGATTGCAAGATGTGATTGCACACTGAATGCAAGATGAACTGAAACCAATGGCTTGTGTAATTGTGATGATGAATACTGAGCTTAGGAAGAACACAGGCAAAGGTCTTTTCAATCCAAGAAACAATAGTTACATAATGCTAGTTTTGAACAAATGTTCCATCCTACACTCAGCACTACAAAAGAGAAATGCAAAAAGACTGCAACCCAGATTAAAATTAAGACTAAGAACCCTAGATGAATTTAAATCTCAAGTGAATTCATTCCAGAATTCCTCCACCATTAATCCCATTCCTTATCATTGCCGCTGTCATGTACAAACTAAGAAATTAGGGTTTTTTACCGAGGGTGTGCTTGTTATTGTGCATCCAGACCTTGAGAATGCGACGCTTCACACCAGTTTCTGCACAAAACTGCTGCACCGTGGCCTCGTCGTGCTTCTGGATGCGCCACCCTAGTCCCTCGGCAAGTTCCAGCATCTTGTCTTTCTGTTCTTGACTAAATTTTGTCCGAAAACGCTTTTTTGAACCGCTACCACCGCCACCGCCGCTGCTACTAGGGTTGGACCCGTCCTCCTGATCCTCTCTTGAAGTTGATGGCAGGGCTAATGGCCGCTGATGGGACTGCGGCGTCATGTGGAGGTACCCAGCAGGATGCGCCGTACGGTAGTAGGTCGAGAATTGGTGGAGTTGGTGGTGGGAATAGGACTGGTGGAATCCCTCCCCTTCGCTGTCCTTTCGGTGGAAGTTCCGGTGGCAATTGCAGGCCGCGCATTTCAACGCGTCTAGGGTTCCTTCTTCACCGGCGGCCATGAACTCCCCACAGCCATCCACTGCTTGTCCGCCGATACCGATGGCATGGTTCTTCAAACACTCCCTATACCTGTAGGTCCCACCACCGCCACCTCCTTTCCTTGCCACCGCCGACGCCCCCTCTCCTCCGCTTCCCGCTGTCCCCATTTTCAGCCTCCCTGAGTTCCCCAAGGACTCGTAATTCGGCGGCACCTGACTCCCGATTTCCTCTTCTTGCTCTTCGTGCTCGTCATACTCCATTTTTTTCGCTCTCTCCTCACCTCACTCTCTCTCTCTCTCTCTCCACACTCTTTCTCCCTCCCTTAACCCAATTGAGCAAAACAAAGATCTACGTACGTCGCCAGCAACTCAGCAGATCCCACACCGCCACTGCCACCGCCACTGCCGATATATGCTTGTATCTATATATGTAACTATTTATTGTAATACAAATAGTAAAAGATAAAGATATATATATATATATGTAATATATTTTGAATAGAGGGATTGATGAGATGAGAAGATAAGAGGAAGAGGAGGGTGTGGACATGAATTAGCTGCCTGCAAAAAATCAGGGCACTATGCCTTTGATAACCTTTCCATTCCTGAAACCTCACTCTCTCTCTCTCTCTCTCTCTTACCCTAAATTATATTTCTTTCTTCCGGTTAATTAAGGGATGGTTTACCGGTTGTTGCCGGTACTCTTTTTGTTCCCTAGCTAACAGCATCCACTGTTTACTGTTACTTTTTCTTTTTCCTGCCTCAGAATTTTCCTCTCAAATGAGTTAAAAGTTGAAGTCCTCTGAAATTACTTTTCAGTAAGCATGAGAGAGGAAACAAGGTAGCGTGTCCGGTCAATATAATGACGTCGGAGAGAACTGCAAAAGTGGTGTTTGGGAAACTTTTTTGTTTCCTTGGATTTTTCTTTTCAATAATACAGTGAGGTGTCTCAGTATTTATCACAATTTGTATATAAAATATAATTACCACGTTATTATTTATTTAAAAAATATTGAAAATAAAGTACATTTTTATTTTATACATGACAAGTTTTTTACAAAAATACATTGCTGAGTAGAAGAAGATTTCTCTTTTTCAATTTTAAGTCAAATAAATTATTTTTTTGTATTTAAATAATTATAGAGTTAGTTTGAGAAGAAAAAAAAAAATACTACTTGATTTAGTTCGAATCTATTATAAGTATCTACAATCATCTAAATAGTCTTTATGAATTTTAAAATACCTAAAATATATATATATATATAATTGTAGAATAATATTACTAAAAATATAAACTTTTTTTGTTATTTGTTATTATTATTATTTATAAAATTAAGAAAATAAATTTAGCACAATCACGATTGACCAATGTAAATAATTGAGGTGGGAGGTAGGATATCATTTGAAATAACATAACAATGAGATTTGGTTTCTTAATTAATTACAACAAACTTGAACAAAAAATTACTGTTAATATTGCAAATTGCAAGATGAATTCAAATTATAAAAAAAAATATTTAAATAAATAATTTGAAAAACTCAATTTTTATATTTAAAGCATTTATAAGTTTAAATATATTATTTTGAAATTTAAAAAGTAGTCTCTCCCTAACTCATAAACTTTCGCATCTCCGAATAGGACTTAAATCTCATACTTGCCCAAAAAAATTATTTATATATGAAATACCACTTAAACTAAAATGTGTATTGGCTCATGATAATTGTTTCGAATTGTTATTAATTTTAATTTCTTGTTGTATAAATCTTTTCTCATCACTTTTTAGTATTACAAGTTGGCTTCTATTTTAATCTTTTATATTCAAATAATTAAATTTAGTAGCGTCTACCGTAAAGTTTTAACATTTTTTTTTCCATAATATCAAATAGAAATAATAATTTTTTACAAGTTTGAGTTTGGTCATTTGATTCACTAAAGTTCATGTAGCTCCGCCCTTACTTGAAAAGCTTTTATGAGCCAAATTCGATTCGACCGATATAATAAATTAATGAGTTTCAAAATTTATTTAAATCCGATTTGTTGTTATCTTACAAGTCAATCTCAAATGAATTTTTAATCAAATTAATCACAAACTGAACTTAAATAACTTAATTTATCATAAAAACTTACTTTTGGAAGGACTTGTTTGGATTGAGGGGCCACAATGGAGAAGCCCTAGCAAGCTCTTTTTTTTTTTTTATGCAAATTCTACTTAACCATATTCATAAAAATAAGCACCTTTAATGGTTTTAGAATATTGTTAGTTCGGCCTGTAAACAGATCGGATTGGAGCCGATCTAAATCTGATCCGTTTAATAAGAAATCTAATTCGATCTAATCCGTTATTCCGACAGATCAGACGAATGTTAATTCGTATCCGAATCCGTTAATAATTGGATATCCGATCTGTTTAAAATTATAATATATATAAATTAATATATTATATAAATATATAAATATATATATAATATATTAATATATATATATATATATATAAACGGATCGGATCGGATCAGATTGTAAACGGATCGAATCAGCTCATATCATATTCGGTCCATTTATATTTGGAATAATCGGATTCGGATTGAATCGGGTTACGGATCACTATTTCTAAAACCATGTCCGGACTTGACGAATTGAATCTCAGATCGAGATCCTACCCATTGACAGCTCTATTGTTAGTTATATGCAATTACTCCAAAAAACACATGGATCCACATTTTTCATCATCAATTTGAGAATCCCTTTTCATCTTTGCTTCATTTGAGAAGACTCCTGCCAAAAGTTAATAATTGAAATAAGAAGAAATAGTCACATGCATTGTTTCTTATAGGAGTTTTGTGATCAAAGCTATCAATTTTGCAAAGGAGAATGATATATAATTAACTTGATTGTGTGGCACATGCACGGTTTCTCATGGTGTGAAACAAAGAGCCATTAGCATCATAACAAGGACATCAATACACACACATTTTAAATAATGATAATCCACACTCTTTATTTGTTGTTTTGTAACATTTTGAACGTATTTTTTCCCTACCTAAATTTATCTAAATAAGGATAAAATTTACTTCTCTTAAGATTTTTGAAATTATAGTGATTTTTCTTATTTTATCTGACAGACTATAAACACTCTCTTCAGTCAATTTCTTTTTTAAATAACCAAATTGTTCTTTTCATTTTTATTTTATTTTATTTTTTGAAATAGATTTTCAAAAATAGATTTTTAATTTCAAAATACGATATATGTGTTTGGCAAGTTATTAATTTTAATTTTGTTTATTTTTTTATAATTTAAATTATCATATCCAAATACATTTTTCATAATTTTTAAAAAATTTAATATAAAATTTCTAAAAATATTTTTCAAAAAATCATATCTGAATTACTATCCAAGCGGAACAATTTTTTCATTTTGAAAATAAAATTTGACTAGAGGAGAGTATTGTAACTTTCTTGTTTCACGTGATAAGAAATTCCAATACCTTATGAGTCGATGAAAGACCGAGCCCAATAGTCAAACACTTAATTACCTTATCAACCCAACTTATCCTACCCATACAATAAAATGGGATTTAACTCTGTTTGAACCCTTGACCTTCTCTATAAAAAGCTGAGTTACTACTTAGGTTACAACGACATTCGTAATTATTGTAATTTCATAAAGATCATAAAAGATTCGTGTAATTGTCAAATTTTTTAAATAAAGTTAGTATAATTTACTTTTTAAATAAATAAATATATATATATATATATATATATACACACACACACACAGGTATAGAGAGAATGAGAGAAAGGGAGACACGTCCGACGGACAGGAGACAAATGAAATTAAAGGCCCAAAGCATGGACAAGGATTGGTGTGGTGGGTGCTGGAAACAGGATAAAAGGAGTAAGCAAATTAAGGGTAGGAGGCAACTGAGAGAAGTTCAGGACACCCATTTCACACCCCTCCTAAAGGAATTACAATTGTCGCCATTTTTGGTATGTATATACAGCTGCCTGTTTCCGTCCCTCCATCTCCCTCATCATGCACTTCTTTCCCTTCCTTTTTCTTTTAGTTACACTTATCTCTTCCATATTCTCTAAAATTACACTCATCTCTCATTTCTCATATATATATATATAAAATAACTTAAAACATAAAATAAAATAAAAAACTGCTATTATTATTTTCAAGTAAAATTTTTTTGTTATAATTATCGAAACATGTCATAAATGTGATACATATATATACATATATTGATAAATATATCCACTTTATCTCATTAATAGTATAAAGATTTTTTTGTGAAAAAATATTAATTATTTGGAAATAAAATTATTAATTACAAATTGATTCTTTAAAAATTTATTAATTATTATAAAATATTAATTATAAAAAGATTGACTATATACAAATAATATACAATTTTTCATCTATATAGCATCTATTATTGACGATGTTAAGATTTCAATTAAATTTTATTACACTAGTCTCCCTTTTTTTTAATAGATTACAAGAGAGGTTATGTAATTATCAGATATTACAGAAAATATCAATATAATTATTTTTTGATAATAAAATAATAAATTCATATTTTTCATTAATATCTGTCTCTCAATAATTTCAACAAGAAAGTTAGTGTAAGAAGAGATCGATCCTTGTTAGATACTACAATTATATCTTTTTATTATTATTACTAATAAGAATAATAGCAATAATTGTCATTGTATTAATAATAATAATTGTTCTAATGGAGATTTCTATCGGGAAGAAACCCTATTTCTTTCCTATTTTTCTAAGTAGTAAACTCTCACGTGAGAGAAAATTGTAAAAACACTCTTAATGAAAAATTATTTCATAAATTCCTAACATAATGTACCGTCTCTAAAATTTTAGTTTTTTATGAGATTTACATGAAATTTACTGTAATGAGTGTCATTACATGCCTGTAGAATAAGATTTCCCGCATTTAATCATTTTTAGATTTCGCAATGGCAAGAATTTTCGCACATTAGAATTGCACACCTTTTATTAGTAATAGCTAACTAGTTATAATCATTAACTGGTATAATTATAAAATATTCTTACTCAAGAATGAGGTCAAAAATTAAATTTGAAGGAACAAAATTTAAGCTTAATATTTGATCATAAATTTAAAATTTTAAAAAGAATAAAAAGTTAATATTAATTGACAATATTTGATAAGTAATTAAGTTTATTGAAAGACAATTAATAATTTCAACTAAAGAAAAAGGCATTCAAAAAACTTAAAACAAAGAAGGTAAACTATATTGATATTTTTTGAGATATCTGAAATGATGCCGACATTTTTTACTTTTTTTGAGAAACTAGAAAGACTTCCCCTCCAACTAATTTTTTTTTCAAAATAACAAAATTGCTCCTTTCATTTATTTTTATTTTTATTTTTACATTTTTTAAAATTTTGACCAATTTTTTTTAACTTTTTTTTTCATTTCCAAATAAATATTAATTAAAATCTTCGGTTAAAAAAATTATAAGTCATTTATCTTAAATTTATTTTTATATAAAAAAATTTAAAAAAATGATGAAAATTGAAAAAATGTAAAATGAAATGGGTACTTTTATCATTTTAAAACAAATTTGGGCCGGAGAGAAAGTGTTTGTATTATAAAAAATTCATTAAAGGCTCTCTTCTTTCTTTCTTTTTTTCTGTTTCCGTCCACTTTTGGGAAGAGATTAAATTGAATAAAATAAAAGTTAGGAGACTCCTCCTTCTCCCTCCATCCCCGCCCTTTCCTTTTCTAATTTTAAATTAAGCATAAAATAATCTCTTCTTCCTTTCACTTTTCTTTTCTTTTTTTTTTCAAATCCTTCAATTTAAGCTGAGTGTAAGAGAAATCAGTCCAATTTATTTAAAATTAAAAATAAAAAAGAACAGTCCCATTGAGGATCAACTTTAAAAAAAAAAAAAAAAAAACAATATTAACATATCCAGAAAAGAGAGAGAAAAAAAATAGAAGGATTGTTTTACAATCAGTTGTAATAACAAGGTACATTATGTGGGGAAGTGCTTATTCATAAAAAGAAGACATTTACAAGCTGGTTACTGTACATGATGAAGGAGTCGAGGACCACTTTCATCACCACACCATCAAAGAAAATCTAAGTGACCCTACCATGGATTTTGAAGTTGTAAATTCTATTATTGAGAGGGATCAAGATAAGAGCAACTCCATCACATCTCTCAAAAGAGCTGTCATACTTATAATACAATACAGCAAATGATGAAAAGTAGCTTACAATAATATCTAAAAATGGATGAATTATAATTATTCAATTTAAGAGTTAAACCAATTAAGTCTTTAATGGTTTTAACTTATGACAATTTTGTTTATTTTTATTTGCCTCTTTACATTTAAAATTACAAGTTCACAGAAACATTATTTTCATATATTAAAAGATAATTTTGAAATGACAAAACACAAATATATATTTTTAATACATTTGAAAAATATCTTTTAGCTTTTTAAACTATGAAAAATAAAAATAAGTTATTTTAGCTTTTTAAAAAAATTATCTTTTAGCTCTTAACATTTGAAAGTGCTAATAGCTGAGATAAGTAGATAGTTGTCATTTGACAACTGTACATGTGAGTGGGTGACTTACTTGGATATTTAATGTGTATTTTTAATTATATTTTATTATATATATTATGCCTATTTAAAAAATATAAATTATATTACACGTGACATAATAGAATAATAAAATAGTAGGAAAAAAATTCTATAATTATATATATCAAACTATGATATTTAATATAAATACAATCACAATGATATCTAATATGAAAGATACGACATGTTAGAATTTAGGAATAATTATACTAAGTTATCTGATAATTACATAAATCTTTTTTATATTTTTTAAAATTATATTTATCTCTCTTATGTTACACTGACATTCTATTTTTACAAAATTCGTTATTAATTGTGTTAAGGTTTTAATTAAATTTTTTTATATGAATAAAATACTTTTATCTTTTAAGAGGTGACAAAAAAATTATTATAATTATCAGATATCATAAGAGAAGTTAATGTTATTATTCATAAAAATAAAATTATAAAATTATAAAATTATATTTTTTTATTAACATTGGTTTTAATACAATTTTTACAAAAAGATATCACTATTATATATATAAAAAAAAACTACAGGAAAAATTTATGTAATCCTCGTATGTCACAAGAGAGATAAACCTCTTCCCCAGCTACGTGAACAGATGATTGGTTCATGGAATTTACAGGCTTGGAGAAAGAGTGGTGCTAGAATTACATGACTCGAAGGGAAGTTACACAATGGGACTTGCAGAGAGGAGAGCGAGGAGAATTAAAGAAGAGGTGACGATACATATACATATTTACATACATATACGTGTATATATATATATATATAGGTGTTAAATTACATTGACAGGTTTCTCACAACTGGTATTTTTTAAAATTTATAAATTTACATTAATTTTTTATATTTTATTGAGAATATATAAATACACTCTCTAGTCAATTATTTTTTAAAATTACAAATCTTTTTTTTTATATTTTTAAAGACTTTTTTATTATTTTATTTAAAATAAATTTAAAATTTTTATCAATATTTTATTTGAAAAATGAAAAAAAAAATGTCAAAATTAAAAAAATAAAAGAGATAATTTTATTATTTTTTTTAAAAAAGTTTTGTATGTTATTTTAGAAATTTTAAAAAAAAAGGTATAATATACCTCTCTATATATATATATATATATACACGCACAGGTGTGAGGGTGAGGCCAGCCTGAATTTAGGTGTGGGCGTGTGTAGGGGTGTCAATTTTTAACACGACACGACAACACGACTCGAACACGACACGAAATTAACGGGTTTAGGTTTAGCATAAATGGGGTTGGATCATAAACAGGTTGACACGTATAACACGATTAATAAACAGATCGGGTTTGAGTTTTACTAGTGTCAACCCGTTTAACAGAACTTAACACATTTAATTATAAAATATATTATGAGTTAAGGTAATTCATCTCACATCAAATATTTATCAAGGTTTTGAGATTTTTTATTTATAAAAGAGGTTTATACTTTGATTTAGTCCATATCTAAAGTTATTAAACTTAAAAATTATCTATACATATTAAAAAATAGGTAAATTTTTTTATTTAAAAAATAAAAAAATTAAAATAAATGGGTTAAGTGAGTTAATACGTGTAATCTGTTTAATAAATGGGTTCGATTTGAGTTTTAAAACTTGACACGCTTAGTTAATAGTGTCGGATTAGGGTTCACACATATTTTCAAATATGTATACCTTAATACGATTCGAACACGATACGATAACACGAATTGACGCGTATGAATATGACCGAGTCTGATGCGACGCGATGATGCAGTACATGGGTCACCTCTGTGTCAGCTGGCGGGGAACCGTTTTAAATTATGAATAAGGTTTTGGCAAAAAGTGTTAGAAAGTGAAAGCTGAGAGGAGTTTTGTTTGTTTATGTGGCTGTGCTGCCACAGGGCACCACCCACCTAACAAAGGGCACTTGTCCTACGCTCTACCTGTCCAAGGACACCTAATTGCCGTACCCTACGACTCCCTCCGTTCCGTTCACATCCACGTTTTCTAATGTCACGGTTTCAATTCGATTTACCTTTTAGATTCTTTTGTTTGTGTGGCTTGTGGGTGTATGTGACTCTGTGTGTGTGTGTGTGTGTGTGTGTGTGTCTGAGAGAGATAAAGGGAGAGAGAGGAGTGCAGGGAAAAGGGGACAAGGATGGTGACAAGACGAAAGGATTATGGAGAGGAGAGGGTCTGACCATGATTTTCATTTCCTTGCTTTTGTTGCAGCCTTTTTTTCTAATTATTTTCTTTTTCATGTAAAGATTGGATCTTCGCTCTTGGATTTCTTTTGAACCAGTATGGTTTGAGTTAAGTGGTATTTAAATAACTAATTATGAAAAAATATTATTTAAATTAAATTATTAAATATTTTTATGAATGTGTTTAAATAATATTATAATTATTAAATTAATTATTAATAAGTGTTACTAAATTATTTTTAAAAAACAATTTCACTCCAATATTTTTTAAAAAATTTATTTTAAATTAAGCATGAATGCATAAAGTAAGATTAATAAGCCGATTGAAATATCTAATAAATCATAAAAATATATTTTTAATTTAAAAAAATTATTAATTACAAATAATAAATCAAACCAAGCACATCCTTAGTCCACATGTATATGAACAGGTTTACCCTCCTCTTGACATTTGACATGTTGAATCAAGCCAAAGTGAATAGACGTACGGGAAAAAAATTAATATTCCCTCCCATCATGATTTTAGCTATTAAGTAAAAGCTATGTCCAAAAAAAAAGGAAAATTATGATTCAATCAATTTTTTTTGTATATTTATAAATTACTTATTTATAGTAAAAAAACAAAAAAATCAACTTAGTGATCAAAATTAATAAGATAAATTACACTGACCGAGTCCCTAATTTTTGAAATTATATTAATTTTTCAAATTTTATAAAATAATATACAGATACATCCTTCTTATAAATTTTTTTTCCGAAATGACGAAACTGTCTATTTTATTTTTTGTATTTTTTTAATCTTGATCAATTTATTTTTTAACTTTTTTATTTAAAAATAAATTTAAGATTTTTATCAATATTTATTTAAAAAATGAAAAAAAATTAGTCAAGATTTAAAAAATTAAAAAAATATATGAAATTAGTAATTTTGTCATTTTAAAGAAAAAATTGATTATAGAAAAGTTTTTGTATATTATTTTGTAAAGTATGAAGCATTAGTATAATTTTAGAAACTTCGGGAGAAATCAGTGTAATTGTCATTAACCTGAAAAAAAGTTTGTGTAATTTATCAAAATTATTTTAATATCAACTTTTTTACTTTTATATTTTTGGTTACAAAATTACCCTTTTTAATAAGTAAATCTATCATTTTTTTCTTATTATATTCAAATCTTAATCTCTCACTAAACAAGAAGTATCCAAGAACAAGGTCGAGCACGATAGTGATAAAGATGCCGTCTTTGAAAGACATGACCATCAACGGTGCTACATTCTCCATTCTCAACTCGAAGTCATCAATGGTTAGAAATGTGACAACTTCAACATGGCTAGAAACTCCCAATTGCAGGCAGATGATCTATGGGGAATGCAAGGTCTTTCACTTTGGGGTGGATTTGTTGTTACGTGGTGGTAGGTGGGGCTGGTGAACGAAAGAACCAACAAAGGTGAAGAGGTGTAGAACCAATGGCGGACATTGAGAGAAAATTCTTCAGTAGGTCTGATACAATGAGATAGTAATGTGTTTATTTAATAATATAAGACATATCTGATATACTCAAGAATTCTTCTGTAAAAGAGTGCTAGGAGGGTTGTGGCCCTCCAAAATTTTAGAAGTTTAATTTCTATAAAATATTTTATGAAAATTAAGAATTTTCCCTCTTCACAAATATTTTATATTTTTATAAGAGACCCTTTAAATTTTATTTTTTATACTTTTGTCCCCTATGTCAATGGTATGGATTGGCCATTGCATCAAATTTAGAGAGTAAAAGGAATTTGTAAGATGGTATATAAGCAAACAACGTTAACAAGTTGGTGTTGTGTCTTGATCAGATCTTGAAATTACTATTAATAGTTCATTGCTTAGCAGTGATACATACATGAATTTGATCTAAATAGAAAAAGGGGAGTTTTATTCTTTTCCTTCTTTACTATTGTGTATAAATCATAGTTTTTAGAACCGAATCGAACGATTAATCAGTAAAAGGATCGGTTCATGGTTCACTGATTCAATCAATTTTATAATTAATATATTCATAAATATATTAAAAATTAAAAAAATAACAAGAAAAATATATATTTTTTAGAAAAAAAATACTAAAAAGTCCTTAAATAAAATTTTCAATCCAAAAAGTTCATGATATATTTTTTCTATCTAAAAAATCCAAAAAAGAAACTTTTAATACAAAAAAATCTAATTGTTA
This sequence comes from Nyssa sinensis, assembly GCA_008638375.1. Taxonomy (NCBI): domain Eukaryota; kingdom Viridiplantae; phylum Streptophyta; class Magnoliopsida; order Cornales; family Nyssaceae; genus Nyssa; species Nyssa sinensis. The sequence goes on along the minus strand of CM018045.1, from coordinate 14,215,675 downwards.
ACTTCCATTTTAATATTGTTAAAAAATATTATTGATTAGACTAAAATAACCTTCAAGATACATTTTAGAATGCCTAAAAAATAAAATTTTACTTTATAAAATGTTATGATTTTTTGGGATTGAGATTTTTATTTTATATATTTTTTAGTATTTTTTTAAAAAATGTATCTTGAAGATCATTTTAGTATAATCAATAATGTTTTATAATGGTGTTAAGATGAAAGTTAACAATTAAATTTTTTTTTTATTAAAAGTTTATTTTTTGAACTTTTTAGATAGAAAACAATGTATCATGAAATTTTTGGATTGAAAAATTTATTTTAAGGAGTTTTAGTATTTTTCTTATTTTTTATTATCTAGTAATAAATAACAAAATATAAGTATAATCATTGAAATTATCTTAATGTATAAGTTTAATTTATTTGTACATATAACAAAAATACATATAATAATATCTTATTTTATACTAAATTTCATCAGTTAATTATAAAAAATAAACAATTTTGTGAGAAAAAAATAGTAAGTGATAAAAAAAATAAAAGGTGGTTCAACCGATTTTTTTTAAAAATCAATCGGTTCACTCAATTTTTTTTAAAATCGATCGATTCAACTAGTTTTTTCGGTTCTTTACCAAAATCGATATTTTAATTGAACCAAACCGATTTTAATACCCGATTCCCAATTCAACCGATTAAATTGGCCGCTTCAGTCCAGTTGTGATAACTATAGTATAAACCATAGTTAATAATTGGGTCGCAGGTATTAAAATAATTCATACTAATATCATTCATTTAATTACATTTTTTTTTGTATGAAAGGCAATAAAAATATTATTAAGAAGATGAAATATCCGACAGGAGAGATCTATTAATCAAAGAGGGAAGATTCTCTAGTCATATCATTACAAGACTCCAAAAATCTAGTATGCCTAGTTAATTCTACATTTCTAACTTTTAGCACTAGACCCGCTTCGTGTGTGTGTGTGTGTGTAATACAAAAAATCAAAAAAAAAATGTTTGTGACTTTTAGGTGATAAATACTTGTAGTCCAAAAAAAACAGACAATGAATAATTCTATTTTAATTATAATATAATGTTAACATATATAATATTACAAAAAAAATTGAATGCAAAAATAAACAAAGGATGAATAAATTTTGTGTACAAAAAATTAATTAATAATTTTACATAAAAAAAAGCAAGAAAAATTAAGTTTGAATAAAAAAAACTTATATTAATATATATTGGAATATAAAAGAAGAAAACCTTTAAAGTTGTTTTTTAGGTCTCAAATTCTCTCGAATCGACCGGCTATATGATAAATTAAATGAACACAATTCATTTCAAATAATACAGAGCAACTTGAACGGAATGTTTGGCTTTTAAGAGCATCATGCCTATATGCCCAGATGTAATTGGTAAGATTTACCAACAATATTAGCATATCATCCCTTAGATTGTGTGGCCGACAACATAGATGGGTCTTTTGCATCCTATGTACACACACACAACCTCAGCCTAAAGGCCCTAAACTTATAATAGATATATGTTTGTGTTTGTGTTTGTGTTCGTGTGTGTGTGTGTGTGTGCGCTTTAGTTGGGGATGTAGACAGGCAAGCTGGCCTGAAAAGTTTTCAGAAGTGTGCCCTACTTGGCAGATCTTTTAATTCCGACATATATTTAAGCCAGTTCTGGGTTTAAACTTATCGCGTTTCCAATCAAACCGTGCTCAGTCCTTTCCATGGCTTTAAGCAATAATTACTAGAGAGGCCACAGCCCCAGCCCCTCAGCAGTTCTAATCTTTAGAAACAAATCTCTACATGTATGGAGTAGTACTAATTTTATTAGAATAGAAAAATACACGTGCATATATATTATATTTGTATGTGTGTGTATATATATATATATATATACACACACACTGAAAAGTCCATCTCTCAAAGTCACAAAAACATTTGAGTACAGAAATATTAAAATATAACATTATTTTCGGTATTAAAACAGAAATTTTAAAATATAGCAATTAAATATTGTAATATTATTAAAATTTAACTTTTTTTTATGAATTTTTTAGTTTTTAACTCTTTTTGTTTGTCTCAGGGTAACGTGGCAGTTTCCTAACAGAGTTTGCTCCATTGGTATGCTTTCCATTACTTCGTCCAAAATGAAAATCTACAACGTCGCACGTAATGACAGATTACGGCCACCATATTATTAAAGCTTGTGGTAAGAATGGTTTCGTTCTATTGCTCAAAAATAATATTCCAGAACTTTCATGTGTTCTCCATTACTTGTGTGAATAAGGCCTATGTTATAGAGTATATAACTTCGATTATGGGGATCAATTTCTAGTCGCGTAACTTCATAATAATTTTGTAAAACTTCGGCAAAAATATTCTCTCCTTGGTTGATCATAGTAGGTACAATACAAATAATCTATGCAGCTTCAACATCTCTTGGCCAACGTAATTTAAAAAAAAGAATAGCCTATTCTTCTGTATCCCATATGGGTTTCATAATTATAGGAATTGGTTCTATAACCGATACGGGACTCAATGGAGCCATTTTACAAATAATCTCTCATGGATTTATTGGTGCTGCACTTTTTTTCTTGGCAGGAACGAGTTATGATAGAATACGTCTTGTTTATCTCGACGAAATGGGCGGAATAGCTATCCCAATGCCAAAAATATTCACGGAACCCTATAATTAAACTCCCACCAACCCAGCTGAACCTGAGCAGGTTGCAGATAGCCTTCTTGAATAAAAACTGAAACAAACACAAGCATGATACCATTTCTAGCAGAACCAGAAGCCCATTAATGATCACTTCCCGCACAACTATACCAGTCAGTGACAGTACTGAGGACCACAAGGACCAAGGAGTAAATTTTTGGTAATCCTAAATTACCGTACTCCCAACGGTGAAATCCATATCAATATGTTAGGAGTATTGATCCGGGAGTACCTAATATTTTTTTCAAGACCAAGTATGTGATCTTGATGCACATAAAACCGAGAAATTATTATTTGATCTTGTACCAATGATCCCGACCAATTATGACAGAAACACAACAGTTTATAATAATTGGCGGCCTAGGTCCATGTTCTGGGACCATACAATAATTTCTTCATAAAACCACAATGACTAACAGTATGCAACCTGGTGACATGCCATACATCAGATCAAGTATTGGACCTCATATTAACAACAGAAAACAAAATCCAAGGTCCGAAATAACATAAATTATGACAGAAACATACTCCGTAAATGCGAGAAATGTGCAGAGGTATATTGTCATTTGAAAACAAATATGAACTCAAACTATTATTTTATCAAACCAGACATCACATAAGAAAATCAGCAATGACCTAGTTTCATTGATACAAAGAATACAAGACAAACCCTCAAACTAGAGCAGCATAGCACATGTACTCAGGTATTGTAATTTTCTGGCAAATATATTTTCTACATCTACCTGTTGGCAACAGGACGCACCTTCTGTGAGATAATACAAAATTCGGCCCTGTTCAGATTACGAGCTGCGGCCCATCAATATGCCTTGTAGACTCTTGACAGCACTATCATAGTTTACAAAGCCCATAAACCAAAACTCGTGATTGTCAACAGAGATAATCTGGATATATTTTTCAGCAGGTTTGACCTTGCTTGTAGAAGGATTAGCTGCTTTCAGCTGATGAATTGGCAGCACCACCTATTTATACATTAGACGAAAAAAAACAAGAATGAAAATAATGTCAGTAATCATCGAGGGAAGTTTAAACGAACCTGGACAAAGATGGTTGATGACTATGATAAAGAGTAATGCGGCTCATGGAACAAGGAAAAGCCAGCAGTCTTTAACAAACCACTCTCCAACTAACGAAAACAGAATTCTTCCTTAATCTCGTTAATTAGGTAGCTCACTTTGTGCAAGCACAATAAACAAACTATATATGGACATTAGTAAGCAAGGGTACCTCGCAAAATGTTATTTAACTAAATGCAGTTCCAAATATGACGACAGAAATGATGGCAAAAGAAACTGCAACTACAATGGTCACAGCAATTATGGTTATGATACAAATGATTACCATATTTAAGGATAGTAGTAGCCCAAACAAGGCATTCCAGAAGGCAATAAATTGTATGCCAACACCCTCAACATCTAACACAACCAGTCTAGTGCCCTGGGAAACCCTAGGGTAAACATTCCCAAAAGAATTACACCAGAAGGCAATAAGTAAATACCGCTCACCCATTTATACTGCGTTCACTACTCCTAACCTAAACTCAAAGATGAATTCTATGCGAATGACAACATGATCAGGCACACTATAAATAACATAATGTTGTGCCACCAACAAATAACATGTCAACAGGTCTCAGGTGTGGTAAAGATGAAGATGTTGAGATTGATGAAAAGGACTATAACTATGGAAGGGAGCATATTGGACACTCCTTTTTGGACAAACATTTACAAGTTGCAATAAAGGAGGAGCTTCACACTGGCTAAATCAAGTAGAAAAAAATGCTATATGGGCTAACATAATCAATCATCTGAACGCTTAATGTTTTGGCCAATGATAGAACTATACCATGTCACAATAAAAGCACATTGACATAACACCATTTTAAAGAAACTTTAGAGGAGTCTCACTGCCAAGACTCAAAGTCAGTCATTATGTAACTATGTTTACAAACCTACATTTTCTCAGCATCAACCCACACCTACTTCCAATTAAAAATTGCAAAACTACTCATTATGCTTCCAAAGAAATTATGTTTCCACCTCTTTGACCATCACCCACAATATCAGTAACAGAGCCATCAGCCATGTAGTAAACAGGGATATAACACAAAGTTCTCTTGATCAAGTGGGTGGTACAATTAACACCCCAATACAAGCTTCCCAGCTTCAACTTTTATGAGACCTCTCTGTCATACCCCACAAGGTAATCCTAGAGGTAAATGGCAAACAACCATTTCCTACGTTCCATCTTGTTTGGCCATATCTTGAAATTATGCAACAAACATTAATCACCCTGCTATAACAACCAAGAAACAACTTCCAAGGTAGCGCAAAGTACATCTAATGCACTTTACCTACAGCCCAAATGTTCCACGGAGAACTATAAAACTAATATGCAGATGTAACAGATTGTCAATGCCTGAATTCAATCTTAAAACCCATAAATTCCATACTCTCTTTTACTTTGACCAACTCACACTTTGATAGTAAAAAATAAATAAATTTAAAGAACAATTATCCTTTTTTAGCCAAAAAAAAAAGGTCCATTGATGACCAAAATTAAAAAGAAAGCATGAAATACAAGTTCTCATCCTTTCTTTTAATTAAAACCCCAACTCCTTACTCCATCTAGCATATATTCCAAGAAAGCCAACTTATCCAATCACTAAACTTTCCATTTCTGCAAAAAAATTAACCAAAACAGGGTCAGCCATTGTCAAGCATTACGCCATGCATACCCCAGTTCCAAGCCCAGATGAACAGGTAGTGCCACGTCATCAGCCAGCAGAAATATTTGGTCAGATCTCTACCAGGTTTACTTTATAGTGACAAGCTCAACTATATTACAACTAAACAGAATCAAAAGACAGAACAAAAATTTCTTTAGCTGACCCCAATTTGCTGAATCATATCAGTGATGGTCATAATGACAATGTACAAGTATATAATATAATTCCCTCTAGGTGCATTGTTTGTAAGTTATTGAAATTACATGCTAACAATGCAATACAAGCTAGTGGAGTAGTGTACCTTGTAATGGCTCCATTGAGTCTGGTCACCGACTTTGTACGAGAGAGGACTGTCACTACAAAAAGCTAGCTTTGCAGTTGACAAATATAAGATACCCATTACTGGACCAGCAGAAGTGGACAAATAGCAAGCATATGACTTTAGAAGTTGCTCCTCAGGAACAGTCTCAAATGTTTGTCGAAAGATCTTCTCATAACCACCTTCTGCAAGAACTTTTGTTCCCTGAGCAATTCTTCCAACAGCAGCATCAGCAAAACTGGGGCCTGTTTTCACTGATTCAAGAAAGGGTCAGTACACTTCCATCTTTAATAAAGGAACTTACTAGTCACGCCTTGGCACAGTAATTGATAATGACTGAGAATGAACTAAACCTATTTTACATTTTGCATTTAGGTATTAGCTGTATTACAATTGGGAAGATGAATAAAAACAAACCAAAAAAAAGCAAGCATAAACAGTCATAAAAAAAAAAAGGAAAAGAAGAACCGCGAGAGTCCAAGACCATAACATTCACATGAATCGGAAAAAGGGAAACAATGAACCCCATAGTAAAAGTCTGAACTTTTGAATGCACCGAGAAACCAAATACATTACCTAATAATATTGATTAAACTTTAATAAAATCTTCTGATCAATAGGAAGAAAAAAAAAAAAGGTATTATAAGACCCCTAGGCGTAGACTTCTCTGAAATTCTTTGCCAGCAATAATAATCAGGCATAGAGCAAAAGTGAATAGTATAGATTAAAAAAATAATTGCATCTAATATCAAATAGTATAGATATGATAATGCATCTGTGTCATCTGACATCTAGCAATCTGCACAATATTGTCTCCATAGCAACTCCAACCCAAAGAAACTATCTTGGAGTCTGGAGAGAATTCCTTACATGGACATCAAATAGTATAGATATAATAATACATCTAAGTCATCTGACATCTAGCAATCTGCACAATATTGTCTGCATAACAACTCCAAGCCGAAGAAACTATCTTGGAGTCTGGAGAGAATTCCTTACATGGACAATTTAAAACAAAGTTCATAGTGAAATCACAAGCTTACAGAAATTGATATAATATAATCTGATTTCTTACTAAGAAGTCCAAAAAAGAGAAAAAAAAGAGTCCATCACCAGCTATTAGCTGGAGTGGTATTTCTTGCCACTCCTCTCAAAGGGAGATGTAGGGTTCAAAGTCTTGTTCGCGACATCAGTAAGTGTGCAGTAACTCTCTCTCTCTCTCTCTCTCTCACACACACACACACAAAAGAAATAAAAAAGAAGAATGAAAAAATTCCAAAGGAAATCCAAATAGGGCTTCCCTTTGAGGATTAGAGACTCAAAACGGAAGGTCGGAAATGCAAAGTCAACTGGTGCCACCATTGCCACATTTAGCAAAACAAGAAAGTACAAAGTTTGAGTGACTGATAAGAAAAGGACAATAAAAAATATAATAAAGCCATTTCCTTTAAGCTTGAATGAGATATCTTGCTATTAGATACTAGAAGAAAAGTTAGCTGAGAAAAAATTGCATGCAATCGTTAACATAAAAAAAAAAATGAGAAAGTAATTTGCATTAGATACTTCAACATTCAGTTTTTCTCAAGTGCTCAACAATTGACATAATGGTATATCTTTCAGGGTATCTCAACAAGAGACCTGAGGACTCGAAAGAAAGGTTTATGGTGTTCAAATGGGTATACTAGTCCTACTGTGTTTACTAAGTCAAAAGGTTGGTCCTGGCTCCTAAATTGCTGGTCAAAACTGTACAAGAATTTAACATTAAAAAAAAAAGCCTACCAGCTAGAGGTAGGAAAATACAATAACTAAGCAAAATATGTATTCTAATGCCCATTAAAAACCAGCAACTACCTAACTAATAAAAAGAAGTAATCATCAGGCAATCTACTTGTTATCCCATCTTCTTAAACGTTACTCAGTTTTCTGATTGCAAAGAAGTAATGAGCTGCAAAATATGAAACTCAACGAACAAACTACCAAAATGTCTCCAGCAGATCATTGGGATGCGTAATATATATTTTGTTCCACTATAGCTTTAGGATGAAATAGTGAAAATGATTTGCAAACTATTCACCCTTTTATTTCATCTATCACAATTGAGATTTATAACTATATACAATATTCTCCAAGGTCCATATCTAATGCTTGATATTTAGTACCTAGTCCTTCTGCTACCATATTAAAAGAAAACTTGCGAGGTGTTGGGATCCATATGGCTAAATTCTAAGGATCAGGTGGCGTCATGAAAATAAATAATTGTATAGCCCTCATCATATTTTTAAAATCAACAATAATATATCTAGGATAAAATCAAAAGTTTGAACCCTATTAAGGAGATCACACTTCGACAGTTACTGCATCCACAGTGCCTAACCAATAATAATAATCAAAGGTGCAGAACCCATAAAAACTAAGGTGGTTGTACTTGCATACCTCCACTAATTAAAAGTGACCAACTCCACAAAAAAATTGGTGGAAGGAATCATGATGATATTTGACACTTGCCATTTATCACTGATCATTCCCCACGATGCATGATGCGTCCTCTAAGAGAGTATGCCCATGAAACAATCGTAAGAAACATTAATAATTCTGACAGAAAGCTATTATGTGTTGGACACAAGTTGGATATCAACACTTATTGGACAGTCCCGGATATGTGTCCATAATTTTAAAATAAAATTTGTAAATTCCATCAGTCTGCCGACACCTCTTGGAGATTTCAACTTAAAACCAAGAAACCTTGGATGTTGAAATGCATCTTTCTACTGGCATAGGGGGAAAAAGTATAATTCTAATATTAAACTAAAAAAATAGCCATATCAAGGGAAAAATTAGGAAAGATACAAGAACGCTTTATGATTTTATCGAAGTAGATGGGCTAACATAGACGCAACGAAAGCATGATTAACGTATTAGTGTCTAAAATCTCAAATAAGTCTTCTAGCTCCTCCATTTGACCATACTTATTGGTCATAAGACTCAGAACTAGAACTAAAAAGTATAAAGTAAAAACAATCAATTCAAACCTTACACTTCTAGAAAACAATTCTAGATCTCAGCATCATCTGAACGTCAGATCTAATTGAACCACTCCAAGCTGTTAACTTTTTGATCTTGAGCATTCATGAAGAATTGTTTGAGTTACCTACAATAGTTGGGACTTGGAAGGGAACAACACCCTAGGGCGACACACTCTACACAGGGATCAACAATATGTAAACGAACAGCATAAGAATTAAGATATGAGTGTGAGGACTGAGGACATAATTCATTACCTCCTCTAAAGATCCAAACATTTGTCTTTTTTTAAAAAATAGAAATTCCTTTTTTTCTAGTCATTCCTATTTATACAGCCTGTGGCATTTAAAAACTATTCAACCAGCACACACGTACAAATTTCCAAGGTATGCACTGGTCAATACATAGTCACAATTAGAAGTACGAACCAACCTAATTCTGAAAATCAATGAGTCAGTACACGAAAATAATTCAAGTTTAATGAAGCAGAGACTTACAGTGTTGCCACATATTTCCAGCAAGATCCTCCGCCTTCTTGGTCGCGTCTGCCGCCGCCTTTCCAAATTTCCCAAGCGCGTCCTTCACTGAATCCATCTTATCTAATCCAAGAAATATATATATATATATATATATATATAAATAAACCGATAAATCAAATTTTTTCGCAATCATAAACTTCAATAATTGCTCTTCAATTAAAACCCTAAAAGCAAACTTCAATACCAAATCGATCAGATCAGACAAACAGCCACATAAATTGAACTCTACTGACACTTACTCTTCGCGAAAGATGCCGGGACTGGCGACGGAGACACGTAAGGATTGGACTCGGGCGGCATGGTGGCGGCGGGGTTTCCAGTGACCGGAGCGGGCGCGTCCGGCGGCAAAACCCTCGGATTAATGGGTGGATGTTCGGGTGGAGGATGGGAGTTTACGGGAACGCTGGTCCAATTCTCGGCAGGGGGAGCGACGTCATCTTGATCGAGCTTGGGGTACGGAGCGTAGTCAGAGGAGTGGGATGACTGATGGTGAGAGTGATGATCGTTTGGTTGGGCTTGATCGGGTTGGTTTGGGTTCTGATTCATCATCTTCTTCGTCTGGATCGCTGTCAGAAAAAATTAATAACCTCCAGAGAGAAAGATAAAATGATATGATCGAGATGTTCTTTGTTTCTTCACGTGGAAGAATTTGAATATTTTTGAATGAATTTTATCTGTATGGACGCGGATTGGATTTGAGTCGATTGCCGTACGTCTTCTAGATTTTTATTGACGTTGTATTGATTTGAATTCAGCTGAATTGACTGCGGCCGACACGTTGGAGCATTCCACTGGTTATGCAATTTTAAATTTGAATAAAAAATATCCCTCAATATTTTAATAACTTTTTAAAATATATATCAAAATCATTTTTACTCAAATATAAATATAATTATATAAAATTTATTTTTATTCAAATATCTAAATTTACAACAACAAAAAAAATATTGTTCATTTACTTAAATCAAATTTAAAATTTTTGAAACATAATGATAAATTTTAAAAAAAATTGAGTAAAATTGTGTATAGACGTTAAAGAATTTTTCATCAAATGAAATTTTTCTCAAATTTTACACAGATTTGATTAAAATTTTGAGTAATCATAAGAGATAATCTTACTCGTTCAAAATTAAAAAAAAACACATAAAATAAATTTTAAGTTTATGAAGTAAAAAGTTAAATTCAGACTTATAAAACTTTTATTTCAATTATTTAATGTTAAATACATCAATTATGTGTCATTATTCTTATTTATTTAGAAAAAATTTCTTAATTAAATCATACATTATTATATCTTTTTTATAATTTATGCCAATTTTATTTAAAAAATACAAAAACAACTTTTTTGAGTTTTATTTTTGCATTTCTATTTCCAAAAATTAGATTTTGGATATTATGTAAAGATTTGAGGGAAAAAAAATGTGTCAAAACCTAGTTTACAAAAGAGTAATTTCGAGTTTTTTTTCAATATGTGTTGTTGGGGAAGATTTTTTAATATATTGAGCGTACAAATTAGTCTAATCAAACTACATCGTATATACATATTATTTATTTTTAAGAAGAAAAAAGTTGCTTTTGTTTGCATAATATGATTGACCGAATTAATTTACCTGATTAATAAACATGATTCAGTTAAGATTTTCTCGTGTTGTAGTCTACATAGATTTGAATAAATATGGGAAATTTATGGGAAATTTAAAATTTTTAATCATCAAAATGACAATGAGGTCGTCCCTCGAAACACGATTTTGTGATGTTTGTAGGATTTTTTTCAAAATCAAGTTTTATAATAGGACTTACAAATTTCAATTGCAAATGTTAGTTAAATTAAAAAAAATATTTTCAAAATAGTTTTACCGTTATATCTATTACTTGCTCATTACTCAGTATATATAATATAAAGGGTAAAAAGGAACATTCATAATTATAATCACTTTTATATAATTTTTCTCACACGCCTAATAATTAATTTTTCAAAATTAATTCTCTAATAATCAATTCTTCAAAAATGTGAAGCTGCCAAAAGGGGTTGTTGCATATAACACAAGTTCGGTCCCTACAAGTCCCCAGGCCCACAATCATTCTTTGGGCCTTCGTAAGAGTAAAATTCCACCTGGGGTTAGTGATACTGTTCGGCCCAAGTTGTGGTACTATTGGACCAAATCTCCAAGGCCTGTGACAAGTCCACCTGGCCCAAAATCATCTACCCGCATTCTGGCCTATCTAGGTCTTGATTTCTATAAGTAAGTTTGAAGCCTATCCAATTTGCGAATTCATCTATGGGAATAAATACACTTTCTCAGTCAGACATTTAAGGCCATCTGCATTGTAAAAATTGCCACAAACTGACTGTTACATTGTTGGCAAAGAATCTATTTGTCATGGATCACCATAAATATATATATATATATATAATGTCAAATTTGTGTTTTAATATTGTTTACTGATACGTGTGTATTCAGATCTGAAGGGGATACACTTTGGAAGTTCGAGATCGATGACCTACTTACACAAGCATTCAGATAACAGCATAAATGACTACCAAGCTGACAAAGTTATCAAACTGGATACATTTTAAATCTAGACTTTCCGCTCCTAATTTTTTATTGGATTGAGGAAATGTACGACCTATAAATAAAGACAAGAGATATGGCTTAACACAAGGTGAATTTTTCTTGTACTGTCAGAACCTTTTTTCAAGTTTTATCTTACTTAATCATCAGAGTGATCATCTTTAGGGCTAATTCAGTGAGTTTTAGTCCTTGTCTTGCATAAAGGTTCCAGAGAGATCATTGCCGACCAGCAATTAGTGTGTGTGTGTGTGTGTGTGTGTATATATATTTGGGCTTGTTGTGGACCATATTATTTTCCAGTTGTGACTCTCCAGTCAAATTGTCACGGGTTGTTCTGGGCTCATTCGACCCAAAGCTAATATGGGCCAATGCCACAAGTAATTGGGCCTTTTCAATGTTTTCAATGCTTAAATAGGTTAATACAGTAAATCCCAAATGAAAAAGGACAAAACTTATAACATTCAACGTATACATCATTTTACAGGGAATACAGGGATAATTTTAAAGGCAATAAGGGAATTTTCACTATAAATTATTCATTTCTCCATAGGCCAGGCCAATGAAAACATAACACACACACACACACACACACACACACATAAAAGTAGTGACCCAATGTATATATATGTGTGTCATATATTTAATGGTCGGATCCAATCAATGAATACTTTCAAATTTTCACTGAAAAAGTATATGAAAAAGTCTGAAATTACCAAATTGGGTCACCAAATCTATCCAATGAAATGACACTTTAATGAAAAAAAATTAGGGTAATATGTTGCATCTCCCAGAGGAGTAATAAGAATATGAAAAGGGACCCCCAAATGCATACCATAAGCAGAGAAGCCAGCTCTACCACATTTGCATATAAATGTTTGCTAAAGTAATTCAGGCCAAGCCTAGGGACTAGACCTGTCCATGGTTCTGGTCCATGTATGATGCAAGCTGGTTTCTCAAATACTTTATAACCCCAACCCAAGTTTGTCATCTGCAATAATACAGAGTTCTCTCACACACACACACAACTCTTGCACTAAATATCATTTAATGTGTATTTGGTTCAGTTTAATAAATTTTTAAATGAGTACTTTTTATAAATTATGTATTTGGTTCAGTTTATGAATCACATTTTTCAAGACTACAATAAGTCCAAAATAAGCATTTTTCAAATTGCACTTTTTAACTGCCCGTTAGGCTCATTTTTGGTTCAAGTTGTTCACCGTACTTGATGCATTTTGAAAGGCTTATTAAGCACTTAATTGATAATAAGCTGTTTGGGATAAAGTTCCAAACCGTTCTTATTGGCCATAGCTTTTTTTACCAAGTGTAGTTTGGGTTAAGCTAATATGTCTAAATTTTTCCGTTAAATTGGTAAAATCGATTATGAATACTCCATTTGATATTTGTTAAACACTTTTTACCAATTCACCCAAACACTCAATTTTTTAACTCAAACAGAATTTTTTCACAATTATTTAACTCAAACAACATTTTTTCACATCTCAACCAAAACGAGCACTAAGTAGTCTAAGTCTGAGAAAAATGACAAACTTTTGGACTTAAACCAGCATTAATTCTGCCATTCCATTGTTTCATAGTGCATATAGCATAGCTGCTGTCCCTTACTAGCGTAGCTAAAAAGCTAAACCAGAAAGGATGTCTTAAAGCAAATGCTTTCTTTTGTTCAACTTTTTCCACTTTTGTGCTCCATAGTCCAGGGTGTTAACAAAGAAGGCCCTCTTAGACAGACAAGGTGCATAATGGAATCAAGAAACTTACAGAAGCCTTCACAAATAAGTGGACAAAGGTGACTTCAAAAGCTACATCACATGTTCATCTTCTGTACAAAATGTGCATTCAGGTCACATATTGTTAGTATTAACACAAACCGGAAGCTGTAAAGGCAACAATGAAATTCCATGGATTAAATGAGAATAATTTTGTTAAATTTCATGGTGGCCCAATTTGTGTTTTTTTTTTTGTCGCAATGTCGCCGACTTAACAGTTGATCAGGATAAATTCTTTACTAACTATCTGCTATTAATTTCAGTCATTTAATTTACATGGTCCAGCAGTAGTTTTGAATTATGGAGAATTAGTATGTTTTGCAAAAGTACTGAACTCAACAAAGCCTTTAAATTCAAACTACTTTCAGGAGATGTGATTATGGGTTTTATGTTTACCATAACATATCACAATCTTTTTCCTTTCTCAAGACTTGAGATGGGTTCTATGAGATATAAGATGCTAAACATGATGATGATGATGATGACGATGATGATGATGAAGAGGAAGAAGAAGAGATGTTTGTTATGATTTAATAATCTACGCAACTTTGGTGAAAAGAGTTGGAGAGAAAGAAACAACACAAAAAATTTACGTGGTTCGGCAAAGTATTTATATTCATAAGAGTGGTAGAGAATTGGTTTACAATGTATTTATATTGCCTCACAGTTAAGATGGAGAAAAAGAAGAAGAAGTTACCCTTCAACTGGATCCATAGAAAATAACTTAAATAAGAATATACAGAGATCAGTTACATGTAAAACTATGAAACTAGACAATGAACAGCTTGGAAGATAGGATGATTACAGACTACAACTTTTGGTGATTATCACAAACGGAATCGAATACATGAAAGCTAATCTCCAATCAATTTGTACTTTTTGATTGAAGGGTTTCATAACATCACTTAACTAGATGCAGTTTAATTGTCTTAAAAGATTAATCATCACATCATCCATGGGACCTAAATTAAACTGATGGAAGACACAGAAAATTGACACTAGTTTAGATTTCCCTATATTCATTAACTACAAATATTTCTATGTTAGGACCATTAGTAAAAGTGTTTATATGATGCTTTATACATATATATATATATATACACATACATACATACACATATATATATATATAGGTGAGTGTGTGTTTGTGTATTTATTTGGATGATAGCAGCGAATGTATTTCTATACATACTGATTGAAAATGCAGTAATTTAGAAGCATAATCATGTCAAGGGATTACATGTTTATGACTGAAGTGGAATCAATGATAACCTTCCCATATTGTTATTATTATTATTATCATGTTAATTATTAGCAGTAGATCTTATTTATACTACAGACCAAACTATTTTAATGCCCTACTGAAGTACCATGATTTATGAGATAATCATATTGGTTGCTTTAAAACCAGATTACTAGCTAGAAGTGTTCCCACATTAATGTCAATGATCAAAACAAAAATAAATCTAGGTGTTGAGGTCCATTAACTATCTTGGAAGTTAAACTAATTTCTCTCTAATCTTATGTAAATACCTATATATAATATGATTTTCTGTTTTAATGAAGTTTATATGAATCATTTGATTCCAAGAAGCATAGTAAGAATGACATAGTCCACAAAGCTTCAAACGTGGTATTAATATAGTTTTAAGAGTTTGCTAAAGATTTTCCTACTTCACTAACAATCCCAACTCTTCCCAAAAAGCAAATTAAAAACTGATATACCCAAAATGAATCCTCACCTTAAGATGAGGAGACGCAGGTAGAGGGACTTTAGCCCGTTGAGGTACATCAGTTACCCAACAGAACTACTGTTTAGATTTTCATATTCCTAAATTCTTAACTCTACCGCAGAACTTAGTACTGCGTTAATGAATTTATATATACAGACCGAAGCTTCTATTGGAGTCCAACAAGAAAACTTCTAGATAAGAATAATTTCAAGATTTTCTTTTTTCAACCTTACCTAATGTGATACTCCAGTCTCACATTTGTTGGATGAAAATAATATAATTAGAATATAAAATATCACAAGTCTTACTACTAATAACTTTAGTTTAAGCTTTTATTGGACCAATAGACGTGGGGCGTTATACCTAAAACGACAACTGTTAACCTTATAAAAGAGAAACCAATGTATTTTTTTTATTGAATCCTCAAATTCTTATGAGACAACTCTCTGACGTGATTGTCAGAGCGGTCATCACTGTGGCCCTCTAGTGACCTGTTAATTTCTATTTTGTACAATTATTTTGATAAATCACGACCGACAATCAACCCACACCAGAATTATCCACAACAAAAAAAAAAAAAAAAAAAAATCCCCCCTCAGTAGGCAAACATTTACTTTTGTGACAACTAACATTTTTGTTTTCCTTTCCTTTTCCTACCTTTGTTTTTTCACTTTATGTCAAAAATGATAAGTATATTTATTAGCTTCTTTCTAAACATTTTGGCTGAGATTTAAAGGTATATACATATATATTCAAATTCACAGCAGAAGTGTAGATAACTATTCTTCTTTTGTGTTCTCTTCCCTCCCCATCTTAAAGTAACTATACATGGACTCACTCTGGGTTCCAAACTATATTAAGATTTCATAATTAACCAATATAATCATTAGTCAAGGTTAATTACAAGTAAAGTATATTACCTATATAATATATAAAGGTTGGTAGTTACTGGAAAATGATGATTTGCCCTTCCATTGTTAATCTCTTATTATTTATCTTTTTCACCCTCTTATTGTACCTAATTTGGTATTTATCCTTTTTACTCTCTCGTTGTGCTTAATTTGTAATTTTGCCCCGTCATGTATAATTCACACTTTTGCCATTCATTTATTAATTTCTTGTAATTTATTGTCTCCATTTATGACGTTTCTCATCAATTATAAAGTCAATTATTATCTTATTTTGATATTGATTATTGCATCATTCTTATCATGCTACACATATGATGTATGTAGTAATTATTATTTTTTTTAGTAAATTGCACTGGCTTTTTTTTTATATTTATGACAATTATATTGATTTTTCTAAATTTTTTGAAATTATACTGGCATTTTTTACTTTACAAAATTATATACAAATATCTCCCTCTTGTCAATTTTTTTTCAAAATGACGAAATTATTCATTTTATTTATTTTTTCATTTTGACCAATTTATTCTAAATTTTTTTAACTATTTTTTAAATTTTTGTATTTAAAAATAAAATTAAAGTAAATAACTTATTTTTATTAAAAATAAAAATAAATTTAAGATTTTTATCAATATTTATTTAAAAAATGAAAAAATTAGTCAAGATTTAAAAAATTAAAAAAATAAATATGAAATTGATAGTTTTGTTATTGTGGAAAAAAAAAATGACTGGAAAAAAGTATTTGTATATTATTTTGTAAAATAAGAAAAATTAGTATAATTTCATAAACCTTAAGAAGAGGTTAATGTAATTATCATAAATATCAAAGAAAGTCAGTATAATTTATTATTATTTTTTTGTCATACATAAAGTATATATTTTATTATTGACTAGAAAAAAGTATATATTTTTATGTGTGATAAAAAAATAATAATAAATTATGCTGACTTTCTTTTATATTTATGATAATTACATTAACGTCTTCTCAGGTTTATGAAATTATATTAATTTCTCTTATTTTACAAAATAATATACAAATACTTTTTTCTATATATATATATATATATATTTGTATACTCCCTACTTATTTATAATTATAATGTATAATTAGATAATGAGTATTGTGAATCAGATCAAATATATGTATGATGTGTATAGGAAACTAGTGTGTGTGTGTATACATATATATATATATATATATATTTTGAGCGTTTGGAATAACTAAAATAAAAAAAAATAACATTTTAATGAAGTAGTTGTTTAAAAGTGAAATTAACATTAGAAGCAGTAATAAAAATTAAATGGTAATAAATTACTCATTTGAGATAAGATCCAAAATTGTAAGGAGGACAAATGATGCTAACCTCAGCAACCCCTAAAGGAATAGAGTGACTTCAACTCCATCCGATCCCTTTTCTTTTCTTATTATTTTTTTATTTTCTACTCTCTCCTTTTTATTATTATTTTTTTCCCTCTCTCTATCCCCTCTCTCTACTTTTTTTTTTTTTATTATCTTATTCCGTCGCTACACAACAAGAAGAGAAAGAGACGGAGGAGGAGAGGCTGCCAGCAATAATAATACAAGTAAATAATATAAATAAAAGTAGGGGGAAAAACATTGACACGCGCGTTTGTTTGGCGCGTGACATTGACACTTAAAACTCATTGTTGCGAAGAAGCCTTTGTCAGCTGTTTTTTTATTGGGATAGTTGGACTGACATATCTTGTTTTATATAATTTTTGGCAAGTAGATTTTATTGATTTTTTTTAATCGATTATTACTTTAATTTTTTTTAAAAGTTTAAATGATACTAATTTTTTTTATTTTATCAAAAAAATTACAAAGATGTTTTTTAGTAATTTTTTGTAAATAATAAAATTATTTCTTTCATTATTTTTAATTTTAAACAATTTTTCTAACTATTTTTTTACTTTATTTTATATAAAAATAAATTTAAGATTTTAATTAATATTTATTTAAAAATAAAAATAAAAAAATTAGTCAAAATTTAAAAAATGTAAAAAAAAAAAGTGAAAAGAAAAATTTTGTTATTTTGAAAAAAAAATTGATGTATTTGTAGTTTGTTAGATAAAATAAAAACTGTTAATATAATTTTAAAATTTTTAAAAAAAATTAAAAAATTAATATAATTTATCCGTTTTGATATTACATCGAACTTTTTGTTAGAATTGTCGTGTGACAAAATTAACAAAAAAATATGAATTTATTATTTTATTTTTATAAATAATTATATATTTTTTTTGTGATATTTGATAATTATATAAACTTTTTTAATAATATTAAAAAATATAAAGTAAGTCTATTTAATATATAAAAATATAATTAAAATTTTAATATTTTTAATAACGTAAGGAAGATAATCTTATATTGTTATAGCAAAGGAGAGATGAGTAGTATTCCTTTTTTTAATAAAACCAACAACTCTTGATGGGTTAAAAGCTAGATAGCTTCAGAATCAAAAGCCAAATAACTGTTCATTTAACCTTTTGAGATCAAGGCCGTGTTTGCCACTTTTTACAAGGATAGCGTAGAGTTGAAACTTGAAACTACTTTGTATATTCTTAGAAAGTTTATAACTAGCGTGATTATTTGCCAAGAAGTACTTTCAATTATGCTTTTTGTTAAAAGTCCAATTCATTTTTGTAGTTTTGCACTCTACCAACTGTCTTCTCAAAAAAAAATTTCCAAAGTATTTTTTGAGCATTAATAGTATTCTTATAAAAAAAAAAAATGTATGAAAATTGTTTATTAAATGATGTTGTATTAATGTAAATACATCAAATGTTGATGTGATTTTTTTTAAAGAAAATCTAACCTTACTTTTTTTCAATCCAATCATTAAATCATGATCCTATTTTTTTTTTGAGTGTTATTATATATTCTCGAACAATTTTGATAATCTGCTCAAAAGAGCAATCCTGATATCATCTTTTTTTATCACTTTAAAAATATACTAATATAATATAATCAAACGAAACATGGTTAAGATGGCTCCGAACTTTAAGTTTCCAATTTTACGAGTTTTAATTTTATTAATTTTTCATATTTTTGTGTCATTACTTTGCAATAAATTCAATAAGCAGATGAGAGAAAAAAAATTATTGTAAATTTCTTAGTCTTAACATGGATGATTTATTTTTAAAACTTAATTTATTATACGTAAATTGACTTATGATACTCTTGATCATCGAATCGTAAAAATAAAATAAAATAAAAAAGTCTATGAGGCACAAAATGGGTGTGGGGGTGGGGGGGATTGGAACAAAATGTTATCCAAACTTGGCTAGAATGCAAAATCAAAAAGGTTTAGAGGGGGGTAATTATGAATAGCTAAAAAGAAAAAATAAAATTCCACCAACACTCAATTAGCAGTACTTTATTCTAAAATGAGAATAAAAAGAAAATGAGAAATGGAAAACTACTAAAATAAAAGACAAAAAGCTTGGAAAAGAAAAACCCCCAAATAATGGAGGAGAAGTGTGGAGAGCCATTGGATGTTGCAGATGAGAGTAGAGAGGGTCATGGAGAATCCCAATGCAGAGATAGAGAGAGAAAGAGAAAGAGAAAGAGAGAGAGACAGCTGAGTGTGTACTGCGTGGACTCTCTGTTTCTTGTCACCAATTAATTTATTTAAAAAAAAAAAAAAAACCTTCCCCTTTCCCTTTCTCTCTCTCTCTCTCTCTCCATGCCTTCTTAACTCTCTCTCTCTCTCTGCAAATTTATATAATCTTTGATTCTATATCTAAGCTTCCTCCTGATTCTATGAGCTGAAGAGGTCGATTCGATCTTTTATTATATCAAAACGACCCACAGATCGGAGATATAGTGACCCATGAGAGAGGATCGCTCTGATATGTCGGAAGACGACGAGAGGGCGTCGCCCTCGGATCTAAGTTTGGCCACCGAAGCATCATCTAACAAATCTCGGAGCTGCTCTGTCTCAGGAGGCGGCGGCGGCGAGTATGTCTCGCCTTACCCGGATCAAGTCCTCGAGAATGTTCTGGAAAACGTTCTATTGTTTCTTACATCTCGGCACGACCGGAACGCCGCGTCGCTGGTTTGTAAGTCGTGGTACCGTGTGGAGGCGCTCACCCGATCGGAGGTCTTCATCGGGAACTGCTACGCGGTGTCGCCTCGTCGGGTTATCGAGAGATTCGGGCAGGTCCGGTCGGTGACGCTCAAGGGCAAGCCGAGGTTTGCTGACTTCAACCTCATGCCGCCCACTTGGGGTGCCAACTTAACCCCTTGGGTCACCGCCATGGGTGAGTCCCGTTGTTCGCTCGAGAAGCTACACCTCAAGAGAATGTCCGTCACGGACGAAGATCTTAAAATTCTGGCTCATTCGTTTCCGTCGTTTAAAGAGCTCGTGCTCGTCTGTTGCGATGGATTTAGTACTAGTGGCCTTGCTGTCATTGCCTGCAAGTGCAGGTCAGTGAACAATTCTAGGGTTTTAATTTCTCATACCAATGGCCTATTTGATCTGTTTCTGTTGCTAATTTTTATATGTTTTGAAGTTAGGGTTTTGTATTATCTGGATTTGGATCTGTAATTGTTTTGATATTGATTGCGGTTCTTCATGGTTTTTGATCTGTAGCCTATTCATTTTGTCTTTCTTAAGAACCAATTGGATGACTAACTTTGAATGATGTGAATTGCAGTGGAATTTGGAAAATCGTGTGATTCTCATTCTATAGTCTATACATACATTATACATACATACATACATATATGTGTGTATGTATGTATGTATGTATTTGTTTCCAGACAACTTGAGTAATTGCTTCGAACCCTGATTCTGATTTTGGCTTGCTTAAAAATCAATTAAGGGTCTAAATTGTAATGGTGGGAAAAAATGTGTGATTTCCTTATACATCATGAAATGATTTTATCTCAGGAAACTTCAAGTGCTTGATCTGACTGACGATGAGGTTGCAGATGATGAGGTAGATTGGATTTCATGTTTCCCAGAGGGGGAAACCTGTCTGGAATCTCTTATATTTGACTGTATTGAATGCCCTATTAATTTTGAGGCATTGGAGCGATTGGTAGCAAGATCGCCTTCACTGAAGAAACTTAGTTTGAACCGATATGTTTCGATTGCGCAACTTTATCATCTGATGATTCAAGCTCCGCATCTCACACATCTTGGGACGGGCTCGTTTAGCCCCTCTGAGATTGTTGCCCCGGGTGACCAAGAACTAGATTATGTCTCTGCCTTTGCTGCTTCAAGATCACTAGTTTGTCTGTCGGGATTCAGGGAAATTATACCGGATTATCTGCCCGTTATCTATCCAGTCTGTCCTAATCTCACCTGTCTGAATTTTAGCTATGCCAACATCAATGCAGAACAACTTAGATCAGTCATCCGTTTCTGCCATAAACTCCAGATTTTCTGGGTATGTGATTGATGTGCTGGTAAATTTGTAACAAATTTTCTGACCAAAATTTGGGTTGTGAAGCTTACTATCAATTTTTGCAGGTACTTGATTCAGTATGTGATGAAGGACTTCAGGCAGTGGCTGCAACATGTAAGGATCTTCGCGAGCTTCGTGTTTTTCCTATTGATGCAAGTGAGGATAGTGAGAGCCCTGTTACTGATGTGGGTTTCCGTGCAATTTCTGAGGGTTGTAGAAAACTGCAATCTATTTTGTATTTCTGCCAACGGATGACAAATGCAGCAGTGATAGCCATGTCTAAGAACTGTCCAGATCTTGTGGTATTCCGCCTCTGCATAATGGGGCGACACAGGCCTGACCACATTACTGGAGAGTCAATGGATGAGGGTTTTGGAGCCATTGTCAAGAACTGTAAGAAGCTTACCCGGCTGGCTATTTCTGGTTTATTAACTGATAGGGCATTCAATTATATTGGACAATATGGGAAATTGGTTAGGACCTTGTCAGTTGCTTTTGCTGGAAACAGTGATATGGGGCTGAAATACGTGCTTGAGGGCTGCCCTATGTTGCAGAAGCTTGAGATTAGAGATAGCCCCTTCGGAGATTCTGGGTTGCTCTCTGGTTTGCACCACTATTACAACATGAGATTCCTCTGGATGTCTGCGTGTAGATTAACTCGCCAAGGTTGCAAGCAGATTGCTCAACAAATGCCTCGTCTGGTAGTGGAAGTAATAAATGGGGATGCAGAAGAGGAGGAGAAGGATGATTATGTTGACATATTATACATGTATCGGTCTCTTGAAGAGCCGAGGGGTGATGCACCAAAATTTGTGACGATCTTGTGAACTTGGAATATGGGAAGATTTTTCATCTGTTCTCACGGTGGCTTCGAAGCAAGTTATTAGCCTTTTCTTTTGCAGGAAAAATGGATACCGCAGGTGGCTTTGATGACCTGCAAGAAGGTTCCTGCACTCTTTTTTAAACAAAGATGAGTTTGCCATGTCTTTTTTTTGCCTCGAGCTATTGGGATGGCATTCAAAGCAGAAGTTCTGGAGAGGACCTGTTTATTTCTATGCTTTGTGGTTCTTCCAGACAGTTTTATAGAAGCCGACTAAATGTGGAAGACGGATGTCACTGTAAGGTATTGGACCATCCAATGTTGTTGTATTGGTACGCATTTAAATTTTATGTTTCTTTCTGCTTTCATATTCATTTCATAAAAGAAGGCTTCTAGAGGTAGTGAGGGGAGGGGTTGATGAGCTACACCAAAGATGGATTAAACATCGCTTTAAATCTGGATCAAATTGTTTCTACCTCAAAGAATCAGAGATATGGGTCGTGGTAAATTGGTAGATTGAGACGCGAAATTCGATAACTTTTCTATCATGCTATGGGTGGAGGAGCAAGTTAATAGAATTGAATCCGCTTATTTTCATTCAAATGTTAGTTTGAAGACTTAAGCTGTAGCTGGTGAGAACTAATGCCCAGAATGATCATCTCTCTTTCTTTCTGTCTCTCTAGAAATGTTTGTTTTTTTGTTTTTCTTTCATTCTCAGATGTGTTGTTCTTAGCACCTGACCGTGGAATTAATTATTGTTATTCTTAGCAAATGTGAGATGGGTAATAAATGCCAAATATGCATGGACCAGATACTAATGTATGTGAGTGTGTCTTGCCTTTTTTTTTCCTTCTGAATGTGGAATGATCAGTTTGATAGTGAGGCCCATTAATGATGCATGGAAAGTATTGTACAAGTACACATTGCAGGACCCCCATGCATCAAATGAGATTCTTTCCCCAACTTTCTAGCTGGTTAATGGTCCTGATCTCTCTCTCTCTCTCTCTCTCACACACACGCACACACACACACACACACGCACACACACACACAGACACACACACACACACGCATGCATCTATATGAAGTCTTCCGGAGGGTAAATAGGTTTGTGCACGAGTCTGCAGACTACACACTAGTTTGGAACCATTTTATGTTTTTGGATACATATGGACATAAAGGTGAGGTTGCTTTATTGTGTGACCTGAAAGTTAGAGTATGAGTAAGACTGTTTATATCGAATTTTCTTCGGATAAGGTTACAAAATTAAGTTGCCCGTGAATAAAACTGACCCTTTACCCGTAGGGACTCCTTTTATAGAAATGAGCTTTAGCTGCAGACTGCAGTATATTGCATTCTGGATTTGCTTCGAGTATTATCCTCTATGGGTGGGAATGGGACCCCCATATCATATGATGATATGTCACACCCCGTGTTTGCGTTGTAAAGCAGCGAACTCCTTCAAGAGGGAAAGTACTCTCTCTTTCTCTCTCTTTGTCTATATATATATATATAGATCTATATCTCTCACTCTTAATAATTGGAAGAGTGATCTGGTTTCTTTGTTGGTATTGTGTGTGTGGCAGGATGGATGGTAAAACGTAAAAGCAAGCTTATCATCAAAGTGGGATCTGAGTGTGCAATATGAATATGAATATGAGTATGAATGATGGGAAGATTTGCATGTCTAACCATTTATGGGTGTAAGTGGACCAAACCCAATGTTTCCTTTCTTGCCACAGGCCCAATGGCAGATGGCCACCTTTGGGTCGGATGGTGCAAGCTAATAGGGGGCCATTGAAGGATAAGAAGATCGTGGGTTCATCACAAAACGTTAAAATTTACTTTGCTTATCCACATTGCTGACGCTGGCTACAGTCCATTAGACGACCACTGGGCACACATTCAGGAGAGCCTTTGCTTTTCCATTTCTATCTTCTCCAATGGAAATGGCCCTCCTCTCTCTTTCTCCCTTTCTCTCTCTAACCAGAACAAGGAATCCGTGTCCTATGAGAGAAAAAGTGAAAGAAGGAAAAATATAGTGAAAATGACCTAACTAGCCGAGTCAAGCTCACATTTTGTGAGATTCAGACTCTGAGATGCTCCTAAAACTTCTTTTTCAATTGGAAAAATTATTAAATGATCTTAGAATATTGGCCTAAGTCAATGATCCCACCTAATTAAAAATTATCAAGTATATACAAGTTATCTTTTATTCTTCCAAAAGTCCACCACATTGTACAGATGTTATTTTTTTATTAGTCCGAGCTATTTAATAATTTTTCAATTGATGAATTTTTGTATAAATAAATTATCATATAAAATTGTTACACTATGTAATTGTATAACGGTTTATTACGGAAATTTAATTTTTACTAAAATTGAGAAGTAATTTGCATACATAAAATATAAAAAAACTGAATCGTCACATAATAATAATAATAATAATAATGTAGTACAAGGTTTTACTAAATAATTATTTTTTATTTGCACTAATTAAGGGTGGTGGTTATTTGATTGGCAACTCTTACCCCAATTTGGCAAAAACACGTGGCCAAAACTAAAAGGTATTAAAGTTGGCAAAAGTTGAGCTTCTTCGGCCTGATTGGTGAATAGTACTAGACTAGAGATGTGGCCCACCCACTGATCATTGAATTGGTGGGCCACACGGAATGGGAGCTGGTTTACATTTTTATTAAAATACATCGTAGATACTCTCTCTCTCTCTCACACACACATTTATATATATATATATATATATAGAGAGAGAGAGAGAGAGAGAGAGAGAGAGAGAAGGGCTAACGTACAAAGTAACAAACAACGAAACAAATTACCTACTAATTGGCAGGCTCTAGTGGTGGGAAGTGGGCCAAGAAAAAAAGAAAAAAAAAAAAGAAGTCGGTGAAGCCCAAAAAGTGAGTTTGGATTTTTCCACAATATTCGTCTGTTAAGCACATTCATGGCTGAACTAAGCACGAGGTCAACCACTAAAGTATGCTCTCTAGTGCTGCACCACTTCTTTAATTTCCCACTTAATCTTTATATTATTACACACTATATAAGTATATATTTTTCGAGTTTATTTTCAAGTGATATAAATATTTATTTTTTATATAATTAGTATGAATTTCATCCTTTCCTTCATATTTTTGTATAAAATATATATATATATATATATATTATCACAAATATATCCATTACATTATATTATATATATACATATGTATGTCTATTGTATAAACATTATTTTCAGAGTTGGAAACATCAATCATATTATAGATTAATAAGAAAGAATTCAATATTACTCTATAAGCTGATGTTGTTTAGTCTTTACTAATTATTTTGTAAATTGTGCTTGCTAATTATTTATTAGTAATTTGTTTGAATCTAAAGAAAATTAGTTGAGTAGGGATGGTAATTAACTCATTTAGGATTGTGAGAAAACCATTGTGTCAAAGAATTACTTATTATAAACTTACAAAACATGTAAAACTAAGACATATTGCCCGTTTGGCTCAACAGCTGGGCCGTTAAACATAGCGTTGAGAGGAAAAGATCATTTCTGGAAATTTTAAACAAAACGTTCAAATATGATCACAACCACTCTGTCAAACGAGATTATATAACCAATGCTTTTGAAACTAAGATATATATATATATATATATATATATAAATTTTGTAAACTCATTCGTTTCAATCGTATAAAATAAACTAATAAATATATTTTTATGTTATATAATTAATGTTTATACATAACAAGAAAAAAAACTTTTAGAGTCGCTAAAAAAAGTATGTGTTACTAAAAGCACCTCTAAAATTGAGATCACTAATACTATTAGCCATGAACACTTGAGTAGGTAAAAGCTAGAAAATCATCAAAGCCCTGTATTGTTGCTAATATCGCTAGAACTACTGAAGAAATGGTGATAACTGTCTCTAAAAATCCAATATGACCTACCTTTAGCGATGCTGAGTGAGCATAGCCAATACCCTTCCACTATAAACGACGCATACAAGCATTGCTAAAACTACGTGGATGTTCCACTTTTAGCGATGAGCAACGAGTATCACTAATAATTGAAGAGTATTACCGACGCTTTTGTACATCACTAAGAGTTAAGTAAAACACTTTGAGTGACTTTTTTTTGTGCATCTCCAAATTTTTCTCCTTTAAAAAATTCTCCCAACTTTTTTTTCACACACACCCACACATATATATATATATATATATAGGGGTGCACATGGGTCAGGTTGTAACAAAATCAAAACCAACTCAACTTTAGGCGGTTCTAAAAAAAATAAAATCGAAACTGTGAACTATTGGACCCAACCCAACGGGACTGTTCAAAAAAATTTTTTTAACAGAAACCAAAAATAAAAACTCTTGATATATATATATATATATATATATATGTGCAATGAAAAGTAAGTCATTCAAGTATTTATGACATTTTAACAATAAAAAAAATGATATAACAGTGGTTCTGAAAAAAGCTTAAGTTACAATTTTTTTAGTTAACAAATGTATTTGATTTGTTATTGTCTCGTTGATTTGTGACTAAAAATCATAATACCAACAAATAAAATACTCCCTACTATATTAGATAATTAAAACAAAGTTTGTAAACTTAAAATCATATTTTTTTATCTTTTTTTTTAACCCATCAAGTTGGGTGAGGGAATGCAAGAGGGAAGAGAAATTTGGAATATATTTTTTATCATGCAAATATAGAAGCAAATTAAAGAGGCTATGATGATTGGCCAATAAATCTTTCAACTTTTTTTTTTATACAAAAATTGGAAAAAAAAAAGAGTTGATAAAAAAAAAAATTATGGTTTTATTTCTCGGGTTGGATCGGGGAACCCAAACTTTCAACCCGAATCAACTCAAACTCATTTTGACCCAAACCAACCCGAACCCATTGAAGTCAGATTGGGTTGGGTTAAGTCAGTTCTCGAGTTTTCGATTATTTTGTGCACCCTATATATATATATATATATATATATAAACTAATACCATTGAATCAACTCAGAGCATCCATATATACAAAAAAATGTCATTTAATATACCATTGTGATGCAACAATATTTAAAATAATAATTACAATCATTAATAATTATTTAAAAAAAAAACTATTTAGGTACAAAAAAAATGAATGATTGTTCCGTAGCTATCTACCAAAGTCATACGAGATGCAACAGTCTAAAGAGATTAAAATAAAAGAAAATAATATAGACATTTTTTTAATCTCACATTAAAAGTTTATGGAAATTTAAGAGTAATAAATTTGTAAAAGGATACAATAACATTTTCATTCTATATTGGTGTACATATTTTTAATTTTGAAGCATATAATTAAAATGTGTTAATTATAATTAATTTAATCAATAAATAAAATTTAAGTATCTGTACGACAATGGTACCGTCCTATTTCATCACGGGATTGGAGATTGGAGCCCACTCCACCCCCTTCCTACTCCGCTGCCATCCTTATATACAAACAAACCACAAACCTAATTTTTGACTTAGAATTAAATGGAACGTGAGGATGTTTTGTTTTCTATCAGCAATTCTTCACACAATCACCTTCACTCCAAAATCATCAGTCTCTCTCTCTACTTGCATGCTTTGGATTACCATGGTGTCAAGTGTCAAAATGGACTCTCTTTCTCTCTCTCTCTCTCTCTTTCTATATATATATATATATGAAGAATCTGTGTGTGGATTTGCACAATGTCAAAAGTTGATTTGGATTAGTTTTGATAGATTGAAGCTCTCTATCAAGTCTAGTCATAATGTCAAATACCAAAGAAAGACAAACAGCTCATCCGAGGATAGATTTGTTTAACTGTTGTATCATATTGGTGATTGGTAACTTGATTTAGTAATAAAATGAAAGATTATTATTATCATAGTTGTCGTTGCTATTGTTGCCGTTGTTATTGTTATTTTCATCATTATGAACGAGTTTCTTGATCGACAAATTGACAAATTTGAAAGATATGAAACTATTGTGTTACTTTTTGTAATAATCTTTAAGACACCATCGCTATCTTTGAAAGATATGTTATACGTTGGGGATGTCAATTTCATCTAAATAGTTGGGACCCATTCATTTCTGCTCCCTAATGAGAGAGATTTGGAAGGGAGAAAATGTCTCGACACAACTTGGTTTAGGACAGGTTTGAAATTAGGTATATATCACCCTATCCTATCCAAAGTATATTTTTATATACAAAGATACCCTTAATTAGTTAAACAAATATTCTCATCTCATATCAAAAAGAAACTAAAATGTAAGAAAAGTTGGAGTGTACTAGAATAAGTGTTAACTATTTTCTTTCACTACTGTTGTTAAAATTTTAAATGCAAATTTTGATTTTGCCGCGACCCTAAGTAGGTTCAGAGGAGGTTAATTACTCGAACCCAATATGGTAATGGGATAGAAAAGATGATGTTGAGTCACCTCGGAATGCCGCTCAATTGTCTACTACATTCTAAACAGAATAGACAACTCAGTTCTCAAACTCACTCGATTAATTGACATCGTTATATCAAATTTATTTAGTAGCTAATGACTCTACAAAATAATTAGTAGACAAGTCACACATCCTCCAGGGTGTGAAATCTAATTTGTAGCGCCCCACAAGAGATATTTCTTTACCAAAAGACCAAAAATAATAAGATTCTATTTCATTTGCTACCATAAGATTGCCTAGGGATATGTATGACCATGTTGAATTCTAGGTTATGTGGGGGTCCCCAATCTTTGTCCAATTCCATTTGTTTCCTTTTGGACCCCATTATTTCCCTCTTGAAAGTAGATTGAACATATTTTGTGGAAGTTATTCATACAATCAAAAGGCAGTTTTAAGCCTACCCCAGTAGCTCAAAGATTGTACCAAGGACCATCATGACTTGCCCATTTCACACACACACACACATATTTATCAACCAATACTACATATCCCACAAAATTCTATGAGAATTCTCTTTCATATCATTTGATTTGATGTTTAGCGAAAATAATAGTAACTAATATATATCTCTCCATAAAGAGTAATACTTTACAAGTAGAATACGGCAACTACTTTTTTGAATTAGTTTAATGGCGTGTCTCATTTTACTCAATATGCAACTTTTGAAAATAACATTGCAAGCCAAGAAAATTAAGATGAAAAAAAGAAAGAAAGGACCACTTGCAATATTTTTGAGATTTCAAAAATATCACTGTTAACATCGTTGTTACCATGCGTCTTGTTTGACAAATGGTCATTCTTCATCGAGGCCAATGGCCGGTTTGGGGGATGGCCAATGGGAGCCACCACCCTTCCAAAGGTCTGAGAAAATTATTTTTTTCTACTAGAAGTATATTATAATTTAAAAATAAAACCCTCTAAATTTTTAATTTCTCTATAATAGTCCTATATATTTTTTGGCCTCCTCTATGGGGAGCTTCTGGATCCGCCATTGATTAAGGGGTTGGTCTTAGGATCTTCAAACACCGACTATATGGTCAATGAGGTCTTAAAATGAATCCATCGAGTCAGGTTCTTTCAAATGTTTAAAGGGACAAACTTAATGCACAGGTCTCCCGTTACTACGGGGTCTATGAAAGATTAAATGTACTTTATCCCGACAAATAGAGAAGGTGTTTCAAAAACTTACAACTCCAGAATTATGATCAAAATCAGCATCACCCACTTGTGAAGAATTAAAGCAAACAGAGCCTACAAAGCCATTGATGGGTCATAGGAACAATAGAGAGAGGATGGGAATCTTCCAATCATTTCTACTTTAGAAACCAAGAAAAAAAAAAGGAAAGAGAAAAGAAAAGAAGAGAAAATCCCCCACCTCTAGTTTTTTGGATTCTTTTGGGTAATGTGTAATAACAGAGCTATGTCTTTTGAAATTCAATCTAACTTCTGGAGATCTTTGATATTCCACTCATTGAGAATCAAAAGCCAACCTTTCAAACTTGGAAGTGGTGTGGTCACCCTCTCTATCAGAATACCCTTTCATAATATATATGTATGTGTATATATATATATATATATATATATAGAGAGAGAGAGAGAGAGAGAGAGAGAGAGGAGGGTGTCAGGGTTAAGCTTCAACTGGTCAAAAGAAGTTTGAAAAGAAACTCCTGATGGTTTTTCATGGTGGAGCCAAGGTTGGTCACACTCTTTCAAACCTGACCATATATAATATCAAGATCAAGAAATAACCATTAAAAGAAACCTCCAAATTGTTTTTTTGAAGAGTAGGTTTACATTTAATTGAAAAGGAAATAAAGTAAAGCCGTCCTATTGATACAATATACTTTGTTTTAACCCTCTTTTTTTATTTTTTATTTTTTCTTTTTTTGTATTGCCTAATATTAGGGGGGGAAAATACAGGGGGAGGGAGAGTGATTGTTTGTGAATGATTACTGGCTTGTGCGGAGAGATTCTGTATTTCTATTTTTTGTATTTACCTTTGTAAAGCTGTTTCAGAAAACGTATTTAATAATTCATATTCTTCTAACTTTCTTCAAATACACAATCGTAATTATGAAATACTTTTCTCTAAATACATTTTTGCGTATTTAAAAAAATTTGTTCAAATACCCATCTCATGACTCAAACTGAGTTAAAAGACACGTTGACGTGTATTCGTGTGTGAGAGAGAGATTTGTGTATTTTAAAAAGTTTTTTCAAATATTCATCTCATTACTCAAACTAAGTTAAAAGTCACCTTGACGTGTGTTTGTGTGTGTGTGTGTGTGTGTGTGTGAGAGAGAGAGAGAGAGAGAGAGAGAGAGAGAGAGAGATTTGTGTATTTGGAAAAGTTTTTCCAATGACTCATTTCGTGACTCAAAATGACTTAAAAGACACCTTGACGTGCGCGCGTGTGTGCGTGAGAGAGAGAGAGAGAGAGAGAGAGAGGAGGAGGAGGGGGGAGGGGAGGAGGGTCAACTCATTTGGTCATGTATCTAAAAATTACATTTTGTTTATAAAAATAGAAAAAATAAAAGTATTAAAAAGAACATATTTAACAATATATTTTTAAAAATAATTAAAGACACTCATTTTTTGTAATAAAAAAAGACACTCATTTTTTGAAAACTACTAAAAATAGTTTTTGTATTTTTAAAAAAATTAAATTTACTAAAAAATAATAACGTAAAAACACATGTATTTTTTAAAATTCTCATTATTTTTTTTTTCTCAAAAACACAAAAAAAAAAAAAATTGCAGTGGCCAAAACCAGCCATAACTTGTCCAAAAAGATTAACTCCATTCCATCTAAGTAAAATTTAGATTGGTGGGAAAATTGTGTGTCTTGACAGTACATAGTTACATATATAGATATGGAATATCTATTGGTCAAACAACAATAATACAAACTCACTCTCTTATTTTGGACAAAGTCAATATATCATGATTGCAATTACGAGGCATTATTATATAGATTCTTTCGGTAAATAAATATACCGTTATACATTACTTCGGCAACAAACAAACAGTGTTCGACAATGGGGACTTCTAAGACAAGGGGGACAAAACAGGGACCTTGTAGAGGATGCTACAAGAAACAATGGCCACAGTGACATGATAGGCTACCTACCATTTTTTGTTGATAATCTTTAGAGCAAATATTGATCGAGATGGAACTCACTTTTCGTCATTTCATCATTCCCCCCATTTAATTTTTAGATTTCATACTTCATTTCATATATTTTGCATAGAAATATTGATACCTGTTAGCATGTCATATTTGAGTCATCTCAAGATTACATATTCAAAATTTACTAATCCTTAATCCATTTATTCTAATTTTTAATCTTTTTGATAAAAAAAAAATAAAAAATTACTTGTTTTCAAATGTGAGACTACAAAGAAAAGTCTCTAAATTTTGGTAAAAATTTTAATGTGAAAAGAATTATCTTAACTAATGATCTTATTTTATAATTAAATATGTTAAATGAGTTAACACGTCTAAAATCGAAACCCAATCTGTTTATAATTATATTAAACGTGTCAATCATTTTATGACCCAAACTTATAAACTCTGTATTGTATTTGTGTCGTGTCATTCAATAGTTTTAAAATCAGTATTAACCTCCGTACTATTTGTACTATTTGGATTATAATTCTCCAAAAAACTGATCACAAATAACAACACCATTATATATATATATATATATATATATATGAAAAACTTCACAACGAAAATGCTGAGGATAATAGTCAGGGAGCCAACCGATCAATTTTCCATACTCTTTTCGCATCAATCTCTACAAGAGAATACTGCAACCTGTCAAAAGAGTAAATATGTACATTAGCAATATAACACCCTACTGTCATCTGAAGACATCATAGTGATCTAAGTTTATCTCCAAGTGCAAATTCTTTGCATTTTTGAAAAGATAGGTGTTCCAATGTCGAGCATTAAATTTCCATTTGAAAAAAGAGCATAAAACAAGATTTTGAGTCTTTTTTCAACGAAGCCAAATAATTGTTAGAATCAACTTGGTCATATTCAGCCAGCCAAACTGCTTCCTACCCTTTTTGACATTTCTCTTGTTAGGTTTCGGCTTGAGATTCTCGATTATCTTCAAAATATAGACTGCTACATATTACCCTTTTGGATGTTTCCCATTAATCTCCTATCCTCTTGTCTGTTTCCCAAACTGGACTCAGTGAAATAAGTTCAAGGGCAACAGGACATGGAAAGGATCACAAGAAGAAAAACAAATGTGATTTGAGCCCAAATCCACAATTCCGACACATCAGATCCAACTCAGAGACATGCATCATATCCAATGCAAGATCAATAACAGGACTTGGGCTAGAGTTGCGTCGGCACTAAATCCAAAGAAAACACCAACATTTTGCAACATTTAGTCATATATCATAAATTGCTTAAAATGATGATACTGTCACCATAGGAAGAATGCACTAGGATTCGCCAGCGTTAAAGATCCACATCCAACCTGAATTCTTTTTGGAATAAGAGCACAGTTGGATCCATGTATCATAATTTTGCAAGAGGTGTCGCAAACCTATCATGCAAGTGAGACTGCTGTCCTAGCCAAAACTCGAAAAGCTCAGGTTTAAGCCTGTATCCTCCCCATTGTTTGGGTTTGGGAATCAAACTTCTGCACAATTAAAACAGCAGGGACCTAATTAGATTATTATTTTTTCACCTGGACGAGAAGATAGAAATAAAATAACAGCATTCTTGGAGGATAAAGGTGTATATTTAACTTGGTTGGTTTCAAATCAAACACAGATATAGATTCATATAACGCTCTGCAAAGATCGCAACCTTGATTCATAATAAAGTCCTCTGTGCAGATGGTAGTTGTGAAAACTGGACTAGTGAAATATATTCATACACAAACACATGTACACACAATGCTTGCAAAACTGATAAGAGTGTAAAAACTTCGTTCAGATATCTTGTGCAATCTGGATTAACGACCAATATTTTAAGGAACTTGAACTAACCAAGCATGTGAAGCAGAATATTTGCAGAATCAAACTATCAAGATTTGATTCACAAAGCAACCTAAAAATTAGACATCTGAAAAATAATAACCCATCAGAGAATTTCTCCTCTAATTCTTTGTATTCTTGGTGGTAAACATGCCCTCCAGGAATTATAGTGCTCTGAGTATAAGTAAGAGATTGGTCTCAGCAGTATAAATAGACATGTCATTTGTAAACATTAAATATTAGAAGATTTTAAAAAATAAAATAAAAAGAGCAAAACAAACCTACTTGCTAACTATCGCTCCAATCTGACTTCCTTGAGGATGACTGTGGAAATATTGCTCAGATTCCTCATCAGAAACTTTCTGTACAAATCCTTCCATTCTTACCTAGAAATCACAGTGATTTTTAGTGTGGTCCTGTCCAGAAATATTATCGAAGTAGGCATGCATGATTGGGTAAATTGAATTTTGTTCTTGATGACCATGCCTTGTATATTAATTTGTCTTGCAGTTGGAAGCAAGATAAACCAAGCTGAATGAAATTCAAGGTCTAGTACCATGTGCATGCTTATCCATAGTGTTTCGCATGCAGTGTTCAAAGCATTTGCCGAATGAAAGGGGCATATGTTTGTACCCAGTTCATTTCTAGGCAACCCAATCCACCAGGTGGGCAGATGCACTCTGGATTCGCAGTTGACATGACCAGAAAATGAATGCGAATCGATCATGTCCTGAGCAGAAATCAACCATGGACTGCTAAATGTGAGTAATTCTAAACATGCACTACATTACACCTAATCTGTTCTCTCCTGAGAGTTCATTGGTTGGACCTTTTGACGTTACATTCTGGACAGATTCCTCATCAGAAACTTTCTGTACAAATCCTTCCATTCTTACCTAGAAATCACAGTGATTTTTAGTATGGTCCTGTCCAGAAATATTATCGAAGTAGGCATGCATGATTGGGTAAATTGAATTTTGTTCTTGATGACCATGCCTTGTATATTAATTCGTATTGCAGTTGGAAGCAAGATAAACCAAGCTGAATGAAATTCAAGGTCTAGTACCACGTGCATGCTTATCCATAGTGTTTCGCATGCAGTGTTCAAAGCATTTGCCAAATGAAAGGGGCATATGTTTGTACCCAGTTCATTTCTAAGCAACCCAATCCACCAGGTGGGCGGATGCACTATTGATTCGCAGTTGACATGTCCAGAAAATGAATGCGAATCCATCATGTCCTGAGCAGAAAGCAACCATGGACTGCTGAATGTGAGTAATTCTAAACATGCACTACGTTACACCTAATCTGTTCTCTCCTGAGAGTTCATTGGTTGGACCTTTTGACGTTTCATATGACTTTGAGGAAACAATCAAATGGCTTAAGTGAGACGAATCTGAGATCTATTTAAGAATCACAGGCCTTGACTGCCAGGCTACATGTTACGATGCATCTTTTGATTTATTTTACCTTTTATTGAAGTTATGAGAGTTACATATAGAATAGTAGATTTATGCATTTAAGTTGTTGAAAGTTCTTTGGTTTTATACAAGAGCAAAGGAAAAATACAAAATAATATATATATATATATATATATAATATACTAGAACATATAGTCTATTTTTATTCTTTAGGCACTCTGGAAACGCTTTTGCTCCCAAGGTATTTTTACAGTTGGCGCTCTCACCCTGACTCCTGTACCCACTCTCACTCCACAATCTGGTTACTTGGGTTCAGATGCTATGGACTGCAGATTTATGACACTAAATATTGCAATCCAATAAGCCTGCCTTAACCATACTTTACCTTCTTTTTATCTCTTGTTTTCCACATCGTTATTTCCTTGCACAATTTATCTTGATGTGTCTAGACTTAAAGCTTAGATGCCATTTCTCTTCTAAAGCTGTTAGTGGGGGTACTTGATACTGTCGATCCCTTGAATTCCCCAACCAGAGAGGCAACTCTATTATTCAGTCAAAGGCCAGTGTCAGCCTTCCATCCATACTAACTACAAACTACTTACCAGAAGAAGAAAAAAACTACAAACTATAAAACCAGACAAGCAAAAGCAACATTACTTTCAATAAATGCCCTGCTATTTATAAAATAAATTAAAAAAAAAAAACGTAATAAACTGTTACAAATTTATATTCTAAATTCAGAGAGAGGGAGAGAGAGATCTTAAACACAATGGCACCCAATATGGAATAAGCAATCTGTGTAATATAACTAAATCTGGGTTATAATGTTCTCCAGAAAGGATTCAAAATTTCAAATAAAGAATATGAGTCATTCTTTTTCTTTTTTTTCACATCGAAGGTCATGCTATGAGGTAGGGAGACCAAAATTAACTTTGATAGAGATAGTGAAAAAAGATATGATAATGTATGATCTAATTGAGGAGATAGCCTTTGATAAAAAAGAATAGTCAGATAAGATTTAAGTAGCTGACCCCAAATAGTTGGGATAAGGTTTTGTTGAGTTGGGTTGAGTCAATTTTTTTATTTTCAAAATCATCAGTCAGATAATCGATTCCAAAAACAGGGGCCCATGATTCTAAATCCAGAAGAATTTCTTCAACCACCATTTGTCCATTTTGACAAGGCTGAAAAAGTATCCATACCATATTACAGATCCAATGCACATTGAAGTTAGTCTACAAGATTTCCCCATCAACCAAATGAGATTTTAATCTGTAGAAGGAACGAGAACATAATAACATTCCTACTTACAGGATCCATTGTCTTACAATAGTTTACCTGGTGATTTAGACCATCCCAGTAAAACAGAAGTGATGCATGAGGATTTTCAGATATTTCATGGGCCTTGCGGCTTTCATAATTGGTGTACCTGCATATAGAAAGATGGTCGTGATATCAAAAAATATGTGCAGAAAAGCATCTTGGCTGTATGTATCACTGTAAGAGTTACAAAACAGCACTACCAGACAAAACCATCTTTAACAACTCCTTTTAGTAATACCATTCATGATGAACTGCAGCAAAGAATAACATGATGTACAATAAAATTGGTAAGGTCCGTGATATATAATAGAATTTCATCTAGACATTCAAAATGATATATGAGCATAATAAAGAAGTTGAGAACAATCATCACATCTTTACATTTATCTCTGTATAGACATCTGATGGGATTGGAACAGCATGAAGTTATGTCTTGATATTTATGCCAGAATGTTGCTTCGACATGAGTATGTGACCGACTGACATAATTTGGCAACTTTGAAAAAAGTGGACTCAATATTAAGAGAATATGATTGTTCAAATTAAATAAGCAGATTACCTTTGATTTAACAAATTATTTGTTGCCATATCACAATGTATGAGTTTAGGTTCCTTAAGCTTAATAATTTTATTTTTTCAGAAAAACTCACATGTAGGTGTAGAAATCTTCCACATTTTATAGTGGTTATGAGTGAAAAAGTGGGTCCAAGTATGAAGGTTGGCACTTCATACAAATAAAGCCAAAGATTATGTATGTAACCAATCTAACCCTTCCAGCACACTTAGTTGACATGGACCACTACTAGGTAATGGCTTCTTACTCCATAATAGATCTAAAGTAGTGAGGAGCTAAGCAAAGGAAACCTAGAAGCAATTAAATAAACTATCTTGAACAACAATGGTACTTCAATATTTAGGAATGTCCATGCGTTACAATCAATGAAAGATGAAAACTAGCAAATGGAAGAGACTTACGGTTTCCCATCTTTACCAGCAGTTGATAAGGCCATAGCATTTGGTTCCCTCAAGCCCGCGGCCACTGCATCATCAAACCATTTTTGGAACTGCAAGATAAATAATGCCTTTATTCTGATATGATGAGGAGGTTTTGCAATCAATTAGGAGAAAACTACAGCAAATAAATATGTTCTCAAATATTGCTCAAGCAATTTAGCGACACATCAATTCTGAAATGGTTAGCATATGTTGTTCTATTTTAATAAAATAATAAAGTTGTTTATGTTGCTTTATTGCATTTGACCAATGGTTTTCCAACATAATTGTTTTGCGTGTTATTATCGTCACATATTATTGTCATTGGATTAACTTTAGACCATTACACTAGCCCATTTAGTGTGCATGATGATATTGCAATACTTAATCCAAATGTTATTTATTCTAGTTCCTTATTCTAATTAGTGAAAACTATTACTTGTTATTTAGCAGAGTAATTAAATTAGGTTTTAAGCTACGAATCATGGTAGTCCAATGGTCTCAAGCCTATATATATAAGCTTACCTAAACCATTTTCTAAGATAACATAAGTGACCAAGAACAACGCATGCATCACTTATTTTCATTTTCTTCTTATTCTTCTAAAGTATATTTATTGTGAAATGTGTGAGATTATGAATTTTGATCATTAATTTAGAATTTTTAAATTAGAGGCACTCTAAAAATTTTATTGTAAAATATGTGTGAGATTGTTTTAACACTCAAGTGATTGAGATGCCCTTGGTGGTTATGATTTATAAACATATGAGATTTTTAGAAATTAATCAAAGAATTGAAAATGTAAATATTGCATGATGGATCATATTTACTTGATGGGTCCAAAAATGACCCGTTGTTGTGACTGAAAAATGATGGACCATACTCTATTTACTTGATGTGCCCTTAATATACTGCTCCATGTGATGGATGCCTTGGAATATAATTGAGTTGCCTCAAAATCTATCATTATGAGATCACAAAACAAAGGTTGACTCAACAATGCTGCCTCAATAGTTGGTACATGGTCCTTTAATCACTTTATGAGATTTTATTAGTGGTTGTTCAACTATTCTTGTGGTCATAACCATCACCTTTCCTCGAAGCCATATTTGCATACAATCACTTGCCTCCAAAGGGCCCCGTTTTCCACCGTAAACCTCCATAACTATTTACCCAAGACAGCTGAGTTGAAAGTTCTTAACGATTTGACACCCAAACCTCCATCTTTCTCCAGGAGGATCTCACCTTCTTCCAATCAATCAGGTGCAATTTTCTTTCATCACCCTTACCGCCCCAGAGGAAGTCACGTTGTAACTTGTTGAGCCTCTTTTCAACCAAAGCCAGGATTGGAAACAATGATGTGAAATAGGTGGGGAGGCTAGTTAACGTGTTTGTTATTAATGTTAGTCTAGCTCCCTTGGAGAAGTAGTGCCTCTTCCACCCCGCTAAGCACCTCTCAAATTTTCCAACCACAGCATCCCACACAGCTTTGGACTTTGAAGCAGCCCCCAATGGAAGACCCAGATATCCTGTAGGGAGAGAACCAACACTGCAGCCCATGTTCCAATCCAGAACCTCCATCTCCCTAACATCCCCTACTGCTCAAAAACATTCTCTGTCAGATCCTTTTATGGGGTGCTCGAAGGCACTGCAAGTGAAGTTTTTCCTTGGAAGTTGGTTTGGTCTTCTAGAGCTCCAACCAAGGTCAGTTTCTTTGTTTGGGCAGTCACTTGGGAGGCTCTTTTAACCACTGATAATCTTAAAAGAAGAGGATTCAATCTTCCCAGCCACTGCCCTTTATGTAAAGTGGAAGAGGAAACGATCACTCATCTTTTTCTCCATTGCAAGATGACTTGGGATGTCTGGTGCATGATTTTCTCCCTTTTTGGTCTTGCTTGGGTATGCCATCTTCAATTATGATGCTTCCTTTTTGTTGGGGCAGTGTGAAAGTAAGGAAAGACCTCAAGAAGACTTGGCGTATTATTCCCCATTGCCTTCTGTTGTGTTTGTGGAAGGAAAGAAATTTGAGGGCCTTTATAGGGAAGGAAAATGTAATTACTAGATTTAAGGACTATTTTTTTGAAGACACTTCACTTTTGGTTGAAGGAAGCGTATCCATTGCATGTTTCTTCTTTTGTTGATTTTTTGGGTGGAGCTGCGGCTTTAATTTATTGTGTTGTTTCCCTTCTTGTACATATGGGTTTGGCTCCCTCAGGCGCCTTTTAATATATTTTCTTTCTTTACCTATCAAAAAAAATATTATGATTGGTGTGGTACAAACTTGTGTTTTGTTGATGGTGACGTGGCTTTTCAACTGTTCTTGTGGGTATAATGGTTAAATATATGACTGGTGTGACACCAAATTGTGTTTGCTTGATGGCAAAATTGTATTAAAAATATTGGATTACTAATAAAAATCACCAAAAGACAAGAGTTACCTTGGCCAGAGAGAAACCGGCGGTGATGTAAATTATGTGTGTGAAAAATATACTACTTGTCTTGAGAGCACCAATATTATTTGCAATGTGCTTATTCTAGACCTTGAGAAAATATAACTCAAAGTTGTGAAATTGAGAAGGGTTATAACTACAAGAAAGTTTGAAGTACATTGAGGGAAATGAGACTTAATACACGCAAAACATAAACTGCCGAACAGGATACCCAACCTAGTGATTGGAGATCTCAAAAATTAGGTTCAAAAGGAAAAACAAATCATAGAGTGGTTTGGTGGTGGCATGCACTATTGGAGTTTGACTCACTGTCTATCCCTATGATGTAAATACATGTATCCTGTAACATAGATAAGGTTGAAATTTTTTCCGTCAATGAAATCTATAGCTCTTAAGAGTGGGTTATCTTGCTTAAAGGAGCACCCTTGAAAGATTTCACCTCTCTGAGTATGGGAATGGAACCGCTCCTATGAGAATTGGGCTTATTCTCTATAACACTCATGAAACTATGAAAGCATAGGGCTGTAAGCCTGTAACATGCTGGCTTACAAAAGCCCATGTTGATATCTGGATTATTATGTGTGTGACGCAATCTCTATTATCCCAAAAACAGTCAAAGTTCAAGACATGGTTTACTGCTGGTTCTAGTACTTGAGTTGCTGAACCACTAAGAATAGGAACAAAAGATTGCTAATTGCATTATGCATGATAGTTATTCCTTTCCCAATATCATGTTTATCTTTATTTTAGTTAAAAGAAGTGAAGGATTGTTGTTCAGTTTTAATAAAATGGTAAAATTGTATATGGTGTTTTATTGCATTTGACTATTGGTTCTCCAACATATTAGTTTTGCATGTTATTATGAACCCATATTATTGTGGTGAAATTAACTTTGGATCATTCCACTAACCCATTTAGTGTGCACGGTAATATTACATTATTTAGCCCATATGTTACTTATTCTAATTAGTGAGAAGTGAGAACTATTACATGTTATTTGGTGGACTAATTAAATTGAGCTTTAAGTTATAAATCATAGTAGTCCAAGAACAACAAATGCATCACTTATTTTCTTTTTCTTCTTATTCCTCATTTATTCCTTGATGATATTTCTAGATTATTTTACTTGTTTTCTAGGATAAAGGAAATGTGTACTTTGTGGAATGTGGATATTTTTTTCTTTTCAACTAGTGCAGACTTGAGAGAAGTATAGTACTAGTGGCTGGGTGGTTGAATCCTGGGAGTGACAAACTAGTGAACCTACTGCACTGCAACTGCTAATCTTTGTGAAGGCTTGAATCACCTTAAAGATAGTGATTGATTCACGCCTCAACCCACAGCTACATTATAATTACCAATATTTTTCTAATTTTGATTATTCATTATTGTGCAATTTTCTAATCATTTCCATGAGAACCTTTTTCATTTATGTTCCATCATTTACAAATTTACTTATTTTTATTATTATTATTTTATTGATGGAATAACAACATAGTTCTAAAAGCATCAGGGTGAAAGCAATCGAAGTTAGGCAAATGACCAGCCATTTTGTTTTGAATGAACTCATACCTGATCAAAGACATCATCCTCCACCTGCTCCTCAATAAACTCGGGAGAAATATAGTTTTCTCTAAGAGCTGATATGTCAATTTGTGGAGGTTTTCCAATTCGGACACACATAGAAGTGCCGGGATATGGAGGAAGTTGAAGCTTGTATTCATCCACAATAGATGGCGGAACAAATCTCCCACCTATAAAGTGGTGCGGACCACAAAATTTTTTGGCACACAACTTAGGTGCAGTTAAAGAAACCTAGAACATACCAAAGTTGCCTCTATAAGATCGTTTACTTAATATAGAAAAGTGTAATTTTACCAAGAATCTTCCAAATTATTAGTGTTATCTGCCAAAATGTCTACAAGCACAAGAAAGGTTTCCATCAAAATTGTACCAGCATGTGAGGTTTGATGCCTTCACCACTGATATCTCCTTCTTTGACATGCCACCCAGATGGAATATCTATGGATACAATAACAGGTGATTTCTGATGTGCTTGGTCATGATTTTGTACACGCACCAGCCTTTGGATCAAATCATCGAAAGGGGGCCTTGAGGTACCTGAAGGATTTCAACACATCACAATCAGATTCTAGATAGAATTATACGTCGGAGTTACTGATTAAAAGCACTTTAATCAGCCATATTAGTTTCTTCCCTAGATAAATTTTATTTCTTTTTTAACCTGAACTATAAAAAGGATGCATGTAATTTCACAAAATGATTTGGTTTACAATTTGTTAACTGTTAATTCAATTATTCTTCATGAGACCATGACTTGTCAGAGAAATTTTTTTTTATCGGTACTTGTCAGATAAACTATAACTTCAATTAAATGACTTTCTAAGACTGAATTATTGAGTCTGGCTTCTAGCAACCTGCAACAATGATTACTGCTTTGGTTCTATTTTATTTTCATATTTGCAACAGTATTTTTCCCTAAGAAGCACGGAGGACACGGGGTATGGTTACAACACGGTACAGACACGCAAAAACGACATTTCTCAAAAAAGTAGGACACAAGTAAGTTAGGGACACGTTGAATATATATATATATATATATATATAATTTTAATATGACCATATACTAAAAATGTAATATTATTTCAATTAAAATTGGTATAAAAACACACAAATTACAAAAATAATGTTATTTAGATATTAAAATAATAAAGTCATTAAATAAAAATTCAAGAATTTCTTCATTTAATAATCAAGATCCATAATTTAAGTTTCAAAACAAATTTACTAACTACTACATAAAACATATATATATATATATATATAACTAAAAAAAAAAGGAGAAGAGGAGAAAAGAAAGGAAAATATCCACAAAAAAAGGAAGAAAATAAAATAAAATAAAACATGTCCAAAACATTAACAGACTGTGTCTTACCATGTTCTTAACGCGTCTAAGATGTGTCCGAAATACAAAAAATAAAAATAAAAATTGGACACTCTTTTTTTGCGTGTCTGACAAATGTTCGGGAAAGGTCTGAGAGTGTCCGTATTCAGGTCAAACATGTGAGTCAAAATAAAGTATATGTGGTTCATAGATTTTCCCCAATAAATGTTATTAGCTAAAATAAGGGCGTCTGAAAAACTTTTCTGGGGAAATGTTAGATTCTTTTCTCAATGAAGTTCATTTGAGAATATGATAAATACAACAAAAAGTACAATGTTCACAAATTCATCAAAAGAGTAGGAATGATAGCACTAGATGAGTGCATTTGGAAACACCAACGAGTTGGCCCAAAAATGATCAATAAAAATGAACAAATTGAGATGGTTTGGAGTTGAATAAATTGTAAAGCATAAAATTGGACCAAAGACCCCCAGCAAGAAGAAGCAAGCATACGTTGAAAACTAGAAAAAGATTAAGGCCAAAAAAGACAGATTGAATTACTATGAGGAGATACATGATGTTCTGCTCTTAATGAAAACATAGTGTTCAAGTAGTAGTAGGACGGGGCTCTAATTGGACATATATAGTTGGGAATGATTTCGAGAACATTGTCATTAATATTATTTTGAAAGAATGTACAAAGATTACCTATTGTTATTCAAATACCTTCAGAAATTTCAATTTTTCCAACTTCTTCACAACAGTATGACAAGTGAAAACAGATGTCATCCTTTAAAAAAAAATTATTAATAATTAATGATATAGAGACAAAAAATATTTGCAGAGACCGAGACAGAGACTACCGTGGAATGAGAAATGAAACATCGCATCTACTAGAATGTCAAAGTCATTTGATAAGTCCACAGGCAGATCTTCATCTGACAGGAAAGGAACTGACAGTGATTCCAGCTATAAAATTACTATGACAAATTAAGCTCTTCTAACAAATGTATGAATTAATTTTTCATTAAAACGTCAAGTGGAGACCCATACTTGTACCTGAGTAACAAGACCAGTATAAAGAGGCTTAGGAGTACGTTTTGGATAACAAACATATATATGGTTTATATCCAAAGTGATGCAGATGACGAGTGGCTATGAGACCATCACCACCATTGTTCCCTGGATCGCAAATGGCAAGAACGCGCTTATACTCGCTTGATTTGTAGACCTGTCAAAAGAATTAATAGCACACATTAAAAGCATCATACAACTTGAATCAAATCTTGAATACCCAAAAAAGTAATTTTTCCTGGAACAATAATGAAGCTGGAGATGGCTATTATTATTAATTTTTTTTTTAAGGGGGGGGATCTTGTATCATCTCACAACATGTAATATTCTAAAGACTTCAGTCACAAGATTCTTTGATCACCAAAAACTTCCTCACATCAAGGTGGACCAGGACGCATGAGTGAAAATCTATCCTTGCACAGGTACTGATCAAGGTTTGAATAAACATAACACTTCTAGTTTTGTGAGTCTATGCACCTAAAATCACCACCCCAACTGTAATGCAAGTTTTCTCTCATCTTCTAAATTCTAACGAATATATCC
The DNA here is from genome assembly GCA_008638375.1 of Nyssa sinensis. NCBI lineage: Eukaryota > Viridiplantae > Streptophyta > Magnoliopsida > Cornales > Nyssaceae > Nyssa > Nyssa sinensis. The sequence continues at coordinate 14,170,867 of CM018045.1, read as the reverse complement.
ATTGATAATGATATCCTTTCTTCTGTTGTAATTTGTAGCTTTGCCCTTCTTGGGCACCTTGTTTATAATTGAAGTACTTTTATTGATAAAAAAAAAAATGATATCCTTTCTTTTGTTGCCAATCATCCATCTAGGTATCATTGATTTAGCCACCAAAAAACTATTGATAATAATAATAAAACAATATGTACCCATGGACATATGAAAAGGTTCCCGTCTAACATTGAAAGGAGTTCACCTCAAAAAAGGGCCACCTAAGATTGAAAGGATGAGTTCAACTCTCAAAAAGGCCACCTAGGAGTTGCCTTGTTACAAGGATATTCTTCTTGATGCCACAAAGATTGAAAAAGCTCCAAAAAATAGTTGTAGTAACTCTAAACATTTAACATGTATATGATAAATGATAATACTAACGCCATTGAAATTGCTTCACTGTATCCTAAATACAACAACCAAGAATATAGCCGTAGCTTACATTCAGTTAACAATATTCAAAGCCTACATCTTGAACAATTTACCTACACATTAAACCCACACAAAACATTGAAAGAGGATAAAAAGAAGCACAACAAAAAGAGAAACATAACCACATAGAATTGATGCAATGACAAAAGACAAAGGCCAACTAAATAGATAAGTGCAATACAGACATGTAACAGATGAGCTACGTCTGTAAAACTGACACATCCTAGCTCTTAAAACTGCATATAATCCATTGGATTCATTTTCCATGTGTTGTAGAAATTAAGCCCAGATCATTTTGGAGCAGCACTGCCATCTCACTTATGCAGGTGAGGCCATTACGGCTCCTCCTATAAATTGATCATCTTACGAATGAAGAGATTAGTAAAATCATCAAAAACTGTTTAGAATGTTCAACCTACCTTAAATCACAAAATGCAATCTAATGATTCAAACTATATCATTAAGGACCATGGCTCAAAATTTTGTTTTGGGGTTGAATTTCAGTAGGCCAAAACTGGAAAGTGGTCATATTGTATAAAATTTGTAAATTTTCTCCATAATACAATGAATACCCCTTATGGTAATGCATAACAAGATGGCTGCTAATCAAAAGGCATAAACATAACGTACACTATTATTGCACCATTTCCTGACCTAACATATAGTTTCCTCCTGTGATGACCTTGTCTAAAACAAGCGTGCACAATGCCATGGGAAACACCTAGTAAACACAAACCAATTTCAAATGCCATGCGAAACGGAGTGTTCTAATTCAATTCCACAGGAAATAAGCAACTAATGTCTAACCTACATATTGAACAGAAAACTGAAAAATTCACTTATCCTACCGATTGTTTGGATTGTATCTTTACCTGCGCAATCCAATTTAAGAAAATAACGGCAAAAACTAAAAATAAATACAAGGCAACCCAAAAAAAGGCACCTCTGCGATTGCGGTTGCAACACTCAAACCAGCCAGCTCCTACAAATGCAACCGCACGAAAGAATCTCATACAAATAGAATTGAATCCATTAAGTTTCAGCAAAACTTGAGAGAAATATATAAAAGACCAGAAATAGAACGTGAATTAAAAAAAAAATGAACACTGACCATTTATTGATCAACGCTGAACCCAAGAGGACCCATTCTGTGATAGGTACGACAAAGAGTCCGGACTCTGTAAGCTCTGTAGCGATGAAACCACCCTATCCCCCACTTTTCTCAGTCGCTAGAGCTCGAACAGTACCTTCGGATTGCAGACCCCTCGAATTTGGACCGAATAAACCCTGAAAATTAACGGTCGCTCGTATATAACGAGTTATTTACATGCCACACATACATGCATATAGATATACATACGTAGAATGTGTGTGTGTGAGAGAGAGAGAGAGAGAGAGAGCGAGTGTTACCGAGAGAAGAATATTGTAGATGAGGAGTTCTGGAGAAAGCGAGACGATTTGAAAATGGATAAATCTATCTCTACCTTCTAAATTTACCAAAAAATATATACACGCTGACGTGGTAGAGTGTCATTAATTATACATCATATCATGATATAATGTATAACTAATGACACGCGGACACATCAACGTGTATAATTTTTTGATAAAATTTTTATGTATGCATAGCATTGCTCTTTGAAAATCAACGATGCTATCCATGCCCAATTTTTCTACCAAAAAAATATACATGCTAATGTGGCTGCCAATCAACAAACGACATCACCAGGCTTAACAAGAAAAATTTTGCATTTACGCATCAATTAGAGCAACTAAAATATAAAAGTCATTTAACAATGAATGCTATTTTTATTTTATTTTCTTGACATTCCTATTTTTTTTAAAAATGATTTTGATTAAATTTAAATTATTGGATTAAAAGTATTTGTGTCATTCAAAAATTATGATATTTTATTAAAAGTCTTCTCAAATTTAAGAAATAATTTGATAAACTCAAATTTTGAAGGAATATTTGATAAGTTGTTAAAATTTCTTATCCAATAATTTTTGTGTTAGAACAGTTCTTAACCCGTTTTTAAAATGAATTTTTTTTTCGTGAAGAACGGCATTGTTTCTTTGCATGCCTATTTTGTTTTTGGCAAAATAGTTGTCCAAATTTGAATGTTATTTTTCTATCTTCTCTTAAATCGAATTGAGCTATTCGAATTTGACTGACTCGATTAAAAGTCATGCCATGTTAATAGGATAAGTAGTATCTTATTTAAAATTTGGACACTCATTTAAGAGGAAATATCAATCTCAATTTTAATTAAAGGATTTTAAATGTATTCTATTGGATGTTCATATAACAATGTAATTTCACAAGCCTCTTTAGCATTGTCAGAAATTTCAAAAGAAAGAAATATAATTTACTCCTAAAAAATAGTGATAATTTAGAAGAAATATTAAATTACATTAACCTCTTGATATTTCTAATGATTACAAAAACTTCTTTTGAAACTTTTAAAATTATATTATCCTCTCCAGCTTTTATTTACAAATTACACATACTGACTTTCAACCTTTTTTTTCAAAATAACAAAAGTACCTCTTTTATTTTATTTTCTTTGCATTTTTTACAATTTTGACCTTTTTTAACTTTTTATTTTCAAATAAATATTTATTAAAACATTCTTGATCAAAAATAAAAATATAATTTATTTACTTTAATTTTTTTTATATAAATTAAAAAAATGTATATAAAAAAAATTGAAGGTGGTCTTTTGTTATTTTGAAGGAAAAAAAAAAAAAGATAGGGGGAGATGTATGTTTGTGAGTAAAAGCAAAAAAGGGTAATGTAATTTCAGAAATCTTATGAGAGATATTGTGATTGTCAAAAACCTCATGAGAAATTAATATAGTTTACCCAAGATATTTTAGAGAGAGTAGAACGAGTGTATGAAAGGTATCATAGATATATTACTAAGCAGGCAATCGAGTAATGAGACTATCAATCTCTACATTATCTCGGCATGTCCGTTTAAGAGCATAAGGAGAGATTATTGACAAGTCCAAGCTACTTGCCAACACTGACATAATCCCCATCTAGCACCACGGCAAACCCTGATGCCTTCCTGAGTCCTATGGCAACACGCGAGTCACTCAAGCATCTCAACCGTTGATCCCCCAAACTATTGGAAAGGCAGTGTAGAGATATTATTAAGCAGGTAACTAAGTATCGGGACTATCAATTCTCACACTACCCGTCTAAGAGCACAGGGAGAGAATATTGATCAGCCTAAACTACCTATTGATACTGACACAATCTCAATTCTAGCATCAAGGCAAATCCGGATGCATTCTCGAGTCCAATGATAACACGCGAGTCACTCAAGCATCTCGATTACTGAACTATTAAAAAGAAAAGATAAAAATATTTTCAAGTAGACAATCGAGTATCCGAACTATCAATCTCCACGTTGAACGTCAAAGAGTACAATGAGATTCTTGACCAATGTGAGATTTCCAAGAAGGAAAGCTAACACAATACTTGGAATACCTGCTATAATGATTAAGTAATGTAATTTGAAAAATTAAACTCATTATTTGCAATAGTTGACACATGCCAACCGTTCGGATTAGCATAAACTGTGGCGAAGCTTTCACATATTCAAATAAAAAGTTGCGAAAGCATATGAAATCTCTCTATGATTAGAAGGTTCAAGGTTTATCATTTATAAGACTACTGCACAAGATATAGCTTTAAAAAAATTCAATATTTTAGTCATCATGTCACAAGATTTTGAATTGATGACTAAAATATTGAATTGAGTGAGGCTAAATATATTCTCTTTTATACTAATTTATTGTGTTTGAGTGAGAGCGTACGAGTATGAAAATCATTCAATTGGAGTGCATTTAGTCTCACTCTTTTAAATATATTTATAGTAGATCCTAGTGTAAAGATCGCATCGTAATCGTGTCTCCTAATACTTTTCTCTCAAGCCTTAGGCAACCCACTGGTGGAGTTTGAGAATGGCTCGCAAAGAATCCAATGTACAAGAGTGTAGCACACATATTACGTCTGGGAGTCAAAGTTTAGCTCGGCCAAGTCTAACCAAACAAATGGATCGAGCAAATGAAGGGCCTCACTCAATATAAGCTATTGGCCAGGCAAATGCCTTAGGTCCAATTAATAATGCTTGGTACTCGGATGGATGATCTTGAGGAGTTAAGTACAAAGAAGAGTGCAAAGTGAACTCAATCCATTGTGGGATAATATGACATAAATGGGAGTGCTGCGACATTTTTTTTGTTTTTTTCTATACAATGATGGGGGAGAGAAAACCTAACTACTAATAATGTGTACGCGCTATCATAGAATGCCGTGACATGTTTATTATCACTATATTTTTGTGAAAAATCTAAAACCACTTTTTTTTTTAATCTAATTCTCACACAACTTATTTTTGGGTACGGAACAAATGATAAAATCAATATGGTAACCAAGAAATAAAATTTACAAATCCAATTTCAAAACACCACCATGCCTTGAAATGGGATGGCCAAATGATAATAACGAATTATGATGGGGCATTCAAACAGACCAAGTTTTCAAACACAACAATGTTGAGCAGTTTCTTATCTTAGGCTAGGGGAGCCCCATCCCGGCATATTTCCTGTTCTTCCTTCATCCCAAACACCTTTTGAATCCTTTCAATGAAGCTTAGCATTATATGCAAACCCTTCTCATCTGAAGGGGAAAAAAAAAAGAGGAATGTAAATCATTGTAATTACAAATTATAAATTCCATTAGTATATTGTAGAGAGAGCTCAGAGAGGTGGGGTGGGAGAGAACATTAATTGATTCAGAAAATTACCAAGTCTCGGTATTGTGTGGCCCTTGGGATGATGAATCACCAAAGGGTCTTCAAATGATTCCAAGAGTTCAATTCCATATTGCTTCAAGAAGTCAGTCTCTCCTGCAACAATACGAAGTGTTTTGAAATATTATCTGGAAGAGTTAAAAAGTGTCTTTGTCCAACTCATTACTAAAAGTAATGTATCAAAAAAGATGTTGAGGTAACGTGTAAGTCTATAGTCCCACGTGGGATAGTAAGTGTAATAAGGAGAACTAATATACATGATATCTAGAAGAGTTAAAAGTGTATTTGTCTAACTCATTACTAGAAATAATGTCAAATGTGTCAAAAAAGATGTTGAGGCAATGTAATAGTTGGAATCTATAACAACGTGTATTAGGAGAGTCCCAAATTGGGTTAAGTGTAATAAGGAGAATATTAGGAGAGTCTCAAATTGGATAGTAAGTGTAACAAGGAGAACAAATATATATGATTGAGTACAAGACTTAAAAGCATAAGCTTTTGGGTATCCAAATCGGGTGGTTGCTCGCTAGAAATAATGTCAAATGTGTCAAAAAAGATGTTGAGGCAATGTGTTAGTCTACAGTCCCAAATGTAATAGTTGGAATCTACAACGTGTATTAGGAGAGTCCCAAATTGGGTAGTAAGTGTAATAAAGAGAACTAATATATATGATTGAGTACAAGACTTAAAAGCATAAGCTTTTGGGTATCCAAATCGGGTGGTTGCTCCAAATCGGGTAGTAAGTGTAATAAGGAGAGTAACAAAAGAAACTGGTTCCTTAAAAGCATAAGTTTTTGGGTATTAGGAGTCCAAATCGGGTGGTTGCTCCAAATCGGGTAGTAAGTGTAATAAGAAGAGTAACAACAGAAATTGGTTGCTCCAAATCGGGTAATAAGTGTAATATAAGGAGAACTAGTATACATGATTGAGTACAAGACTTAAAAGCATAAGCAAAATCGGGTGGTTGCTCCAAATCGGGTAGTAAGTGTAATAAGGAGAACTAATATACATGCTTGAGTACAAGACTTAAAAGCATAAGCTTTTGGGTATTAGGAGAGTAACAAAAGAAACTGGTTGCTTTCTCTGGCTGTAGAAACAATTAGTAGGGCCATGGCCATCCTACCTATCATAGATATTCCATTCAAGAATCGAAATTAGGCACAAAAAGCTTGTTTCGTGTATTTTAGGCCCCTTTTCTTTTTTAATATATGTTCTTTTATATATCATGGACCATATCAGGAAAATCCTATTATCCTACCAAATTTTCTCTATTAAGCCAATCCACCACTAATCTCAAAAGTAGGAATTGAAAATCTCTTTGACAAATTGGCTTATCTAAGATGAAAAGATCTATCTCCTTTGTATACACAACTCTGATTTGACTCATTACACACATAATATTTAAGATTTTTTCATTCCTAAGTCTTTCCTCTTCATTTGCAAAGAAAATGATCCATTTCTCTCACAACGTAAGACTCATCACTTATACAATCTATTCATGATAAAAATCATCTTGTGAGAAAAATAGACCATCTTTATTTTATTTGAAATGAAAATAGAGAAATTCAGGATCTCAAAAGCAGGTAGAAAATCAGTTCGTGTTTTTTTTTTCATTTGGGTCATAGAAAACAAGCTAAAACTTTGAAATTGACCCCTTAAAATTTATGTACTTTTGTTTCCCTTGTCATTGCCTGCCTTGTGAACAACTACATCTACAGTATGTTAACCGAGGGACGTACTTAGTCAAAATTTTTAAAATCATGTTTGTCACACTTATTTGACCCACAAACCTAATACAATTACCCAATGTGAAAAACGTGCAAAATTCATGGAATAGCTTTTCCCTAACAATTTACTAGAATTGAATTTTGACTAATAATTTGATTGCTTAGCATTACTTTTATAGAAATATCAGTCAAGGAAGTATACACGATTATGAAATATATATATGTGCATGATGAAAATGAAAATACCTAAGAAGTGGACCGACGGGCATTGTATCGGAGACGAATATGCCTTCTCTGCCAGTGAGGGTGACTTCAGCTTTGCCCCTCCAATTATTATCAGATGTTCTATTTTGGGTACCTTTGTGAGGGCCACACCCTACAAACACATAACAAAATAAGAACACCCAGAATGGAGTAATGCGAGGACCCCCACTTTTAGACCATATCAACGAAAGAATTGTTCATGATTCACTGGTTAAATTAATTTTATAATTAATATATTTAAATAATATATTATATTAAATAGTTATTGTTTTATTTAAATATATATTAAAGTTGATAAAATATTATTATAGATATACATTAGCCAATTGGAAACGATAGTTACTTTCCACCCAAGGCATCTGCGTCAAATTGAAATACTGAATCAGCCGGAAGTTCAATTTCCCTTTCAACTGATTGAACCAATATTCTAATAATTATGTTTTAGACACCACCTATGGGCCTATCACGAGGAGATGTTATTCACTGGTCGGTGCATTGCATTCAAGTTAATAAAGATTTGTCATATTAATATGTAATTTATATATTCTATTGATTTAACAATTATTTATTACTCGGATATACTGTACCAAAAGTAATGAATTTTTTTTTTCTACAATAAGACCTACCAGTTAAACTCAAGTGAGATTATTGTGTGTAAAGTGATAAGAATAGAGGGAGGGAGACCCACCAATTAGATCCACTCATGTGAGATGATAGTGTGTAAAATGAAAGGAATAGATAGTGTCCCTACCATTATTGTGTAGAATTCATATCATCTCCTAAGCATAGCATAAATTCAATGTTCAAAAATTACTTGATATGGAACCAATCTGTAGTTTGAGTACTAATAATTCAAAAAATAATAAAATAAAAATTATTATATTATATGATCAATTATATAGTGATTTAGAATAATTTAGAGTTTTTCAAAAATATATATAAAAGAATTTCTTTGTAATATTCAAAATATTGAATTTTTTATATATTGGAAATAAAAAAAAAATTTGTCCATTTGAAAAAAATAATTTCTGAGAGATTTTGATAGGATGAGAGACCACTGTTACTATAGTCCTAACCGAGAAAATCAGAAATTATTCTGATCAACCAATGGATGGCGTCCACGTACCATTGCCTGCAGCCCAGGAAGTGCAGCTGACAAAATTGCCCCCTGAATTGTTAACATGCACGCCCACATTAGCCATAAAAAAAAAAAAAAAAAAAGGAAAGAAAACTCAGCATACACTATACACACAGATTTAATAAACTAAGGATGAACGAAAAATAAATACCTGTGAGAACCCAAGAAGACCATCGAACGGTCCATATCTTATCATGCAATCTTCAATGTATGCAAGACATTCATCAAAATTCGTGTACTCTGTAAATTCCTGAAATATTTTAAAAAAATTATCATCTTCTTTCAAATCCAAAATTCAGCTTCAGTTTTCTATACAATTCTATATTCAGTTTCAGTTATATGTATGTGTGTGTATATATATGTGTCTGTGTGTGTGTATATGACTGACCTTGTTGAATTGGAACCATTCATAAAAAGGAGGATCGAAGATTCCTTCGACGTCCGATTTGCCTTGGGCCGGAAAAGGAGCGTCGACGAAGACGAGATCGATCTTTTGAAGAACTGATTCAGGCCATTTTGCGATCTGTTTCTTGAGAATATCGCCGCTGGTTCGGAAGCCATGAAGGCACAAAAATCTGGATTTCTTGTCAACCTGCTCTTCGTTTCCCATTGTTACTGCTTTTGTCTTCAAACTAAATTTAGCTTTGAGCTCCTCTTGTTTTTGTCAATTAAGCAATGTTTCCGGGCGGATCTCTCACGCTAAATATATGGGACGCGAAAGTGCCGTGTCCAAATTTTGCTCCCATGCACCCATGTGACTTATGGAAGGTCCAACTAGGGATGTCAATTAGTATTATCGTGTCATGTTTGGATCGTGTCAAGGCATACATATTTAAAAATATGTATGAATCTAAATTCAACATTATTAACTAACCGTGTCAAGTTTCAAAACCCAAACCCAATCCATTTATTAAACAGGTTACACGTGTCGACCCATTTAACCCGTTTATTTTAATTTTTTTAATTTTTAAATAAAAAATTTTACATATCTTTTAATATATATAGATAATTTTCAAGTTTAGTAACTTTGAATATGGGCCAAATCAAAGTAAAAACTTCTTTTATAAATAAAAAATCTTAAAACCTTGATAAATATTTAATGTGAGATGAATTACCTTAACTCATAATATATTTTATAATTAGACGTGTTAAATCGTGTTAAACAGGTTGACACTAGTAAAACCCAAACCCGACCTGTTTATTAATCGTGTTATACGTGTCAACCCGTTTATGACCTAAACCCATTTATGCTAAACCCAAACTCGTTAACTTCGTGTCGTGTTTGAGTCGTGTTGTCGTGTCGTGTTAAAAATTGACACCCCTAGTTCCAACCCGGCGCCATTACAAAACCGGTGAAAATATACAAACTAGCAGGTGTTTTGACAATGCTATTCAGTGTGAAATGGGAGCCGTTGTTCATTGGTCCACCCGAACCATATCTCTCACATTAATATATGAATCATATATTTTGTAGATATAATAAATATTTACTCCCTCCAGTCCTAAAATGTGAATTCTAATTTTTTTAAAAGTATTATTTTATTATTTTAAAATTATTTAAATTTTTCATATTACCCTCATTTAATTATAAATTATGTTCATATTAGGTGTAATAAAATATAATTTTGAAAATTCATATGTTAAAAGTACGTTGATTTTTTAAATGAGACTCTTAAAATAGAACAATGTAAAATAGAATAAAGGACTCTTAAAATGAGATGAATGGAGTATTATTCTGCGTATACTACACCAGAAGTAATGAAATTTTTTTTTTTATGAAATAGAGTTAAATTTTGCCCTGTGGATTTGACGCTTGAAAAATACTATAATTGGAATATCTCAAATTATGGTACTACAACATTAATAATGCATTAAACCATAAAGTTAATGTCTTATAATAATAATATTACATTATTGTCACATCATTAAAAAATTGAGATAAAAATTTAAGAAAGGTGGTATTGCTCTTGACATAATAATTTATGGATACTCAAAAATTAAATAACAAATTTTTTTTTTTTTATTGAAATACGAGTCTAAAACACATTTTGATATAAATTAGTGTTAAAGTTTTGGACAAATTATTTCGGTGAGGTCCACTCACCATAGGCCTCATCCAGTGGACCTTATGTAATACTGTGAATCTAAATTAGGTTATAATTACATAATTAAGGCCATCATAGGAAAATTTAAAGAATTTTGATCAACTATTACGTATGATTTTGTAGTTTAATTAGTGTAAAATACAACTAATAATCCTAAAGTGCAAAATTACATTTAGTCAAATAATCAAGAAACTTAATCTTAAAAATCACAATCAAGTATTAACATAATACTCAAATATTATGTAATATAGGAAATAATACATGCAAAACACGTATTATATGTAAATTATGAAAAATATATGTGTAATACATAAATGTATATAATACATGATCTATCCTTGGGGGTTTATCTCCATTCGCCTATATAAGGAAACCTGAAAAAAAATGATAGGCCAGGGTCATTTCATAAATTTTGAAGAAGTATTTGTAATTGTCTAAAAAAAATTAAAAATGTCAGTGTAATTTGTCTTAAATAAAATTAACATGATTTTAAAATGCACAATATAAGACCCTAACAAATTTGTTACGAATACCACCCGGGGGTGTAATCAAGCAGTAAAGACGTTGGTTATAAAATTCAAGGGCCTCGATTTCGAGTCCCTTTTATATTAATCGTTGGCAACTAAAATTTAAAAGATGGGTCAAGTGCCATAAAAAAACAAAAAAAAAAAATCAAATTTGTTACAAATATTAAATGAAATGAATTTCACAAAAAATTATGAACCTCGCAAATAGATCTTACAAATTAATGTAATTTATAAGTTTTTCTGTTTTTAAAAAGATAAATTTGAAAATAACCAATAACAATTTACTACTTTTTTAAAGCCACTGAGTTTAGATATGATCGTATATATTAGAGTATGCAAAGGTTCACAATTCTAAATTTACTCGCCTTGATAATTAAATTCATTGACATATTTAACCCGTAATAATTGAGATTAAATATAAATTGAAGGTCTTATTTAAAACGGATAGTAAATTGGAGGGTACTAAAATATATTTAACCCTAAATATTTTTAATGAGTTGATCGTTAATTTTATTTTTCATGCGTACGCACACATCATCTTTTAAAATTATTATCAAACTATATATACAGTTGACTTTCTATAATTAATATTCAATAAATTAATAATTTTTAATAATTAATAAATTTTTAAGGAACCATCTTCGGTCCACGGTATAAAAATTAATAATTCTATTAGTTAATAATTAATATTTTTTTATAAAAATCTTTATAATATTAATTATTAGAGATAAAAAATATTTATATGTATTTATATATATCTCATTTATGACATGTGTTCGTACTTATATTTATTAATTATATATAATTGAAGTCAAAATTATTATAAATAAGAAAAATTATAACACATGAAATTGACATTGGAGTATTTAATGCCATTAGTTTAGTATTATATGTTTTTTTTTATGAAAAACTAAAATGTCATTAAAAATTTATATATAAGGTTTTATTTTTGCACCAAAAATTATTTATAAGTAAGAAACATTTATAGGTTAATGAAAATATAAGAAAAGTTAATAATTAATAATTCTAATAATTAATAAAAGTTTAATCTCTTATATCTATTAATTGTAAGAGAGTTGACTATAAAAGAGATACTTTTAAATTTTTATGTCATCATCTACATGATAAGCTTATTTTCTCATTCTTAATTTTTTTTCTTGATTTACTTTCTAAATTATAAAAACAACTTCAAAGAGTTATTCAATTGAATGATGATTTTGTCTCTTTTATTTAAAAATATATCTTAATTTTTTTTTAAATATTTCATGTAATCAAGAAGAGCAATGCTAAAGATTTCATATTTTTTATACCATTTCTATCTTGTCCTCTTATATGAATAAGACTCATCATTCACTTGTTTTAATTTATCAACCATAAGAGTCTCGCTCAAGTGAGAAATGCTGAATAAAGATAATAAAAATAAGCTGAATCTATAGTATTATTGAATTGAGAAATAAATGTGAGTAGATACAAAATGTGTCTAAGTGGGATTAGTCTGATTTATAGCTCGTGATTTCTTTTAAGGGATTGCGCTTCTTTTCAATTCTGAATTGTATTTTATTTATGTAATTGTTGAATTTATTAAATTGTCGAATATTTTTTATTACAGAATTGAGAGATTCTCGTTTCAGATTGTTGAGTTTTTTAAATTATTCAAAATTAAAAAACTCTCATAAACAAAAAATAATCAAGTGAAATGATAATATAATGTTATTTTTATTATTATTTATTTTGTAAAATCTTGATAAATCTCACAATAATATTCAAAACAAAGTAAAAATAGTTTCATAATACTGTCCGCACCTGTAATGTAAGATAAGTATGGATTCCGTTGAAAGAAAAATGCAAAATTATGCAATAATTTTGGGAAAAATTAGCCCGGCAGCAAATTGATTAAGTGGCATGAATTCATTGGCTAGAACAGATATAGATCACCAATGACTAGCTGCCACCTGCAGAATCATGGTCGATCTCGTCATTGCGTGGAACCGAAAGCGAACAGGTCACGGCCATCTCTGTACGGCAATACCCAGTCGTCAATGGTTGCAAAATTTCGTAATCGAGCGTTTCAGGAGATCTCTCTTTCTTCTGATTTCATTTCAAACCTTCCGGTTTAAAAAACACGATTCGGCACCGTTCAGCGTTCTAGCGCCTCTTTCTGTTCACTTCGGCAATCTGATTCGAAAAAGGATTGATCGTCTCGTATTATTCTTCTGCAATGGCGGCCAATTCGCACAGAGGCAGTGACTTTTATGGTGCTTCTCCGTATAGATCGAGGTACTCTTTATCTCATAGATTATGATTTGCTTTATCTTATTACGTTTTTGATTCTCGGGAGTTCGAAATAAAAGAAGAGAAATAGGAATAATCGGAACTTGCGACAGCAAAATGGCAAATCCAACCCTAACATAATTAAGATTCTTTTTTGTTTTCCTTTTTCTTTTCCATCGGTTTCTCATTAACCTAATGGGGTTTTGAGAATGCGTTTTTTTTCGTCTTTGTTCTGTTCATTATGATTATCTGTTTGTTTATGTTTTTTACTTTTATGTACGCAGAGAAGGGCTTAGCACGAGACCAGCGGCTAGTTCTGATGAAATCCAATTGCGGATTGATCCGATGCACGCGGACTTGGACGATGAGATTACTGGTCTCCATAAACAAGTTCGACTGCTAAAAAATGTAAGTTTTGCACAAGTTCAATACATATATACATAACTGAATTTCAGCTACTTACCCCCCCCCCCCCCCCCCCCAAAAAAAAAAAAAAAAAGAATTTCAGTTATTATTATTATTATTATTTATCAGTAGTTAATATTTGTATTATTTAATTTATCAAGATCATTGTGAAACTGTAATTAATCATCCCAATTTGCATGAGAGTTTTATGGCAACCTTCAAACAAGTTTTTTTTTTTTTTGTGGGTTGGCGTAAGCGCATAGAAAAATGATTCATTAAATACCCTTTAAAGACAGAAGTGCTCCTACAATTAACAAACAGAGGTTATATTGATATATACAGAATCTTCAATATTATACTGCCATGAAGTATTCAATGGTGTCTATTGGAACCTTGTTGTTTATGTGGTGGGTGGAAGAATTCATTTATCTTGAGCTGTGCATCTGAATCTGATGCTTCATAAAACAGTGGACAGAATGTCGCATAATTTGTTAGCAAGATAAAAATGCCGGGGGGGAGTGTGCCAGACCCGTCTTTTCCTTTTTGTCCAAGAGTGTACAAATGGATGAGGGTGATGTTACCTTGAACACAGAATGGGAACATCGTGCATGACATGCTTTAAAATGCGGGATGCTTTGTATAAATGCGATAGGATACATTAAGCGATTGAAGTTACAAGAGTGGTTTTCTTTCAACCATAAGATGATTGATGAAAACCAATATTTTTTTTTATACAATGATGGGAAGGGGGGAATTGAACTCACGCTAACTATGTGGAGAGTAGGCATTTGCACCACTCGAATAGGACCTCGGTCCTAATTGATGAAAATCAGTATTATTAAAATGCAGAGGTTGTTAGTAAATGGTAACTTGTGAAAATTTGTTACCCTCTCCTTTTATTTTTTTCCTTGAACTAAGGAAGAAATAAGAATAAATTTTTAGAATGTTAATTTTATTATTTTGGAATGGAAGTGTTTCCTGTTTTAAAATAAGTGTTTCCATAAGTAATTTGCTAGGGTTTTAGCATTCTTTTTAGTAACTATGGATGAGGGTAATGGAAGAATTTTATACATTTCTACCCTTCAAACAACACCATCATCCCTTTCATTGCTTAATTTGCTTCCTCCTTCCCATCTACTCAACCAAATATATGGAGGGAAAGACAGCTTCCTTTCCTTGGAGTGATTTTTCCATCTCTCTTAACATCTCTATGACTCTATCTCTCAATTTTCCGTTGCCTGCACAAATAAAGCATAAGTTCAATTAGGAGTACATTGTCTAGTGTTCATTCATTCACTTTTTACCTTAGGTTGCCTTTTAGGTTCCTACCTCTTTGTTGCTTGAAGATGAAGAATTCATGAAAGGATTTTTTAGTAAATAGTCTGGGAAGGGCGACAGGATGGATTGATGAAGAGTACAAACATCATGTTGTTGATTGGGGTCTGTGTACATTTGATAAAGTGTTCTAGGGATTTTGCTGGTAATGACAATGTCATGACTCTCGAGCTTTTGTTGACAAGTGGTTTTGATGACTAGGGAAGCTATGTCATCGGGCTTTGATAGGAAATTTTGCAAGGGCTTGCAGACTTTGTTAAGGAGTGGAAAGTGGGATTGAGTACATGGATGGCTGGATGGTGGTTTAGAATGACCTTCGCATGGAGGCTCTGTTGTGGCGGACAAGAGTTCAGAGTAGGATCTTTTTCTATCTTTTTTTTTGTGATAAGTGAGTTCGGTTAGGATCTTGATATACACTCAAGGTTTTCTGATGATTGAGGTTTTAAAGTAATGTAGCTGTTTTCTGTAAGAATCTTTACTCAGTTGTAAATAAGAATGAAATGGAGGAAGTGATAGTTTCCAGAAAAAGTCTATCCTTGATTATGGATTTCCCAGTAAATGGCCTGAATGGGTATTGTTGTTAGCGGAACAGAAGCTGTTGCCAGAGATCTTGGAGTTTGTTTTTGGACTAACATTCTTTCATACCCATGTTTTTGTGTCTTCAGGAGATTTTTTTAGAGCAGCTTCCTTACTTGATTTTATACTTTTTTTAGTTTTTTCTTTCCCATAGTCCTGCAAATAATTTTTGATTCTAAAAATGAAAAAACTCAGTTCAATGAAGCAAAATGGTTGCAAATAATTGTTGGTATATGCATGTTTATGCATTTAATCTTATCAATTTAGTTGCCACTGTTCTAGATTTTTGTTTCTATTTGGTGAGCTCTTACTCAAGGGATGGTGCTGCAGGTAGCTCAAGAGATAGAATCAGAAGCAAAGTTCCAGAATGATTTTATCAGTCAGCTGGTATACCATCAACTGTACACCTTCTTGTTTGAGAAATGTTTTCTTTCTTTTGATTGCTGGCTTTCAGTGAACACTTGCTGTTAGAATGTTCTAGTACTGACTTTGATGGGGTAATTACCTCCTGTTGTGTTTAGAAATCACTACATTCTGTCATTAATTGTCCGAATCATAAATTTAGCCGTAAAAATTATTATGGATCTCCTAGATAGAATTTAACATGGGCTATGAAGTGTTGGGAGACCAAAAAAAAAAAAGAGGGGAAAAGTGAAATTTAAACATAAATTGGTGGTTACTTTATATGTTTCACACATCACAGTCACCTTTTAGGCAGGAATGACATTCTCAGAATGCCACTTGACTTCAACATCTTATTTTACATTAAAAAAAAAAAAACGAGAGACAGGGGCACAAAACTGGGCAATTAAATAAAGCATATAAAATTACACTGGATGTATCTTGACTTCAGCGAAAATTAGCAGTTTCCAATTTCCATCACTTCAGTTATTAAATACCAATGTACAGTTTCCATTACTATGGAGCTATTAATTATTAAAAGTGCCTTTTCATTTTATATGTTTGAAAACACTTTGGGTCTTCAGATATTTTGTACAAAAGGTTTGTGATCAAATCAATATTTAATTGGCCAATCATGCACCTCTTCAGTTTACCTCCTGCCTTGTTATTTGTAAGAAAGAATGAGGAAAAAAAAAATGAAGGGCCTTTTGGTACTTTCTTGGAGTGGCAGCAGTTGCATTTTGCAGCAATAAAGAATCTCTCCCAAACTTTTTAAAAAAATGATATAAATAAATAATTTAAATTTTAGTTGGCCCATTTGTTTCATAAATGCCCTGCTCATATTCAATGCTATGTAAATTATAATGGCACTTTGCTCTCCCGTCCTCCTAAGAAAATGACTGCCTTTTGAAAATTCTACTTTTTTTCTGTTACAGCAAATGACTCTGATCAAGGCTCAAGCAGGGGTGAAGAACAACATGAGGAAATTGAACAATAGCATCATCCAGCAGGGATCAAACCATGTCATGCATGTGGTTCTTTTTGCACTACTTTGTTTTTGTGTAGTCTACTTCTTGTCCAAATTTTCAAGAAGATGAGGACCAGCAGTCCTGCGGCAAACCTGCCACCACGAACCTGTGGACTGAAGGCCAAAAGTGTCTATCGGACTTCTAAGAAAATCTAACGTGAGCTTCCTTGTAAAGCATCCCCCATGATGTTATCAGTTGTAGTGACATCTTTATAAAACATGGTTCTAGTTTTTACATTTTTCATTTTAGAACTTACAATTCCAAGTCTTGTGTGGAAAAGAAATGTTTGTTGTATTTGAGACATGGTAGTGTCTACTTTGTGAGTAATGAGCTCTATAAAGAAAGCATCGTTCCATCCTTTTTTAAGTATTGTTGTCATCAATTTGTTAACTTTTAGTTTTTAAAATGGCAAATGAACAGCAAACTAGCATGCACAGGCACTTGAATTCAGCTGTGGCTTGGTAGCAAAATTGTTGGATGTTTGTTCCAACTTGCTTGTCTTCACTTGGTTCCTTCCTGGCTCACTCTGCAAAGAAGGTTTTGTTGTGATCGACCTTGCCGTCTTGGTAAAAGAAAAGGTATTTTAAATCTTGTTTAGGGATGGGATATATATATAAAAGAAGTCAATAGGGAAGAAACTGAAGACCTGATCATAGAATCTAAGCTACTTCCAAGATGCATCACTCTTACCATTGCACACTCCCTGGCATGTAAATATATCAGTGACTGTTGTTGCATTCTTGAATGACCTGGAACCCCTTCTCATCAGCATTCCTTTTTCCTGCTGCGTCCAAGCCACAAAAATCCCTAGCTTTGCGTCTCAGCAAGTCAAAAACCTTAAACTTCTACTCCCTTCCCATCCACCCTAATCATGCCTCATCACAACCACCTTCGCAAGTCAGGAATGCCCATTTCCTCCATTGAATCCTTGGCAACTTCTTCAAAATTTTGCTTGCATGAGGTGCTGAAGCTATGAATCCCATTTTGTATCAGAGTTTCCTCCAGTGGAACAGGACCATCTTCTCGGCTTTAAGTATCCATTCATCGAGTATGGCGTGACAGTCTACCATGGGACGGCCATTCATATTTGAGTAAAATATACGTGAGACCCAGAAAACTCCAAAATCTTAATGGCTATTGCAACCATGCCAGAGTCGTACCAGAGTTTTTTTTCTCCAAAACTGGGTTGGGAACTAAAAAATATGTTAATTCGGGTGCTTTACCCAATTCCTGAAGTGTATGACATTATGAATCCTACCCTATTGCTCTGATAGGCCCCATTATACGAAGGATAAATCAAGTTCAAATAATTTGTGTAACGACCCATCACCCAATCTCAAATTAGCCAAAATTACAACCAAAAAAAAAAAAAGAAGAAGCAATTTTCAGTGCATTTGGTTCACTAAACAAGAAGATTGTGTACATTTCTATTGCAATTGTTTCTTGAATAATTTATATTCAATAACTTAATAATTTCTGTTAGTTAATAATTTTTTAAGAAGTTAACTTCATGTAATTAATTAATAATTACATTACTTAATAATTTATAATTTTTTTAAAAAAATCCTTGATATCATTATTATTATTTATTAGAATGTAAAAAAATATTCAGTTTCTAAATAACATAAAAAATTATTAGTAGCGCTAACTTTTTAGTAATAAAAAGGATATTAGGGGTTTTCTTATAAAGTAAATTAAATATAATATACATTTTGTATGGGAAAAAAAAAGTATTATCACCATTAGGAATATGCATAAATGTTCTATTTTTATGCTGAAATCATATATTTATGAGAATATTTCTTATTAAAAAAATTGTTTTAATTAATATTTTTTGGATCAATCAATATTATTTATTATTAGAGAGGTGACTGTGTATAAAGCATGCTTTTTAGTTATTGACAATATGGATAGGAACGCTAGGTAGCTTGTGGGGTTGGGCAACGTGTTAGTATTATTAGTCCCACATCGGAAGTGAGAGAAACAGGTGATAGGAACGTTAGGGAGCTTGGGTTTGACAGTTTGAGCAATGTGTTGGTGATGTTCGTCCCACGTCGGTACTGTGAAAGAAACATGTGAGGATGAGTAACTAATTAGAGCAAAGCTGCGCTGCTGTTCTTGAAAAATCGTCCGATTTTACGAGCAAAAAAAATAATATTTTTATTGAATCAAAAGTTAATCTTACAATGATCGTCCGATTCTACGAGCAAAGAAAATAAGATTTCAGAAAGAAAATATTTTTATTGAATCAAAAGTTAATCTTACAATGAAAAAACAGTCTTTATATAGACAACAAACCCTAATTCGACTAAGACTAGGAAAGCAATAATTAAAATACGAATAATTTCAAAAATAGAAATATTTTAATTAAAAGCATAAATCAAAAACTCTAAACTTAAACAGTAGTCTGCCAAAAGGACAACTCCAAACGTCAACTGTAGCCACCCACAATTAAGTCGCACATTATTACCATAAATAACAAAAAATACGAAAACGCATTTCTGAAGTCCGAAACGAAAGAATTTGTCCGAAAAAGGGTATAGGTCATCACAAAGTATGAGTATTGATCAGCACATCGATTCCAAGCCACCCACCAAATTTCATGTAATTCTGACTATGTTGATGTTGCACGCAATCCCGTGCTAAGAATTCTACTGCACTAAAAATTATTCTGCAATCTCTTCTACATCATAATATAAAGCATGCTTTTTAGTTATTGACAATATGGAAAGGAACGCTAGGTAGCTTGTGGGGTTGGGCAACGCGTTAGTGATATTAGCTCCACATCGGAAGTGTGAGAGAAACAGGTGATAGGAACGTTAGGGAGCTTGGGTTTGACTGTTGAAGCAATGTGTTAGTGATGTTCGTCCCACGTCGGTACTGTGAAAGAAACAAGTGAGGATGAGTAACTAATAAGAGCAAAGCTGAGCTGCTGTCTCCATTATCTCTGCGCTTGGGGCAATGAAGCAGCTAGTGAGGTACAAACTGAGGTGCGTCAATTGCTGGTTGAAAACTATTTCCAAACGCCCTCTCTGGTCTGGGTTTGGCTCCGACCATTGAGAATTTCTGGAAGGTCTTCCTCAAAGCAAGGATTAAGCCCTACAAATCAGTCAAAAAATTTGCCCCTTTCTCCGGATTCTCTGGATTAACCCACTTTGAATCCTAATCTTGAGGGGCAAGTTTGGTATTCCATTATATTCTACAGTGACAATGAAAGTATTTATATAGAGACTAAACTTATTACCTCAATGGTTTGAAGGGAAATGACATAAAGTAATTTTTGGGATAAGCGAAAATTTAAAAAAAAGATTTGAGTAAAAATTTAAGTAATATTAAAGAACATCAAACTCAGATTCACTTTTTACTCAAGTTTTAAGTAAAATTTGAGTTCGAGTTTGATTCAACACTGAAGATGGTTTTAGATGTCGAATCGGACTTGTTTTTCTGTACTCCAAAATGTGTACAAAAGGTTCCCAAATATATGATACTCCGGGCAGAGAGTTTTTATATTTTCCTAATTTTTTTTCTTTTATACGTTATCATTTTATAGATGCTGAAGTGAATTTAGTACAGCCGATTCTAAATTTCAACTTTTGGTGTCCCGAATAATCAATCATATATCACCAAACAATATGAATTTCTTATGTCCCAATAACTTCATTCAGACAACCATACTTGGCGGGATCCCCGGGTAAAGCCATTAATACATTCACTGAAAAACAATCATCCCAGAAAGCATCACATTCTTCAGGATCATGCAAAAATTGTGGGACTATAGGACAGTAATACTAGTCAAGAAGCACTGTATTTGCAATTTACAAATTGCAAATGAACAACTTCTTGATGCAGCACCACGTTTTTCAATTTCATAATATTTTGTGGATTTTTAGGCAGTAATACAAGTGAATAAGCAATGTATTTGAAAACTGAAACAACATTCTATTTACAAATTCTGTACATCAATTTGTTCAGTTTATTGGGTTAGGATAATTGTTGGTTAAGATCAGTAAAAGTTAAACCAAACAGGTACCGAATCAAGTTCCCATCTTCACAGGTCCACTATCGTTGATAAGTAAAAACTTCAGAGGTTCATCAAAGAACAAACGCCCTAGACCTCTCTGTGACAGGTAACACATCAGTCATTGATCATCTTTTGACCGCTCAAAATTGCACGGTGGCAGGTTAATTTCAAAACCCCAACTTTTGGAGATAACGGCGGTGTCAGTCAGTCAGCGTATTATGTGATATAATCAGAATGCCTTGCAAAGATTGTTAGCCTTAAGGTTTGACGAACGCTGCTCCCGTATCGGGCTTGTAGGACAACACAGCCTGCTCCTCTTCGGTTCAGAGATCCTCACATTTGAAATTGCCACTGCGAGCACATCAACTAAACCACAGTCGTCCTGCTCTTTTGACTCACAAACTGAACTTCCAGAAGATGAAACTGAACCCGAACCTGAACCCGAGCTGGGAGAGCCACTGCCTAGTATCCTTTTTCCAACCGTTTCTATTGTTTTTGGAGTGGCTAGCAGCTGGGGAGGTGTTCCTGATGGATTCTTCAATTTTGACTTGATAGATAGCGTCCTTAGTGTGCGCTCAGTGTAGAATAAAATCCATGGATGACCTAAAACAACCAATTGAATGTCAATTAAGTGAATTAGAACTGATAAACTAGCTGTTATTCAAATTTCATAATAATTTAAGAGATATACTCCAATATATATGTGATCAGTAAGTGATGCCAAGAATGGAAGTGAGAGCACTCTGGAATATTTTGCCTGGTGAATAAAGTAAACTTCAGTGGCCAAAATGGGTAAAATGGCATTAGAGAAAGGGAGGAGAGGACCAGGGGAGGGGAAAAAATTCATTTTGAAAATATTTGGATTGATATAACATTCAAAACTCCGTAAATATTTCACAAACTACTCAATTATGTGCAATAAAGTAGGTTGTGCAATAAAGTAGGTTGTTTAAAACTCAGGAAAAGTTACACATAATCTTAAACAAATTCAGAAACTTGACTGGCACCAGATGCTTACTTAGTACTTCATCTGCTGTGATCCTTGCTCCAACATCTCTTGTGAGCATTCGCTGAATCAAATCCCGTGCAGGTTTAGATACAGACTCCCATATCCCTGTGTGGAAATCAAGCTTCACAGTCTTGATTGCCTCAAAAACTGCTTCTAATGAGTCTCCTTGGAACGGGAGTACTCCAACCAATAGGGCATGTAAAAGGACACCGGCACTCCAGATATCTACTTTCTCAGAATAATTCCCTAACAAAACTTCTGGGGCAACATAAGCCGGACTTCCAGCCAAACCAGTCAACTTCTGACCTGCAGACATCATTTCGTAAGCAAAGAGGCAGAATGAACAAAAAAGTAACCAAGCTATGAACAATAGGGAAACAAGACATGGATCCTCAATAATAATGATTGGATTATAATTCCAATTAAAATTTCCAATGCACGCATAAGAAATTTTGCTCAAAAAGCCAACTTCTGTTCATATAATATTATGTAAACATCTGAGGTTTGTCCAAACAATTAGGTTGAGTTTGGATAGTGATTCAGATATGATTTTTTGAAAAATGTTTTCTGAAATGTGTTTCAAAATTTTATAATTACTTTTTTAAAAACTGTGAAAATGCGTTTGGATATGATAATCTGAATTTTAAAAAATATGAAAAAGTGTTTGGATATAATCTGGAAAAAAAAAAAAAAAAAAAAGAAGAAGAAGAAAAGCTTTCTCTACTTTTTTAAAATACTAATATCATTAATCACCACAATCGTACATCATACAAATAAGATATCAAGAGTCAAGATTTTTATGGTCAAAATCAAATGGGCTCACGAAACCATGCGCTACATTAGATCTTAACCCATGGTTAAACCTATCTTCTCAGATTTCCTCTATCAAGGAAATCCATCACCCACAAATCTATTACCCACGATTCCTCTATCAAGCATTAATCCATTTCCATCACAACACACCACCACTTGCACCCATTGTAAATCACTACCATGACCACTAAGTTTCATCGACAACCACTGACTCAGTCAACCCTCAACGGTCACCGGTAGCCAACGTTACAACACTACCCACTACCATCATCATTGGCACAACCACCACAACCCCATAGTGGTTGCTGCGCTAGGATGATCATTGTTGGTGGTGGACCATGTGTTTCATTGCGGCGGCAACTAGTAGTTGTTGCACGAGAGGAATTGCTAAAGTGGTGGAGTTGGTTTCCCGTGGTGGTCATCATGGGTGTTAATTGATGAGTCATGGTTGTGATGTCTAGTGGTCAATGGTGTTGTTCGTGGTGGCTATAGTATAGAAAGCTGAACAAGGTTAGGGGAATTACCGTAAATAGAAAGCGAGAAAGAGAGAGAGGGATAAAGAAAAAAATTTGGTGAAGAAAAAATCTAACAATTTTGAGAAAATTTGAAAAACAGTTTTTGAATAACCTCTTCTGAATTTAGCTTGCCAAACGCATATTCTGTGTTTTGGAATTAAAAATCTATTTTTAAAAATGTAACCAAACGGGGCCTTAACGATTCGACAATCATAGTTTATATTAACAAACAATGAAAAACTTAAAACAAGTCTTATTTTACTGCGAAAAAAAAACCCAAAACAATGAGAATGAAATGCATTACATAAACCCCCTCAAACCCCTCCAGCCCCTACAGCAAGAAAAAAAGAAAAGAAAAAACAAAGAAGAGAATACTTGACAATTGCCGCATGGTATATGCCTATATTGTAGAAACGAACTATGACTTGCCTAAGAAACCACCAGTATCATTCAAAATTGAATATTGAGCAATAAACTCTCAAACTAAGATTTTTCTATTTTGAAAAGATATTTCTTGACAAATCAACTTAATGTAAATTATAAGATTAACTGAAATACCAAACTGCACATGCACACACGCTACCATAAAAAACATCAAACTTCGCATTTAAATATGTATATATATACATATATACGTATATATATACATATATATATACTTTCTCTGAGAACCAAAATTATCCATTTCTGCAACACATTAAAAAAAAAACAAGTGTCCACATTAACGATATTATTCTATTAGTCATTGTTGCCACTGCGATGGAATACAAGGTCATTCTCGGTAAATAACTCTGCCCATAATTTTTTAACATAATGTTATGAGGGAAGCATAGAAAAGGAAATAAATTCTTTTAAACTCTCATTTTCCACTATTTGGTTTGAAAAAAGAGATAAGAACACACATGCGCACACACACAAATGGAGAAAGAAGAAAAATCTCTCTCGGCCCACAAAAAATATTGCCACAAGAGTAAGGCGACTAAGAGTAAGGCGACTTGGAGTAATTTGGAGAGAAGTACCAATACTAGTGCAGATTTGTCAAGCCTTTCCTCGTTTTTTGATATCTTCTCCTACCATCTTTATTTTCTATTCTCTCCGCCTTTTAAGAAGCGAACCAAACAATGCACAAGGCTTTGCAAAATTTCATTTCTTGATGCTGAAACTTTTTTCTGGTTTTTACTTCTTTAAATCACTAGCAGAAGCCTCCTTTGGGGAGGACCAAATAATTCTTTAAGACTAGGACAGAGTCCAATATGCCATTACCCAGTACTACACCATGAATTTGAGGTGCCAAGAGGAGTGAATGGAGCGGAGACTAAACGTCCAACTTTATTTGGGTGTATGGAAGCTTCTCCAAAGGCACTTTTGTTCGTTTTGAAAAAACAAAATCATCATGAAAAACAATTTTAAAAGCTTGGCCATTTTTCCAGAGCAGGTTTTGCAAGTGTCTTACAAATCGCAAAACACAAGCAGTGGTTTAAAAGCTCCCCAAACACACCCTATGTAAGCTTGGCCTTTTGTTCGTAACAATCCTTTTTTCTTTTTCCTTTTTTTGGGACTAGTGGGTAACAATCCTTTGAATAAAGAGGTAATATTTACTTGCACAATTTATTTTTTAAGTACAACGTAAAAATATACACTTGCACGCACGTGCACACAAAAGCACAGCAAGCAACTAGACCATAAGATACTTTTCATCTTAGGTGTTGTTTGATGAAAATTAAAATTAAATTCCAAAAATTTCAGTGATAAATACTAAATAGTAGTTAAAATTTTGTAGAATTGTTCAAGTGTGAACTTGTAAAAATTTATATTGAATTTTAAAACCACCTTTAACTAAGTGCATTCAACATTTAGAGAAAAGTTGGACTTACATGACTTAGAATTTTGACCTCTTGAGTGAAGTTTACTTTTGAGTTTTGAATCAATAAGTTATTGATATCAACCATAATTAAAATTCACATAAGACTTTCAATGTTAAGCACTTAATTGGATTATCAAACCACATCTTAGATCACATAATATCCTACTCCCAGTCTTTCTATGGTTCTTTGTGATACAAGCCCTCTAAAAAAGCATCTAACCATAGTTCCCCTAGGTTGCACCATTCATCAAACAGATACAGGTGATGTGAACCCCGCCAAAAATAACGAGACCCGACAACGAAATAAGAATCCAAGATCGTTCTACAATCAGATCCGAATGGAAAACCTCGACCCGTTGTTTACGACAAACAAGAATCTCGATATATATGACCTCAACCCGTTGCTTAGTGCGAAACAAGAACCTCGGTATATATGACCTCAACCCGTTGTTTACGACAAACAAGAACCTCGATATATATATATATAACCTCAACCCGTTGTTTAGTGCGAAATAAGAACCTCGGTATAAGGAAGACGCCACAAACGGTGGTGGAAATCCGTTTGATAAGTCGTTGGTGAACGACACGGGAAATCCCGATAAGTTCAGATAGTTCTTCAAAGAACCGTAGAGAAAACACTCTCCAAAAATTTACTGAATAATCATCTTCCTGCCAAATGCGGCTACAAGTTATTTTTAAAACATTCTATGAAACCCTAGGGCCTAATAAGGCCTACATCAATTAAAAGAAATGGGTTGAACATCTTCAGGCCCAAAACATCCTAAACTACCAACTAAAAATAATAAAAGAAATCCACTAGTTAAGTTAGAATTTTGCGCAGCCAAAACGTCATCAATGTAGGTGCAGCAATTTCAAGTCCGATTTCGACCTTGGTTCAGCCCGAATCTCGGAAAACTCAAAACATGAAAGTTGTTGAAATATTTCTTAGCTTTCCATAGCATCTTAAATCATCTCAATCGGAGCTCGAATGAGAGAGTTATTCCCAGATTACAAAACGACGTCGAAACTGTACGAAAATCACCCAATTAGCGTTTTTGTGCACTTAACTTCTTAGCTCTCGACCTTGTGTTTGGCTCATCTGGAACTTGTAAAGGATCTTTAAGACTCGGTCCACCATGGTGCCCATCATTCCCCCTCTCTTCAAAAGGATTCGTCCTCGAATCTTTAAGACTCGGTCTGTCATGGTGCCCATCATTCCCCTTCTCCTCAAAAAAATTTGACAACGAATCGTCACCTGCATCAAAGGGAGAAAGATATGTATATGTGTATATATATATATATATATATATTTTATGTTTGGTGAACTCTTTTTTTTTTTTTTTAATACTCTCTTTTTTTTGTTTGTACTCTTTTTTTTTTTTTTTGGAACAGCAACCCTTGAATATGCCCCTTCTTATTTTTTTTTGGTTGGGCTAGGGAAAAACAGAATAAAAAAAAAAACAAGCGGCGCAAGTGAAGCAGAGAAATAAATAAAAAAAAAAGAAGCAAGCGGCGCTGAGCAGAAAAACGGCACAAGTGAAGCAAAGAAAGGAAAAAAAAAAAAAAAAAGCAAGAAGAGAGAAAAAGTCAACAACGGCGGCTGAAGGGTGCAAGAAGAAAGAAAAAAAGAAACGGCTGGCAAAAAAAAGGAAGAGAAGAAACAAACGGCGTGCGGCTTGCAATTTGAGTTTTTTTTTTTTTTTTTTTTTTTTTTTTTTTCAGGAATAATAATCTAACGCAAGAATTAAAAAAAAAAAGAATAGATTAGACCTGATTTGTAGTCTGAGCTCTGATAGCAAATGATGTGAACCCCGCCAAAAATAACGAGACCCGACAACGAAATAAGAATCCAAGATCGTTCTACAATCAGATCCGAATGGAAAACCTCGACCCGTTGTTTACGACAAACAAGAACCTCGGTATATATGACCTCAACCCATTGTTTAGTGCGAAATAAGAACCTCGGTATATATGACCTCAACCCGTTGTTTACGACAAACAAGAACCTCGATATATATATATATATATATATATATATATATATATAACCTCAACCCGTTGTTTAGTGCGAAATAAGAACCTCGGTATAAGGAAGACGCTACAAACGGTGGTGGAAATCTGTTTGATAAGTCGTTGGTGAACGCCACGGAAAATCCCGATAAGTTCAGATAGTTCTTCAAAGAACCGTAGAGAAAACACTCTCCAAAAATTTACTGAATAATCATCTTCCTGCCAAATGCGGCTACAAGTTATTTTTAAAACATTCTATGAAACCTTAGGACCTAATAAGGCCTACATCAATTAAAAGAAATGGGTTGAACATCTTCAGGCCCAAAACATCCTAAACTACCAACTAAAAATAATAAAAGAAATCTACTAGTTAAGTTGGAATTTTGCGCAGCCAAAACGTCATCAATGTAGGTGCAACAACTTCAAGTCCGATTTCGACCTTGGTTCAGCCCGAATCTCGGAAAACTCAAAACATGAAAGTTGTAGAACTATTTCTTAGCTTTCCATAGCATCTTAAATCATCTCAATCGGAGCTCGGATGAGAGAGTTATTCCCAGATTACGAAGCGACGGCGAAACTGTACGAAAATCACCCAATTAGCGTTTTTGTGCACTTAACTTCTTAGCTCTCGACCTTGTGTTTGGCTCATCTGAAACTTGTAAAAGATCTTTAAGACTCGATCCACCATGGTGCCCATCAACAGGCTCATACACAGAGAAAGGTAACTGCGAATTTATTACCAAATGAGAGGATAGGAACAATCATTATAGCTAAAAACTCCAAACCCTTAGACCATACACAAGGCTTTCCATGCCAATCCTTTGAATGGATGCTTACACAGTAATACCCACGAGGTCATAAAATTTTATACTGTTAAGACTCTCTATTATAAACTCCATAATCGACAAGACACTTCACCTAATTGGAAAATATTGAAAATACATCCCCCAACAGAGTTAGCAATTGTGATAAATTGCATTACAAAGACCAAGACATTATTAGAACACATACACAACTGAGTAATACGACACATTTGAAATCAAGAAGATTTCTACCTGCATCATTTGAGAAGATCACAAAAGGAACAATTCATCATGCTATAGACCATGCATAAACAGCTAAAAGAAGGGGTGTTGGGGTGGTTGTGGGAGGACAAAACATTTACTGCAGAGACACAATTATTAGAGAAACCAAATGTAACGGGCATGTTTATTTAAACTATTTGTACTAAAATGAAAGCAGAATGAGGATATCAAGGGTGAGGAAAGTGGCTAGATATTTACCATTTGCAACCCTCATGGCTAAGCCAAAATCTGCAAGCTTTATCTTCCCAGAAATTGTGAGAAGAATATTCTCAGGCTTCACATCCCTATGCACAACACCCATATCATGACAATATTTGATCACCAACATCAATTCCTTTAATATATTAGCAGCCCGGTGCTCTGAATACGGACCCACTTTACTCATCTGATCAATCAACCGTCCACCCGAACACAGCTCCATCACAAGATGAAAACACTCCGAATCCTCGTACACTGCCTCCAACGTCACAACACCAGGATGCCCCGATAAATGCTGCATAATCTCCACCTCCCGATGAACTGTCTCCTCCCCTTTACCCAGAGTCTTACATGCAAATTCCACTCCGGTAACCCTACTCCTACACAACCAAACCGACCCAAATTTGCCTTTCCCTAAAGTGGCACCTGAAATATAATCATCCTCAATCTTATTCTTCCTACCCATTTGAGTGGCGGCATCAATACAACCTATCTTCCTCTTCAGACCTCTCCCCACTGAAACCAAAGAAGAAGATCCACACGGAGGAGCCGTTGCAGCAATCCCATTAAGCCTAGTTTTACATGACCCAACATGCTCAGCGCCAACCACATCTTCCTTATACCTCTTTCTCAATCTCGCGCAATCTTCTAATGAATAATGAAACTTCAATTTTGAAAATGATGACTGCGATTCAAGGGTTGATTGTAAAATCTCTATTTGATTTGGGCGTAAAATTTCACTTCCTTTTCTCTTCTTCCTCATCAGTTGCATTATCAAATAATCGAAAACTTTAAAGTAAACGAAACCCCAATCAAAACAAAAGCAACCATTCACCCATTCAATTCCATACTACACTACAAATTTTTCCCTTTCTCCTTAAACCTGTAATCAAATATAAAGAGAAAAATTCATTTTCATATACTATATAATTAATCTATATACAACGGATCGACGATAGATCATTTGATTGATCTTCAAATAACTAATCGATTAAATAACAAAAAAGAAAATTAGGGCAAAAAATATAACCTTTCCTGTGATACAAAGTCGGTGCAGATTGTAGAGAGATTAAACCGCAACGTTATCGTCAAAAATGTGAAAATAATCGGAGATTGACGAACAACAGCCGGGAAAAGGTAAAACGAAGATCAAATCAGAAACCCTAGAAATCTTCGATGAGTGGTCTGGAGGATGCAAATCGATGAATTGATTGAATTGAATAATGAAAAGTGTGTGAACAGATTTGGGGTTTTAGTGTTTTCTTTCTTCTTTACAGAGGAGACCGACGTGTCGATCATATGTGTAAGTGATCCGCCAAACCGTAATACAACCCGGATCGGGTTAGGATACTATAACGGATGGGACTCTTCTCCGGTCCTTGCAAGAAAGGGAATCTAGTGCATCTAATAAATAGTTGACACCTCATTTATTAGAAAATTAAACACATTAAATTAAATTAATAAGCTAAATACCTTTTAAATTTTTTTAAGAAAAAATTATGCTTTAACATGAATTTTTAAGAATAAATTATAAGTAAATTTAATAATTTTAAAAAATTATATTAAATTTGATACGAAAAAAATAAATTACATTTAAAATAAAAAATTTGTGTATTACTAATAAAATTGATGATAGCACACAGTAACCATTAATAGAATATTAATTTACGTGTAATTTATTTTTTTTGTAATTTTTAAAATTATTGTATTCACTTATAATTTATTCTTGAAAATTCATGTTACTTGTAATTTTTTAAATTATTATTAAAATTACACCATTTTTAATATATAGGATTTTAATATCTTTATTTTTTAACAAGTTAGAGAGTTTAACACTTACTAAAACTGCACTATTTTAGTTTTAACATTCAAACAAAATCTATTAAAATTACATCTTTTTTTATAGATATAAATTTAGTATATCTTGTTTTTAGAAAACTAGAGAGTTTAAATCATATTACAATTGTTGATTTTAACCAATTGAAACTATATCATTTCCATGTATAATTTTTTTTTTATCATATTTTTATTTATAAACATGATTTTATTATAATTAATTTTTTAAAACTAATATAACATATATTTAAAACTTTAAATTTTTACATATTAAAATTATGCCTATTAAAATGATATATTTTTAATAGATTTTAAATTCTCTATCTTATTAATTTAATGTCCTCGAAAATATTGGAGAGCTCCCAATTATTTATGAATAAACAAATAAAAATCTTTGTACAAGTATAATCACTTGTTTACATTTTTTACAATAACATGTGTGAAATATATGAATTTACAGATTTTAGGTTAATATAAAAACTTATGATAGAATTATTCTATCAAAAATGCATAAAGATTTATACCATATTTTAATTAATTAAATCTCTCTAATAAGGAATAAAGATTGAAATGATCTTATTTATACTTAAGATAGGTTAATTTTGAAAAATATTGCTTGTTAAATTACTAAGATTGTGCATTTATATATGCATATATCCAATCAACTATAATAATAATTATAATTAACAACTAAACGAAATTAAATAGGAAGTATGAATTTTACATGAAAAACTCTTGTGAAAAAATAACAATAAAAGATGCACTAATCAATAATGAATACAAAACAAGTCTACAAGGACAAATTATTAAACAACTAACTTGTCACGTATAAATGAATTACCACTAGTATGTTTACGGAATCTTCTTGTTGTTGTTTGCTTTCTCTCAATCAGTCTTTCACAATCACAGCACCATTCATGATACTCAAATTCAGTACCATTCATGATACTCAGATTCACACCGCAGTAGTATGCAACTCTTTATGCAATAGAAGTGCATGTCTAGTTTCCATATGCCCCTATATATATACACTATCCGACACTAGATATATAGACTTTTGTTTTTACACAGGTGTTGTAGCAAGAAAAAATTCTAAATATTTTGTGTGTGCACAATAACTCAAATTAAAGTTATGTTTACGAGAGAAATAAATTTTTTCATTTTAAATATGTTAACTTGTCTTTAACTATATAGACTTGAACAGAAGGTTTCTAATTGACCTTGTAGTAGAACTAACTATATGTATAAAAACGAAACTAAAAATCATTCTATAAATATATGCTTCACGAGGTTGCGGTACCTTTCGTGAGGTACAACAAAACTCTATTTAAAAAAATTATACAAAATTCTTAAACTAAATTGGAATAGGTCTTTACAATCAATCCGTGACTTACATAACGTAATATCTGTTCGAACAAACTTAGTCCTTACTTTCAAAGGAAGTTCTACTTGAATGAACTTATTGACTATTCAAATAGTCTAACTACCAAAATTTCTTAGAGATTTAAGGCAAAATCTTCATTCGGAACAAATACAGCCTTCGGGTGATCACTAAATTAGTCTTAAATTACACTAAATAATTTCCAACAAAAAAAAGAATATCAATTTTTTGAGAATAAAATAGGGTGTATGCATATATCTTTAAACGAGCAAATTTAATTATTTTATAAAACAATTATAATGGCTCCTCTATACTTCTTTTATTTAGGCTCAAAGATCCACATCTTTAAAAGCAAATAATCACGTGATTATTTATTTACATTTAAAGTTAATTGTGTATACAAGCAAAATTTAAAATTTAAATCATATGCAATGCATGGAAAAGAAATTGTAAATATCTCTTGACTTGTGTAATTATGATATTCTTATTTAGCCAAAATTCACAGGAGAACGAGGATTTCATCTTAGATTATCCATACATGCATCAATTCTTTTTAGTTGAATTCTCATTTTTTGATTTACATTTTTATTTTACCAACTAAATGTCTCTAAAGAGGTGCAGTTTATATATACACACACACACACACATACATACATACAATTATTATTATTATTATTATTTTTTTATCATAATGTATAAATTCTTGTATAATGCATGCCTATTTAGATAATTTTAAAAATTGGTATCCAAGGTACAAAGACAAAACATAAAGAAAATTATATGTTTATTTTTGTTTGAACTATACAATACAACTATGTAATCATTATATGTAATGAAAAAAGAGATATGTGTAAATCACATTGACCTCTGTCAAGGTGGCAGTGATTTAATGAAATTACTACTTATTTACATAAATAAAAAATTAGATTAAAGTTTATGTCGACAAAAAAGATCAATAGAAATTTAATACAATTGAGTCATTGTCTACGCTTAAAAAAAAAAATAATTGCACTTACATCCCTTTGTGATTTTGTCTTTTGATTTGTTATTGTGTATTATTTTTTGTCTGTTTTACAAGATTTTGGAATCGATATTTATTGTTGTTTATCAAAAAATAACCGAAGAGCAAATACCGGACATGTATACCGATTCTACAACACACATCATTTAAATTATTAAGAACACAATAATAAAAATTTAAATCCACATCAAATGAGGAGATTATAAAATTAGTTATGAGAAAAAGAAGAGAAGAGAAGAGAAGAGAAGAGAAGAGAAGAGGAGAACGTAATTTCTCCTTCATGCTTGGATAAAAAATGAGAAAAATGAGAGTGTAATTCTCTTATCTTAATTAAAAAAAAAAAAAAAGAAAAGAAAAGAAAAGAAAGAAATAGATAGATATATATATATATTATTATGTTATAGGATAAATGTGTCTTTTTAATTTTTTCCTTCACAATTTTAAAATTAGAATTAATATTATAAAATTTTCATTAAAGGATCATTTTTTTTTTCATCTCCGTTCATTTTTAAGAGAATAACAAATTGAATAAAATAAAAATTAAAAGAACCATTTCTCTTTTTCTCCCTCTTCAATTCATTCTCTAATTTTAATTCAAACACAAAATAGTCTCTCTTATTTTTATTTACTATCTTTTTTTTCCAAATCTTTCGATCCAAAGGGGGTGATAGATTTAATACATCATATATTTCAGGCATGCCCCTTTTGCCACGGCACTACTGCCCGTGGGGTTAGTTTTGGATTCTTCCTATTTAAGAAAGTAAAATTATTCCGTAATTTTTTAATTACGCTTGGTAATTAAGCAAACTGCCGGTTTAAGGTACCCGGCCCGTTCCATACCGGGAGAAAAAAGCAAAGCGAGGACCGGTGAATCGCAACTCGCTACTCGTTACCTTAACGCCACCCACAGTGTCCCTGATCGCCCAGAGCAATCGAAACAAGCCGTAAAATCAGAGAGCTAAAGAAGAGAAAAGAATGGCACAGTGTGTACCGGGCTTAAACCCTACCAAAACCCTACACAGGAAGATCTCATCAATTAACAAGTCTTTCCCTTCAATCCCATCATCATCATGTAAAACAGTTATATCGACGTCGTTGTCTAAGAAATTCCCTTCAATTTCTGTATCAGTAATGTCAAGCCAACAACAACAACAACCATCGTCTCTTGAGGGTTTAACCAGCAGCGACAGCAGAGACGAAGTCATTGGTGCCATAAGAAGTTCGCTGTCTAACTGTCTCTCCGAAACAAATCTTCATTTAACTGTACCCGGTCTCAAATCTAAAACCAGAGGCAAGGTAGTTTATCTTCAATCCCCTATTCAATTTAAGAATTTATGTTCGTGTATATTTGTCTTCGTGTTTTCTTTGGTCGTCGAAAAAGAAAATGAAGGAAGAGGAAAAAGAACTTAAATGTTTTGTAATTTAGGGCAAAAAAATACTAAAAGCCTCCATTTTTCCGAGCGAAGCTATATATATATACATTTTTTTTTGGGTAGAAAAGGGAAAAAATAACTGTATAAGATTCAAAACTTTGCTTGAAAAAATTGACTTAATCTTCATCCATTTCTTAAGCAAAAAAACTGGGGCTTATTTATTTTGGTTAATAATGAATATCAGATTGGTTTTGAAGGTAAGAGATATTTATGATGGAGGAGATTATCTTGTTCTGGTCACAACGGATCGACAGAGCGCTTTTGATAGAATTCTTGCTTCAATCCCCTTCAAAGGCCAGGTAAATTTCTTCTTCTTCTTTTCTCCATCTTTTCTATATAGCTATATTAATAGACTGAGTAAAGATCATGTCTGGAACTGGGTGTGTGTGTGTGTGTGAGAGAGAGAGAGAGAGAGAGAGCTTGGATTGAAAAGTCGATTAAACGTTGTTTTAAACAGTGAATTTTCCATTGTGATGTGTTCTAGTATTGTAGCTGAGAATACTTTTTTTTTTTTTTGCGTTTGATTTTGATTCTACAACTTACAGGTTCTTAATGAGACGAGTTTGTGGTGGTTTGATAAAACGCGACACATAGTTCCAAATGCCGTAGTATCAGCTCCTGATAAGAATGTTACGATTGCAAAAAAATGTTCGGTCTTTCCTGTTGAATTTGTTGGTGAGTTATTGTAGTTGAATTGAATTTCTAGTCATTTATTGCTTAGTTATGTTCAAATATTTACTATTTTTCTGTAAGGAGTCACTTGTGAGTAGCAACTAGGAAGTAATAACATCACTTGCATGTGTCGACCCCATTTCATTCTCTCGTTCACAGGTGCTTGTTCATTAACAATACTTAAATATGTCTTCATTATATTTTATTTTATTTTAAATTTGGTTTTACCCAACGAGACCCAAATTTTTTTGGTGCTGCAAAAGTAATTTGATATGTTAATTTACTCCCACATTTTCCTCCCCCCTCCAAATTCTTTGTGATTTGTGAAATTCCTTTCAGGTTGAGTAGGTTCCTTGTGTCAAATGAAAAGATAAATTTTATTTGAGCTTGGGACAATCAAATATGTATAAGAAAGCATATGATGATCTTCATATTCACACATTATAAGAAGATTAAAGTTCTTTGGGTCATTCATTTCTTTTACATTTATCGAGCTGTTGTTTTTTGATGGATATTAATTATTCTGCTTATTTGTAGTTAGAGGTTATGTCACTGGAAGTACTGATACATCACTATGGACGGTGTACAAGAATGGTGTCCGAAATTACTGTGGCAATGTCCTCCCTGATGGTGCGGTTTGTAATTAGTGTATAGGTTACTTTTTATGCTAATTTTTTACTATGTACTGATCTAGATTAATATGTAATAGGCTTGGTAAAAAACCAGAAGTTAACTGCAAATATACTCACACCAACAACTAAGGCTGCAGATCATGATATTCCTGTAACTCCAGATGAGGTTTGCTTATACTGATATACTTCATGTTTACATCTTTTGTTGTGTGTGTGTGCGCGCGCGCGAGCACGCGTGTTTGTTTGTTTGTTTTTTTTTTTTTTATAGCAGTAGCTGCCACTTCATATGTATGATGCAATTATGTCTGAGCATATTCTGTCCAGTTCAGCCAAACTAATGCATAGACAAGAACAAAAGGTTCAGTTACACTAGTTTAGAGCTTTTGTATCAGGACTGATGTAACTGGAGTCTCCTTATTTGTAATTTTATATAAATATACGCCAGTAACATTGCACATGCAATGCACGTGCTACATTCAGTGCAAAATATCAAATTTTTAAATAAAAAAGGAAAAACTACACCAAACTACAAACAAGAAAGGCAAGGTCCTTCATTTTAGAATTCACCAAAAAAAAGAAGCTGCAAGATCGACTGCACATTCTCCCATAAACATGTTCCTTGGTTATTAAAAACATGCTCATTGTAACAAGGTTCATGGTACAACTCTTGAAATGGGTTTCCACAACTTTTGATGTATTTTTGTGCATTATAAGGTCCTCTATAATTGCAAAACTCATTGCAATTCTTTCATGGTCATCAAAATTCATCTGAAGGACTCCCAGAAAAGATTTTCTGGGAGTCCTTTTTTCATGGTAAGTGATTTTACTTCCACGAAAATACAATAATAAGAAGCTAAGTACCAATGGACAGAAAGAAAGATTCACCTTGTCAAATCCACCACATCCTTGGATAAAATCAGCAGTAGCTTGTGAAGTTGCACAGATTATTACCGAGAAAATAAGGGCTGATGCAATGACTGGTAGCTCTCTTGTAAAGAAGTAATAAAAGGCGGGCAAAGTGGTATCTGAAATCCTACTACAAAACTCTCGCTTACATATATATATATATATATATTGGCCAAGTGCCAACCAATCACAACCCAAAAATTGAAGCACTTCAGAATTGGTGATGGAAGCACTCATCTTTTTTGTGTCTTAGAATAGGCACAATTGCATGTGTAAAGGAATTTTGATGAATTTGTTTAGAGACATTGTGATCTCATGTCAACTATTTGACTCATGGATTATATATTAATCCTTTGCCTCTCAGATAGTTAAACACGGATTAATGACTCAAGCTGATTATGATGAAGCAAGCAGGAAAGCATTAAGGTTGTTTGAATATGGACAGGTGACTAATCTTGCCTTCTCTTTCTAAGTATTTATGCATATGCTTCTGTTCTGTTGTAATGTAGAAGTTTGAAGAACATTTTTAGACTACATAAATCAACATTCTGAATTTGTTTTTCATTTAGAACTTTGATTACCACCTTACTGAGAAAGAATACATCCTTATTCATTATGTGGGACTTTGACTAACATGTTTATTTCTGATTTAGCGAGCCATTAGAACGAGAAGATCTCATAAGAGAGAAATTTTTGAAAAAAGTAATCATAATGAGATAATGTTACAATAAGGAATTAAAAGAAGAGTTAAACATGAAGTATCCTTTTATGCTTAGCTTCCAGCGCTGTGTACCAGTGCACGTTATCCAATTGATATCTTGCAATTGTTATATGCTATGATGTCATTTATAGGATGATCACATTTAGAGATGGACACAGGATATCTGACATGCAATTCACCAAAACTCAGGAACATGGTTTCATATGTGCATACATGTGTGCCTTTTTATGTGTGTTTGTGAACTTCTTGCTCATGTATAATAACCTGATTTAGTTTGTTTGTATGTGGATGAACCATAGTGATTAAATTTATGGAAACAAGGTAAGCTAATAGTAATTTTTGTTGCAGTAAGCACATAGTGAACCTGTGCTGCTAGTGCCATGAATTTTGAAGTTAATAAATGAGAACTCTTTTCAAGTGTGCAAACTATAGTTGGACACAGTGGGCATGGCTGCCCTGTCAACAAGGGTTCATCATAATTTTCTATAGAATAGGGTCCCCAGATTTCATTGTTGTTTTTCAATTGCTGCTTTCTATCACAGTCCTTTTATCAGTTATACTTTCTTTCTTTTTTGGTTGTACCGCCCACTCAATAATAGATATTGAGGAATAAAACATCCTTGCATAGAACTTCAACTACCACCTTTATTTCTGATTCAGTGATCCATTAGAACAAGATCTTATAAGGGATAAATATTCAAAGAAGTAATGATCACATGAGATGATTACAATAAGGAATTAAAGAAGGGTTAAAAGCCTATAAGTTTTCATTGCATGCTTATCTTCCAACATTCTGTATCAGTATGTGTTATCCAATTGATGTTGCTATGACGATCACGTTTAGACATGGACATGAGATATCTGACATGCAATTCACCAAAATTCAGGAACATGGGACGTTTAGACATGGACACGAGATATCTGACAGGCAATTCACCAAAATTCAGGAACATGGTTTCCCATGTGCATGCATGCCTGCATTTTGGTGTGTGTTTGTGGACTTCTTATCTTGCTCATGTATAATAACTTGATTTTGTATGTGGATGAACCATGGTGATTAAATTAATGGAAATGAGGTAAGCTAACAGTAGTTTTTATTGTGACAAAGGCATACTGAATGAGAACTCTTTACAAGTGTGAAAACTATAGTTGGACACAGTTGGCATGACCATGGAACAAGGCTCCGTCATGATAATTTTCTGGAGAGAAAGTGTCCGATATATTATTGATTGTTTGCTAGTGGGTGTGGCTACCATGTCAACAGGGTCCATCATTGATAATTTTCTGGATAACCCATATGTCATTGATTGTTTACCAATTTCTACTTTGTATCCATGTCCTTCTACCAGTTCTACCTTTTTTTTTTATTCGGTTCATAATGACTACTTGATAATAGATATTGAGGAAGATATATCCCCTTAATTCTTTTGTTGATACATATGTTTGCTGCATATGATTCTGAAGTGTTACTAATAGGTTTAACCATTTCTTGTAATTTATCTTTTCAAGACCCTAAGTTCTCATGGTTGATCGATTTGTTCCGAGTTATTGCTTATCATGGAATTTTCTTTTAACTAGTTTTTATTGTTAACATTGTGAAGCACATATCCTCTAATTTAATAGTCATCCAGTTGCTTTGAAGGTCAATTGATAAAATTTGTTGAATTGGCCAATGTGTATGTGAATTTACAGCGTGTGGCATTGGAACATGGCTTGATATTGGTAGACACAAAATATGAATTTGGAAAGGGACGTGATGGTACAGTGCTTTTAATTGACGAGGTTAGT
This sequence comes from Nyssa sinensis, assembly GCA_008638375.1. Lineage (NCBI taxonomy): Eukaryota > Viridiplantae > Streptophyta > Magnoliopsida > Cornales > Nyssaceae > Nyssa > Nyssa sinensis. Next base: position 14,131,893 of record CM018045.1, on the reverse strand, counting down.
TTTTGTTCTCAGTAAAGCATCCATCTCTCTCTCTCTCTCTCTCTCTCTTACCCATGTTATGTTGATGATATTTGATTTCTTCTGTTAATTAAGGTGCATACACCTGACTCAAGCAGATATTGGATTGCCCATTCTTACGAGGAACGCTTTCAAAATGGTCTTGAACCTGAAAATGTTGATAAGGTCCATCAACTTTGTTTTATTCCTTTTGTATGCATGGTTATGCTTTGCTTTTGTGCTAATGTAGAAAAAACAGTCTGGCTTGCAGCCTTTTGTGAGCATGCACCTTTCTTGCTGACCATTGATTGTTGTTTCTCTGTCATTCTCCATACATTCCTTTATTTTTTTAGTAGTCTTATATAGATGACTTATGGACTATTAGCAACTTGCTGACTTCCAGAATAATTGAATTCTTTTTTAGGAGTTTTTGAGGTTGTGGTTCAAAGATCACTGCAATCCATATGAAGATGAGGTAAATCACATCAGTACGTCATTTATCTTTCTTCATGTGAAACTCTACTTCATATCTTACCATGGTGATAAAAATGTTTAGGTCCTCCCTGATGCTCCCAAAGAACTTGTTTCTGAACTGGCTTGGCGGTATGTCTTTCATGTCATTTTTGCCATTCAATTTCTACTTTATGAGATTTCTTCGAAGACTTAATTGTTGGTGTCTTTTGCGTGATAATAAGAAGAAATTATGGAAGGATGCTGTTTGTTGTTGTTATTTCATGAGCTTTCTTACTTCTTTTCATGTAATGTGGAATTTATTAGAGCAGCCACATCACATTGCCTATTTTCACTCCAGCTGCACAAGTATAATTCTTTTAAATTGGTCTTGACCTTAGATCCTTGGAGCATTCCCCTAGCTGTCAATGCCAATGAATGACACAATCATCAAAAGAGGTGCTCCATGGCATGTTAAATAGCATGCTAAAAAATAGTGGCACAAAATATAACATATGCCAAATTTTGGCATGCCACGTGGCAATCTCTTATAATGACACGAGATTTTATTTTATTTTTTTGCATATAAATTGTAGAATGGTAGTTGGTTAAGAGAAATTGTGTAATTATGCCTAGAAGGAGCATTTTTTTAAATGCACCACTGGAGCATAGATGCCAAATATAGCATTTTGACACTGTAGCATTGCCAAAATATAGCTTAGCATGAAGAAAATGGCATTTTGCATTGGAGATACTCTTAGGATACCTTACTTCTTTTCATACTTCTAGTCCTGTAATGTGATTTTAGAGCAGCTACATCAGCTTGCCAATTTTTACCCTAGCTGCACAAATTTTTTTTTGATAGGTAAGACACACCCCACCCACTTACCTCAATTGGCACTTGAACCTTCAACCTCTTATTTGGGAGGTGGAGGAAATACCACTCAAGCTAACACGTGGTTACCCAACTGCAGAAGTATAATTCTTTTAAATTGGTCTTGACCTTAGATCCTTAGGATACTTTCATGCCAGCATTTTGTTCCATGTCAAAGTACCCTGGTGATTACATGCACCTTATAGGTCAATGATATTCTATAAGAATTTATTGTTGGAGAAGTGGGTTGCTTTCTAAATTGCTCCTCTCTTATATGCTCCCTGACAACTATTGTGGTATAAAATGATGATGACCATATTGTTGATGCATGAATTTACAAGTAATTAGAAGGGGAGCCCCAATATGATATGCTTTCAGGTACGGATATATACACCAATTATTTTATCATCTGGATCTTGTCACCAACTTAGATATTTCCGCCATTAGGACCTTTTTAACTGTAGGACCACCAAGCATTAGCTGAAGTGGTATCTCCACTATCTCGAAAAGAGGAGGTTGAGGATTCAAGTCCCCAATAGGGACAAAGTGGGTGTATCTGTCTTACCTATTAAAAAAATAACCTTTTTTTACCACAGGATGCTCTATCTTACAGTGCATGGGTATGACACATTAAGGAATAAGACTGTTTAGCATCGGTACTTTATCCAACTTTGGTATCTTGCTGGGGCATCTTTTTGTTGTGGTTTATCTACAATTGGTGCATGGTTTTCAGTTCAAAGATTGAACAGCCTGATTCCGCTCTGACTCTTTTCTGAAATGGGAGAATGGGGTGTCCTTAACCTAGTAGTGTTTTTTGACCCCAAGGACCACTTACCTATCAAAAATAAATAAATAAATAAATCTGGGATTTTTTATTGCAACAAATCATCACAATAATTATATTGATGTCAAACAAAAAGAATAAGGCCATTGAAGATGTACCGATCCTAAAGAGGGGGGAAAAGAAGAAAAAACTAGAAACTTTCATTTAGGTTGTACTGAACTTGAGTGAACAAATGTGTCTCTATTAGTATATATATTATAGAAGGCTGGAACTCTTATGAGTGTCTTACACTAAAGTGTTACTGAAATCACCAACACATTGCACTAAAAAAGCTTGCAGCAGACTATATCTAAATCTCTCTCTACAAAAGGATATTAAAGGCAACAAAAAAAATATTTCCTGTCATAATTTCTGAAAAACATCCCATTCACTATGTCGTGTCAATCATGTATTCTGTTTCTCTTGGCTACTTAATAAGTAAGACGTAAGGTTAATTGACATGGTGTGTTGAAGTATGACCAGCAAGAATGGAAGAGAGCAAACGTTTGTCCCTAGGTACTGTCCAAGCTGTAGGACAATCAAAATATTAAAGAAAATTTTGCAAGAAACATAAATAAGATCTAATTTAGAGTAATATTTATCAAAAAAAAAAAAAAGATCTAATTTAGAGTAATGCTATACCAATAGTAGACAGAATGATGTGGTCTTTTGACTCTTGACTACTTCAAAGTGAAAGAACATCAATATGCTTTTTTTTTAATATCGAAAATGCTACGCTGCATCATTCTGGATGAAAATTGTATATGATAATTTTGTCCATATAACATTTTCCTCCATTTTTTTTTATTAAAAAAAGTGCCTGAGGGGGGGCGATCTCATATATATATAAAGGGGCATTAATTAAAGCATTGTATCTCCTAAAAACTTTACAAAAGAAGGGTAGGACTCTACTACCCAAAAGTACAGAAAACGTAACAAAAAAGTCTTTCAATCTATAAATAGATATTTCTTGGCCATCAAAAGCCCTTCGATTTCCTTGCGCCAAATGCACCAAAAAAAAACATAAGAGGTGCCATATCCCAGACCTTTCTTGCTCTCTTCTTAACAAATCCCCTCTCCACCCAGGCTACAAGTCCCTAGCTGAATTGGGAATAGTCCAAGAGTAACCAAAAATAAAATCCATAAATCCCTTGCCACGAGATAATGAATGAGAAGCTGGCTAACAGTCTCCTCCCCCTTTTTGCACATGTAGCATTGACTAGCCAAACTAACTCCTCTTTTTTGGCAGTTGTCTGCAATAAGAGCAGTGGTCCATGCAGCTGTCCATGCAGAAAAAAGCTACATTTATAGGCGCTCTAGTATATCAAATGGCCTTCCAAGGGAAATTCTTTAAAAATTGAATTTTTTTTACCCCTAATTTCAATAGAATTTTTTTTTAAAAAAATAGGAGTTCCCCCCCTAAATTTTTATATTTATACAAAAAAATGCCCCCCTCCCTAAGTTCGTAGTCTAGATCTGCCACTCTCTACAATCAGGGCATCCAGGTTAGAAGCAAAATGATACTTCAAAACCTGATCAGCACACCAAGCATCTGCCCAGAATTTAACTCTCCCTCCATCACCAAGAGCAAAAGAAGCAAATTTGAGGAAGTCCTCTGGATCCCTTCTTATTGATTTCCAAAGTCCAACACCATAGGGACCCTCCACTTCCTTGGTGAACCCCCCCCAGCCGTATTTAGCAACCACCACCTCCCCCCAAGAATGAGGCTCGCTTTCGAATCTTCAATGGCAATTCCCAAGGAAGGCCTTATTGAATATTCTAAGATCTTTGATTCCCAACCCTCCTCCCTTCAACGGGTGCCTCGCTCTATCCTCCCAGCTCATCAAATGGAACTTTCTTGCCCTCTTATCCCCTTCCCATAAAAAATCTCTTTGTAACTTGTCTAACATTTTCTCCACCAAAGCCAGAATTAGAAATAACAGCAGAAAGTACGTTGGAAGGCTACCAAGTGTTCTTTTGATCAATGTAAGCTCTCTATTACCCACGGAAACTAGCTGCCCCTGCACCTCATGTTCTTGCAGCATTTACCTGTCTGGGACTGATCAGGAGCCACCATTGCCAACGGGGTACAGAAAATTGCCTCTTGATCTTGTGTGTGGAATCTGTCCACGAACTCCATTAATTGACATTCTCCTTCACTGGACAGACTTCGGGCGTTCTGTCTATATCCCCATCTCCATCGCAAAAAGCAGCCAGAACCAGGACTGTGCTGGTCTCAGAAACCTTGTCGTCCTCCATCCCTTAACCCATACTGATTGCCATCTGGAGTCTCCATCTCTTCTCAGTGTCAATGTCGTCTGACTCTACACTCACAGCTTCAGAATCTTCATCCACCTTCCTGATGACTTCCTCTGTAGGGTTCAGTCCGCACAAACATAAATTTGAAGACAGTTTTGTTTTTAGATTTATAAATCAAGGACATTTTTTGAGGAAAAATAGTATCCTTATTACTAAATTTGTTTCTCTTTGTATGCATAAAAAATTTATGAAATGCTTGAATTTGTTAATAACTTATTTCTCTAGTTTACTCGCAGTTCCATCTTAATATCATTGTAGTTTTGTCACGTGGAAACCTGAAGTTTCTTAAGATTCTCATTGGCAAATGCAATATCATCCTTGTGTAGAAGACCTCTACAACAAAGCATAATCCATGCTGCCAAAGCAGTTGTTTCTGCGGTCTCACCTTATGGTGGAAGGAATAGGGATTTTCCCTCCTTCGGTCATGAGAAGTTCCTTGGGCCACTTAATTAATACAGGGCCGTGAAGCTTATGAGCTATGCCTGATTCATCTTGTGCATCTTTGTGTCCTTTGTTTGTTAGTATTTGGGTTGTAATGTTTGTGTGTATTGCTGATTTGTCAACTTCCCATTGGGTTTATCTTGTGCATCTTTATGTCCCCTGTTTGTTAGCATTTAGGTTATAATGTGATTGTATTACCGATATGTCGACTTTACCTTGGGCTTGTGAGTTTGTAGCGTATTCATATTGCTATTCAAATGTCTCGATTAAGTTGGTACTCATATTCACTATTATTTTGTGTTCTGATTTGCCATGATTTGTTTAAACTACTTAAAATTGTGTTGGAAGCATTGTGCTTTTTGCATTCAACAATATTGTATTGCTCATTCATTCATTGGTTAGCACTGATATTTCCCTTGATGGCAGATACATTTTCTTGTTTGAGACGATAACAAATTCTAAATTTGAGATACCAACGACTAAGGTAAAACTCATTACAAGCCACACCTAATTATCATTTGATTATTGGTGAGCTAACATTTCTTTCTTCATGCAGGAGCCAATACATGATCGAATCTCTCGAAATGTTGCACTGGCTCTATCATCCCTACAGTAATTCCATTGAAGTCTAAACTATTAACTCGTTTTTTATGATGGAATTATTTGTGAGAAGTTGGCAATCGATTGGCTTGGTACAAATGATGAGCAGTAGATCTGTGCATTGCATTGACATCCACTGATCGTTTGTTCTATCCACAGGAACGACTAAATTAATATCCATGAGCTCTTGGCAAACCGAGCCTAATTAATCTGAAAGTCTGGATAAGCAAATAATTGTGCTTATTTGCCGATACTTGTAGTCGAGAAATAGTGTCTGTTGGTATAAATTATCAATTTCTCATCTTCCTGTTTGCAGTTTATCTAGAGGCCACAATACTTGTAGCCTATGTTTTCAAGAAATTTTATGTTAATTAGGTCCATTTATCAAGTTAATAGACCAGACTAATCATTTTATGCCATGCAGGAAGAAAAAAAATCTGCTTTTTATCTCCTAAAAGTTAGACAATTAGTGCACATGGCATACGGTGATTGGCTTGATCCAATGGACTTGATTCACCTAAAACATAAACTTCTATGTTTTCGGCTGTTTTTCACTCATTCGGATCCCTTTGAAGAATGATACAAGTTCACTTTATAAGAGGTCTAGTGGTAAGATGCAATAATGAAGATAGTTATAATTAGTATTATTATTATTTTTGGGTTAAGGGAAGAACCCAATTAAGACTAGCAGAAGGTATAGTTTGATAAAATCAAACACATGCTGACAAAGTGCACCTGCAAGAATTGATGCATTGAGGATAGAACGTATTGCCAAAATTTGGGGATCCTAGATTCTTCAAAGGAGGGCACATCTGGACGGTAAGTTTGTTCCGTCTAGGAGGAAAAGGGTTGAGTCGTGGAAATAATTTTTTCGTACTACTAATGTATAAAGTCCAAACTTACTGTCCCAATAATTTAATGAGTCCATGACATTATGACTCAAAAGTTTAAGTTTAAATTGTTAGTAGTAAGATTTGAAGTGTTTTATATACTAATCATATTACTTTTGATTAACTAAGTATCAGATTTATATTGAGAAAAATTGATTTTCACAAAATTTTTGCGAATCACCGCCATTGTGGGGTCTATGACTTTATATATCTAGCCCTCTCAGACCCAAGTTTCATTGGACTAACCTTTTATTAATATCATAAAAAACTTGTGTGAATCCAATGGCTAATGCTCATTCAAATCCGTTAATGATTTAAACAGTGGGCCTGTATTAGTTAGGGAATGCAGATAAACTGTTCTATCTGTCCCAGTCAACTAAGCTGGCATTAGCTGAGCAGTGACTGGAAGTAGTGGGTTACAACTAGAAGCATCCTTGATTGTCAAAGAGCATGCTAATGACTTGGAATTTTGCTGTTTCCATTGCTGAAAAGAAGACCGATATACGTATACGAACTCATCACCACACACCTAACACTTGGTGTTGGTTGTACCAAGTACCCTAACTTAGCCATTAAGTAAAAGAGAACAAAATACTCTTAAGACTGTTCACTCACCACATGGCCAGTACATGCATTTTTGTAGAAGAAACGATCACCATATTCATTAGTCTGAAACCATTTGAAGATGACAAGTCTGCCAAAAGTACACCGACCCATCACCTTTTTTGCACATGTCATCTTCTCATTGGCCCAAATCATTGATCCTGGACCAATAAATAATTTCAGGACGGGTGGCTAGATTGTTGTCATGGACTCCCATCCCTCCTAATCCAGTCTGACATAGTGTTGTATGTTTCAGACCAAAAGATGGATGTATAAATTGTAACTAATGCGTACATAACCAGATCGTGCCTGATAAGCAAGAAAACGGAGGATGGCTGGAAATGAAGTGAAGTTAATTGGACATTGGGCAAGTCCTTTTGCCCTCAGGGTTCGGTGGGCTTTGAAACTAAAAGGGATTGAATATGAGTATATTGAAGAGGATCTTAGAAAGAAGAGTCCATTGCTGTTGCAATACAACCCTGTTCATAAAAAAGTTCCAGTCCTTATCCACGACGGGAAACCATTAGCAGAGTCGCTCATGATCCTTGAATATATCGATGAGACATGGAAGCAAAGTCCTCTCTTTCCACAAGATCCCTTTGAAAGGGCCATGCAACGTTTCTGGGCCAAATTCGCCGATGAAAAGGTATGGAAAGCATTTCCCATTTCTTTTACAACTTCTTTGGTACTACTACCACTATGGCCCTCCTGGTAGGAACCCATGATACCTACCTTAATCCCACCTTGAAGGGAATATCTAACTACTCACTTTCAGCTACATAAATCTAACAATTTCATGTAGGAATAGAATTCTATTCTGCATTCAAACCATGTAATGTTTGGGAGGGATTTGGTTATAAGTTCTTTGCACAGACCAGAAAAAATCTCCGAAACACACTACAAAGATAAGAGCGCATGATAGAGACAAATATAGGCTCTGAATGTAGAAGTTTTATATTTTCAGACCCTACAATAATGATCATTTTCTCATTTCAGTGTGCCATGGCAATGTTGGCTACATTCCACCAGGTAGGAGAGGAGCAGGAGAGAGCTGCAAAAGAAGCACAAGAGCATCTGAAGACTCTGGAGAGTGTTCTCGAGGGGAAGCACTTCTTTGGAGGTGAAACAATAGGTTTTGTGGACATTGCTGCTGCCTGGATTGGATGCTGGGCTCGAATTGTTGAGGAAATTGTGGGCATTAAACTGATAGATGAAGAGAAAGTTCCTTTGCTCAATGCGTGGTTTCAAGACGTGCTTGAAGTTCCCATTATCAAAGAATGCGTGCCACCTCGAGATAAATTGCTAGTGCACTATATGAGCTTCCACAAGATGTTGATGGGTTCTTCAACTTGAAGTCTCACCGCTCATCAAGTGAGTATGCAGTATTTAGGGTGCCTGCAAATGGATTATGTATGATTACTTGTATAATTTAAATAAAATGGACTTTAGATGTAGCAGAATGGGGAAAAAATGTAAAGATTTGAAATTATACTCTGCATTAAATATTTGCAATCACTACGATTACTAATTCATTGTGCACTTCGGACAATGTTGTATTGTATTCTGGAAGAAAAACCAACAATCCAAAAGACCACAATGGTTCCTGCAAAAAGCACATGCAACTTGTGAGAATAGAGAACTAGTTATGAAAGATATGATCAACTTTCAAAAAACCAGAAAATCTTACTTTTTGCCAGTTGAATACACGACGAAGAGGACCAAACTGGAATCCAATTGTCAGTATCTGCATCCCTTGTGCCCTCTGTGTTTTATTGTGTGTGAGTGTGTGTGTGTGTGTGAGAGAGAGAGAGAGAGAGAGAGAGAGAGAGAGAGAGAGAGAGTTTTGGAGAGGGGAAAAAATTCAAAAAAAATCACTTGAAACAAACGCGCTTTGTGTGTATTACTCATCATTCTTTTTCCCCGCTCCCAACCTATAACTAACTCCAAGAAGACGACGGAATTACAAAATGCTCTTTTTGTCCGACTCGGAGAACACCAACATTCAGCCCGTTATACTGTTCTGGCTTACACCTTGAACTCCTGAACAAGGGCAGAAGTCTCATCATCCATATCTATTTTATCATTCTGCATCATTTTAAGGATGTCCTGGATTGGCCTCTGAGTGTGGACATGCATTCTAAGCAGTGATTTATAGACCAGTAAATTTGCAAGACCCAAAAACCTAATAACCTTAACATATTGCTTTGCATCTTCAAGATTTCCAGTCTTCTCGAAGTACTCTGCAATGGGCACTACAATACCAGGCGATGGCCTCCAATTACAATGTTTCAACATAGCAAAGCCTTTTTTCATGGCACATATAGCTTTATCCATATTTTGGCTTTTCACCCATCCCTCCATGAGTATCTCCCATGTCTTATAATTTGGACACCCACCTCTCTCTAATGTGCGGAGATGTAATGACTCAGCTTTCTCCATTAATCCATTCCTCATGTATGCACCTAGAAGTACATTGGAGACTCTAATGTCATATTTCATACAACTTGACTCCCATTCCATAAAAACCTTCTCAGCTTCACCAATATCACTGAGCTTCACCAAACATAACAAGATACACATGTAATTTGCACATGTGATTCTTCCTTCCACTGCTTTACAAGCTTCCCAAAGCCGAAGAACCCCATCCTTATCGTTCAAAGAAGCATAAAGTGTAATAAGAAAGAAGTAACCAAGGTGATTACAGGTTGATAGCTTCTTTTCAGCATTTCTAAGGGCCAAAGTGGCCTTGTTAGGATGTCCCGATTTTAGATAGATATTGGCCAAGGTAGATAGTGAGCTCCATCCCACTTCAACATACTTGTCATTTAGCATTTCTTTGTAAACCATCTCTGCTGATGCAGCCCCAGATAGCTCACCATAAGCACTCATCCAAAGATTGTAGGAGAGGACATTTCGGGGTATTTTGTTTTGCTTCATTTGCATGATGATAGATGGTACTTTATGATGCTGTGATGTGGCCATATAAAGCTTCATCATCTCGTTAAATGGGTGAGGGCTCACATTCACCCCCAAACCATTCATGTGCAGCATAAGAGACTCGGCTTTGTTGGTAGCCCTTTCTTTAACATAAGAATGAAGAAGAGGGAGACAGGCAGCTTTCTGTGAACTGGTGTCAGATATATTTGCAAAATATTCTTCAGCCTCCCTTAAACTAAGCACTTTGGTGATTAATTCCAACCTGATAGCGTGGTCAGCTGCTGAAATCCGGAATCTTTCTTGAGCTTCCATCCATGTAAATATCTGTGAATAAATAGGATGATATATTCAAAGTTCAAACCACTGCTCTAGATTATGTTCTAATATTCAGTCAAAACCTCCTGACAGAAGAGAGAGAAAGAGATAAGGATCTGAAAAGAAAAGGTTATTTCGTGGTGTTTCAATAGTCACTATGATTTAACATTGAACTAGTGCTTACATCATAGAATCAAAACTGTACCAATTTTACAATTAAAGAAAAGCATTTTAGATAATCTAGCAATCAAATGGCAGTACTTGATTGCAGTAAATATTAAAATATTATTTGAAAACAAAAAATATAATTATTCATAAGTAATATTCTTCAACACCTAGTAATTCATACCTCGCCATGGTTATGAAATTTTAGAGAACCTATTATACTTGAGGGTAGACACATTAATCCCTCTGCATCCTTCAGCTCTACGTATGTATTTATGGCCATATCTTCTGTTAAATCATATGCTCTCATGCATTTTCTCAAGTCATGTTCTTTTTCACTCTTGGCACCTTTGAATTGAATCAATTTATTCATTTTTACAAAATAATATCATTGGTCTTGGTGGCATACAACAAAGCATCATGAAATTCCTCAAAACACTTCTTACAGAGGTCAAATAAGTGTTGCATGTAATTACTCCTAGTTTTTAATCTTTATGTAAACAGAGGTTGTTTTTTAGTTACACAACTATGTATTTTAACTCCAAAGTCTAACTAATCCATGCGTTTCTCATTTTCTTTTTCCCTGTGTTGTCATTCCACCATCTAAATATCCTTGTTTTGGTACACATATTTCAAAGACATGCTATTTCTTTATTAGCAGGCGTCCTATACCATAAATCAATTTTTTTTTGGATTATTAATTCTTTACCACAAATCATAGCTGCAGTTAGATGAATTAACATAATATGCTGTAGTTTGAAATGCATTCAACAATTAATCAATTGTCCACAAAAAAATACCCACATTTTTAGTTTGAGCCAAAAAAAAAGGTTTAATTTTTTCCTTCTAGTTATTATTTTTTCCAATTGTTAGATAAGACAAATTAGAGTAAAATAAGTGACCATTAGAGAGCTTCAAACTCAAATTTTTACAAAATTTAAGTAAAAATTTGAGTAACCATTGAAAATGGTCTTAAACCCTGAAAAAAAGATTCGGAAGTAGATAAAAATCAAACCTCAAGAGCGTGCTTGTAACGCCGGCGTTTCATGAGTTGTTTGGAGATGCGTCGGAGCTCGGAAATTGAAGCCTTGTGCCCTTCATCGACCCAATTCTGAAGCACGGTCGACGCGCTTCGTCGTGGGAATATGAGCCTCAATATCCTGCTCTTGAGGTCCTCGTGGTCCTTGTTAAATGGTGCCGGTTCATCGGCGATATCTATTGACAATGCCCTAGATGAGATAGACCTCCACGAGCTTACAGTGTAGGGAGGGTTGATGCTGCATTTTTTAAAGTACTCATGAGAAATTCCGGTGCATATATGATATATATATATATATATACAGATGTGTGTGTGTGTGTGTGTGTGTGTACATAAGCATGCGTGTATCTATATATATGAGATATAGGCTTACCTTCTGAGATTGGGAAAGAGCGATCGGAGCGCCATGCGCAGCTCTTCTCCAACGCAGAGTTTTCTTATTCTGTGTTGTTTGTAGACACTGGCAACAACACCAACCCCCCCTCAATATTTGGGACCTAGCCATACTTTCTTCAGTTTTGCATAACATGACTGAAATGGGCCGGCTCAAATCTCAATAAAATTTGTGGGCAAGACCACAATTCGAATTAAGAATTTTTTTTAGAAATGTAAAATAAATAAATTTTTAATCAAAAATAAAATTTAAAAAAATGTTAAAACCTAAAACAATTTATATTATTATAATTATAATTTAAATATAATAAAATTTTAATAAATATATAAAAGTTTTTAACAATTTTATTTTTAAAACAAGATAATAAGATCTGCATATATTTATTATAGTAGATCTACAACTTTGTATTTATAAATGATAAAATAAAGTAAAATTTTAATTATATATAAATTACTTATTCAATAACTTTTTAAACAAATCATAATTAATTATCATTAATCTTTATCAAATTAATATTGATTAACAAACAAGTCTACAGACAAATTTTCAGAACTTTGGAATGATGTGCCTTTTATCCTACCGCTCCATAACACCAAAATAAAAGCTTGAGAGTACAGGCCAAACGGCGTCGTCTTCTTTCCTCCCTCTATCTACCTTGATCGGTTGATTCCAAAACCTCTTCTGCACGGCACGGGACGATTAGATAAACCCTAAACCTCAAGAGCAAGACTAATCGTCCATATTCTGTCAAACACCGAATCGATGAACCAACTTGCGTTCGTTCATCAGTCGGCGGATTGTTCTTGCGTTTCAGAACCCCAATAGGGCTGTATCTTATGGTCCCATTCGGTGGATTTTTAACCATCGTCGACTTCAAATGGGAAGATTCAGCTGGTTGGGGTTTGCCCCCAAATCTCTGTTGCAGAATTGGACGGTAAATTTAAAAGAACCAATGATCTTTATTTAATCATTTGTAAAAAGTTTGAAGCGATCCATTTTTTTTCAGTGTCGGCGGCATTTAATTTCTACTGCGGCCGTGGAATTACCATTTTATGAAGGAGGCTTGCATGGAACTGTTTCAACATTTCAACGAACATTGCTTCACGGTCGAAGTAAGCAGCTTTTGACTATACATATATATGTACAGACATGCATGTAAACATACAAAATCATTTGCCTATTTGAGATAATAATATTCTGTTAGCACATGAACTCCATGTTTGTGTAGCTTTGCCTTGAGTGGTATTTTTTTCATTTGCCTTCAAATTTCGAAAAAAAGATTGTAGTAATTAAGAGGAATTAAATAAATGGAGTCTGATTATGAGAACAAAACAACGATACTATTTTTGTTTATTTATTTTTAATAGAGTTGGTAAAAAGAAAGCAGAAGACAGTCTTTTGGTTTTTTTTTTTTTATCTAATGAATTGGAGTGTGTAATACTTATAGTCATCCATGCTTCTGCATAGCTATAATCTGTTTGATTTTAATCATTAAATTACTAATGCTATGTGCGGCCTTCTTTCCTCAGGTTTGTACAATTGCAGTTTTGTTGAAAAACCCGCTTCTTTTGCAATCACAAGAATGCTTCCAACAAAGCGTTTCATACATGCCACAGGTCCCCTCCCACCAATTTTTTTCCCTATATAAATTCCATGATGATTTTCATAATCTCTTTATTGATGTTATTGTTGTTATTATTATTTTGTTACTATTGCTACTCATAGTAGCATTGAGATTATCAGCTTACCTTCAACTATTTTATATGCTCCTTAATTAGTTTATTTCTTTCCAGGAGTTTGTTACTCCATGAAGCGAGATTGCTATGAAATTCTTGGTGTTTCTAAAGATGCCAGTCGAGATGAGATTAAGAAGGCTTTTCATGCGGTGAGTGTGTTTTGGCATTTATATTAATTTAGTGATTTTAAGTGAGCCATTTTGAGCCATTTTTTTTTGCTTTATTTATTTTTAATTATTATTTATCCTCTGGATCTATTTTAGCTGGGTTTGCAGTCTATTTTTATTTCTTATAGCCTGATTTTATATTTTGCTTAATTTTTACTCTCACATGTCCTATTGCGTTGATAAATGTGCACATATTAAGAGATCCTTTTATACAAAATTAAGTGCTATCCAATCAGCTCTGTACAGAGAGCTCTCCTTGTAAAACATTCTGAATGCAAGGTTATTGAATGACCATTGAGATATCTTCAGGTTCCCCAAGGGAGAACTTCCTTGTTTTGGAGTTTTGGGATCTGGTGAAAGGTAAGAAAGTCCTTGCTCTTGTGAAAAGGGATGCATCTCTCGAGGGGGCATGATTGCTCCAATATAATTTGGGTTAGGGTGGCTCTAGTTGTGCTTGAAGAGGAGCTTCTTGTGCTCCACACCCTTCTATCCAATATAGGAACTGGCGACATTTCCCTTTTAGATACACCTTGGGTTACAAGGTGGTTTCTTGCCCTAGTTGTTACTTGGGTTTACATCTTAGGCTCTCTTGCAAGGTGATTTCAGTGTGGGACTTGGCGCTAGAGAGGTTTGATAGAATTTTGGCCGGTTGCAAGAGATAGTCTTTGTCTAAGGGTGGTTGATTAACATTTATGAAGAGTATGCTGTTGAGTCTGCCTGCATATTTGATGTCTATTTTGGCTGTCCACATATTTGATGGCTATTTTGTCTGTCCACATATTTGATGTTTATCTTCATTATCCTACATTGGTTACTATTAGGTTGGAGAAAACCCAAAGGGACTTCCTTTGGGGTAGTTTAAGGATCAAGTATTTTGCTCTCCCTTTCATTTTGGTGGTTGTGGTGTCATATCTTTTTACTAATTCAATTAAGCTCTTTTGGGGAAATGGTTATGGGCTTGTGGAGAAGGGTGGTTGAAAGGAAACCTATAAAAAAAGGTGGTTGAAAGGAAGTTTGGAACTATTGCTAAGGGGTGGACTTCCCTAGAGATTGCTACCACTTATAGAGTCGGGCTTTGGAAGGGCATCATAAAGGTTTGGAGGGAGTTCTATGGGTTTTTGATGGCTGATGTTAGGAGGCTGAGGTTCTAACATGATATATGGTGTGCATATGTTTCTCTTAAGTTCAGATTTTTGGAGTTGATTAGAATTATTTCTAATAGAGGGTCTCTGGTGTTATACTTTGTTTGGTTTCAAGAAGGGGGTGGTGTAGGACCCTTAGAATTTGGAATTAGTCTTGGTAGAGGCCCTTCTTGAGATCTTTTATAGCCCGTGGCAGAGCCACATGGGGGCTAAGGTGGTAGTGGCCCTCCCAAACTTCTAAATATTTGATTTTTTACTCCTATTTCTCTCTCTCTCTCTCTCTCTCTATATATATATATATATGTCTCTATGTATATATATTAAAAATTGGGAGTTCCCCCTTCCCCCCCGCCACCACATTTTTTTTTTCCTCACAAAAGATCCTCTTAAACTTTATTTTATTTTATAAATTTTCCCATGTAAGTCCATGGTTTGGATCTGCCACTATCTATAGCACTCTCTCTAAGGCAAGAGCATTGGTGTCAGACATGTTTGGGACATGTACGTGTTTCGGACATGTGTTCGACTTGTTAAAAGGAGTATCCAATTTTTTTCTATAAAATTTTTGGACATGTAGGGACATGTTAGTGGCATCATGCAATTTGGCTTGTAAATTGTTGGTGTAGCGGCTATTCACTATAAGCTACTAGCTTGAGTGGTGTCTCTTGCCATTCTTGCGGATAAGGGAAAGGTTGGGAACTTGGGATGCTAGTGTAGTAGTGTGTGTTTCCATACTTCTCCAAAAATAAAAAAAAGCAAAAGAAAAAAAGGTGAAAAGTGGTACGTGGAAGATTTAAGTGAGCTTTGATGTATGATGTAAACTGCTTTTAATTCTGGCACAAGTATGAATATATGATTTGGCTAAGGCAAAAATTTAGTTAGGCTATTGAACAAGCTCGAGCTTGCCAAAACAAGCATAAAGCAAGTTAAATGTTTCTAGTTGAGCTTGGCCTAAGCTGAAACAACGAATAGTTAGTTTGAATCGGCTAAATTGTACCCTATTAATTGATATAGTTCTTTTCTATTTTGCAATGTTTTTAAGCATTTCAAATTCATATATATTAGTATAAATTTTTGCATAAAACTGATCAATTTTTATTTTTTTTGTGTAAAGCTAATTATAAAACAACCAAGCTGTATTGTTGATGTGCTGCTACCTTATATTTATGAGAGTAATTAGTAGTTCATACCTTTCATTCAACTGCTGTTATTTTCTCTCAATAGCAACCTGAACTCATAGTGTTCATCACTAGGTAGAAGTGAAATTAAAATCAAACTTGATGTTGTTGATGAGAGAACAAGTATTGCTTGCTCAATGATGTTAAACATTATTGGTAATGGCTTGTACGTTTTGCATGAGAAGTATGTGACTGTTGAAAAGTATGGTTCTCAATGATGTTAAACATAGTTGGTGATGACTTGTAAGTTTTGCATGAGAAGTATCTGTCACTATGTTGAAAAGAATTGTTTTCGTTTTCTTTTTTCTTTTTAAAATTTTGTTTGGAAAATATCCGTGCTTTTCATGCCATAATCATTTTTATATGTTATTGTAGATCTTTCTAGTTTCCGATTTTTATAGTATTTGTGCAGCTTGCTAAGAAGTACCATCCAGATGCAAATAAGAATAATCCTTCCGCAAAGCGAAAATTTCAAGAAATAAGAGACGCATATGAGGTTTGTGGTCACGTTGTTGTGGCAGCTTATCTACTAATTGTTTGTGTTGTGCCTTCAGTTTGAACACCCTTGCTGCTTTTTAATGAATTCATTACTTATCAGATTGTTTATTTTTATTTTTTGGTTGGGGCCTGCTCCTATGGTATCGTAATCATTAATATTGTGAAGAGCTTTGCGTTTGAATAAATTTCCTTATATGATAATTTTGTGCATCCTCCTGCTGTGGAAGGTGAATTTCAGACACTGCAAGATCCGAAAAAGAGAGCACAATATGACAGGGTAACAACTCTTTTCTCATTGTACTCTTTTAATTTTTAAGTTATGGTTTTGTCAGCTTTGGTCTGCTACATTTGCAGTTGAAAGTTTTAAGATTCTTTTCTATTCAGTGGTGGATATTGGGGCAGCGGCGGCGCTATGGCCCTCTCAAACTTTTGAAAATTTGATTTGTTACCGCTATTTTCTGAAGACTTTTTTTTTGCTCCCTTCCAAGTGCAATGCAAGATCCACCACTGTTTCTATTCCTTTTTTTTTTGTTGGGGGGGGGGGGGGGGTTTGGGAAGTTGTAAGTTTCAGTCAGTGAAAACTTGAAAAAGTTGCTGCACTTTAACATCTGTTCCTTTTCAAAACTAAGTTCTCTTTATCTATATGCCGAATGTAGGAGCGTTTGAGGGGTTCAGAGGACATGGAATATGCTGCTAGGGATGCAGAGGGGTTTAGATATGCTAATAGAACTCATTTCTCTGATTCATTCCATAAAATTTTCTCTGAGGTATTCTTATTTTCATCTTCTTTGTTAAAATCTAATGTACTGATTGAATTACTAAATGTTGAAATCCTCATTATATTAACTGTTTGTTCACGCCTTACAGATCTTTGAAAACGAGACTGAAAATTTTGCAACTGATATTCAGGTCAAGTTGTTTTGCCTCTGGTCACCATGTGTCACATGAGATTGCTTTTCTCGAAGACACTTGTACCATCTATTGTTTCGGATGTTGTAGGTGGAGCTGTCTCTCTCTTTTTCTGAAGCTGGAAAAGGATGCACAAAGCATCTGTCTTTTGATGCCAGTGTTCCCTGTGATTCTTGCTGTGAGTAAAGAATGATTTTATTTTGGAGCCATGTTTTCTTTGGATCATCTTTTCCTTGGGACCCATCTCTTTATCTTTGTTGAAATCTGGTTGTTGTTTGTTGAATCATCGACTATTCCAAAAGTTTAAGTTATTAGAGAGTGTGCCATATATCAAGCTCTCAATAGTCCCTCTCACGTGCGACCCGGAGTTGCATTTGGAAAGGCAAAGAAACCATGTATAAATACGAAGCAAAGTAGAGTACAACTTTGCACAAACAAACCAAATTGGTAATAAATGCAAATGGGGAGACATGAACCCAAGACCTCATAACCAAGGTTCTGATACCATGTTAAGTAACTAATTACTTTAAAGGCTTAAACTGTTAGAAATTGTGTGACTTAAGTTTTTAATTCTCCAACATGCTCCCTCATGTGTGGCCAACCTTTCCACCGTGATTCATCAATTATAATTATAAGGGTGATAGCGATGTCAACTTTTGCCTACTTTGATACCATGTTAGACCATCAACTCATTTAAAAATTTAAGCCATCAGAGAATAGGCCAATGATTTATATCAAGCTTTCAACATGATTTTTTAACCTATAGTTTGCCTTATAGCTTATATAATCAAGCATTAGCTTGAATGGTATTACCTCCACCTCCTAAAGAGGGGGTTGAGGGTTTAAGTCTCAACTGGCACATATAGTGGGTGTGTGTGTCTTACCTAAAAAAAAAAAATGCCTTATTGCTTATTTATGGTCTTATTATGAACCAGTGGGAGTATTTCTGTATATATATACATTTCAAAGCCACCTGTAATTTGCTAAGAGCATTTATTGGACTTTGTGGGGATTAGTAAAAAAAAAGGGGGGTAGTGTGTCAATTATTCTCTCTAAAAAATTAATGTTTGTTATGTTGTTACACCTCAGTGTTTCATCAATTTAGTATGGACAGGACACCAAGACTTCACCTTGATCAGACATTTGCTCCACAAATGCCCATTCTCTTTGATAACATGGTGGTTAAAAAACTCGGAGAAATGATTATGTGATGTGAATTGAAGATGTAGCTGCTTGAATGTGCTTTTGGTTTGGATATATTTTAATTCGGAAGTGGAGAGAACTCTATCTTCTTTTGATAAGCTTACTTGAGGGTTGGAGGACTGGTCTGTTTGATGAAGATCTGCAAATGGGCCCGGGGGGGGGGGGGGGGGTGGTTAAATTCTATTTTGAATTGTTGACTAATGCTTTGAATGAGTGACTTCCTAGAAAAAAAGGTTTGGGTTTTCGTGGTACCGTTAAAGGAGGCATCTTTCACTTGGATGGTGCTAGGGGACAAATGTTTGATGGTTGAAATCTGATCATATATTTTTTTGATCGGTAATGTAAATTCGATGATTCTAAATCTGTGCATAATGTGTAAGGTGGTGGTGGAGACAGTTGATGACTTATTATCACATTGTGATCGGAAAAAAATATGGTATTTTATTTTATTTTATTTTTTGGGATTCAGTGGGTTTTTCCTTGATTAATATGGCCTAACTTGGGTTAGTGGATGGGCATAGTAACAAGTGCATTTGGGGTAGAAATGCTGCTAATGCTCTTTTTTGGCACATTTGGAAGGAGAGAGATTGTTGTGTAAATTAATGATCTATGCAATAAGAGTCAGAGAGAAAGAAAGAAATTGACACAAAGAATTTACGTGGTTCGGTAATGTGCCTACGTCCACGGGTGCAGTTGTCTTTTTTCACTGTGTCGAAAATTGGGTTACAATGTATTTATACTGTAACGCAGTTAAATCCTAACCCTAATCGGATACATTGAAAATTTTCAATATACCCTTACTGTACTGCAGGGAACAAGCTCTCCGTACCCCCCAACCTATTATTTGTCCCTAGCTACGCTCTGCACATAATATCTATATACCTAGTTTCACTTGTTACAAGAATATAAGCCATATCTCTGACAGAGATCAAATATTTTTTGGCAATGCCGTGATTCCAATTGCAAAGCTGAAGTATGTTTAAGTGGAGAAGCTTTTTTGTTCAAGCGGAGTGGGGGATTTTGGGTTTGGACTTTGGATCCATTTTTGTAGAGTCCATGGACTCATGATTTTTTACTATTTGATGTCTGTAACTCACGTTTACATGTGCTTTGCCTGTTCTTTTTGTCTTCAATAAAATTACTGTTAAGAAATGATTAAAAAAATCGATTTTGTTATTGCTTAGATACAGTTTATTGAAAAGTTCTCCTTACTTCTCCATAGTCAAAAAGACAAAATATTGTATCAACTATCGAGTTCTCTTTCTGAAGGTTTTGGCTAATGATTGATAATTACATTTATTCATTTTGACTTTTCTAGTTTGATATTATTTGCCTTGTTTGCAAATGTAGAAGACAACCAAGCAATTAAAGGCGATATTTTCCATTTTTCTATTTTTCATCACATGGTTGTTTTTTTTTTTTGAAAAAACAAACATGTTCTCTTCATTTTCTCTAATTAGTGATGATGAAAATTAAATTTCGACTTGGTTATACCCATAATTAATATGCTGTTCTATTTTTCATCACATGGTTGTTTTTTTTTTGAAAAAACAAACATGTTCTCTTCATTTTCTCTAATTAGTGATGATGAAAATTAAATTTCGACTTGGTTATACCCATAATTAATATGCTGTTTTATTGAGAAATTTGAAACCTTGATTTCAATTTTTTTGGCTAATGGGATACATGAATTCTAACACCTGTGCGTATGATACTGATTAAAAAAAAAATAAAAAAACTGTGTAGGGTGTGATATTTTACGCAAACCAGTGCTTTGATCTTATTCAGCCCGAATTATCGTCCTTTAGTGACCAGTTGTATACTTGGATCCTTGTCATAATAATTGAATCTTCCTTGTCCTTTCTATCTTTCGATGCAGATGGGCATGGCCACCCACTTAATGCTAGTACAAGAATTTGTCCAACTTGTGAAGGCGTTGGGAGAGTAAGTACTTCAAAGATCCACAGTGATGATTAATATTCATTCTGAAAGGGTTTTGTTTGTGAGAAGAACTTCTTTTTCTTATCATTTTTGTAGTGTGACAAATTATTTCAAGTATTTCTTTGTTTTAAATACTTTCCGACTCTTGTCTTAGGTTACGATTCCTCCATTTACAGCAACATGCAGTACTTGTAAAGGATTGGGCCGAATTGTTAAGGTCTGATGTCTGTTCTGTTCCTTTTTTTTCCCTTCCCTAAACTTAAGAATTTAACCCCATAGCTAACCGCCTCCATTTATTTAGATGTCATACATTGTTTTCTTTTTACCCCTGTGCTACAGGAGCTTTGGCCCAATGTCTTCATTGCATGTGATGTGTAGATGTAATTTATATCAGTAATGTTTGATTGTTTGGTGCAGGAATATTGTACGGCATGCGGAGGATCAGGGGTGGTAGAAGGAGTCAAGGAGGTTAAAGTTACAATACCAGCAGGTTGGTGTGGAATGCATTTTTAATGAAATGAGATTGTAAAGGGATTAGTATCATTGCAGAAATTACTGTACTGAAGTTTCCATTTATATGATATTCATCAAGGCCATTTCTCATTTGTATGGGTTGGCTTAATAAATACTATCATGTTTCTCACTTCGTTGTGGACCATATTTGCAAGCTTAGAAGTTATTTAGTGCATTGTTGCTACTTGCTTTGGTTGTTTAGTGCAAAATGATATTGTTTCCATTGCGTAAAATATTTCCATTTTGTCAAACCTTCTCAATAACAAGAAGTGAAGTACGAACAGCTGTTTTATTGTTTAAGATAAATGAAAGATGTCTGACACATGGCAACTTCTGAAAAGCTGACATCACCTGAGAGAATAGTAAATGGATGTATGATACTTATAAAGTACAAACACTTTATTTTGACTCACGTGTCTGTGTTTGACACGACACTTTCGGATACTTCCCGGACACGTCTGGGACATTAGAAAAAAGAGCGTCCATTTTTTTAAATTTTTTTTCAGAATTTCGGACATGCTCCGAACACATTATGGACACGTTTTCTATATTTTTTTTCCTTTTTTTTTGGATTTTTTCTTTTTCTCACTTCTTCTCCTTAATTTTTTTTTTGGTAGTATATATATATACACACACAGACATATATGTTTTATGTAATATTTAGTAAATTTATTTTGGAACTTAAATCATGGATGTTGATGATTAAATGAAGTTCTTTAATTTTTATTTAATGGTTTTACTATTTTAATATCTTAATAATATTTTTGTGATTTGTGTGTTTTTATATTAATTTTAATTAAAATAATGTTAGGTTTTTATTATACGGTCATATAAAAATATTTTAAAATTTTTTATGTATTCAACATATTCTTGACGTGTCTATGTCCTATTTTTTTAAGAAATAACGTGTCGTGTCATATCTATGTCTGTATTCGTATCCGTGCTGCCTAGTCTGATACTATTGATTCTTACATAATACAATGTGACCTAAATCCTAAGTAGTTAGAATATTGAAAAAGTATTTTGTCATCTGTAATTTCCCTCTCTCTCTCTCTCTCTCTCTCTCTCTCTCTTTGTGTGTGTGTATTTATATAAGTAGGTACTTACGGCAAAAAAAAAAAAAACAAAAAAAAAGTAAGTAGGTACTTGTCTTTATAAAAATCTTTTTGTATATGCTATGTTAGCATCAAAGACAAAGAACGATTCCCTTTAATCATGATCTTACATTAGGAGTTTGTTTGTCTATTAATTGATCTCTCTTTTAAATGGAATAGGTGTAGATTCTGGGGATACGATCCGTGTACCAAAAGCTGGTAATGCCGGAGGTCGAGGAATTCAACCTGGCAGCCTATACATAAAACTAAAGGCACATTATTTATTTCTTTTTTCAGAGTCCTTTAGTGCTTAATCAAAGTTTGGATGCTATATAATGATTCTTTGCAATTACTACAGATTTTCTCCTTAGCATAGAAATCTTTTTCTTCTTAAAGTTTACTGATTGTTGTGGGATAGTAAATGCTGCAAGCGCCTCGGTTTTTGTTTTTTTGTTTGTTTTTAAAGATTAAACCTGCTGCATATTTATTTAAGTACAGCAAGCCAAAAGATGGCCATCAGTTGGAGGATGAAAGGTGACCATGCTCTTTAAAGGCAAGAAGGGGTGGACAATCTGCCTCAAGCAAAAGTTCTAGAGCCTGGCATAATAATGTCGAAGTAATTCGTGCCCCTCTAGAACAATCTCCCTCAAAGGAGCCATACAATGTTGATTTGGATTTTCTTTTTCTCTTTTTTCTAAAATCTGACATCATGCTCTATGACATCAAATTAGATAGAAAAAGTAAAAATTATAAATAAATAAAGAAATTGACAAGAATGTGAAATAATATCTTTGCTATACTCCATTAATTGATTCAAAAGGTTAAATAAAAATGGTTTAATAATTAATTATCTCAAACATTTGACTAACCTTTTTGTCCTTGAATTCTGCTCTGACCTAGTTGTCACAAAGATGTTTTGTTGTCTGAATTCTGCTCTGACCTAGTTGTCACAAACATGTTTTGTTGTCTGAATTGTTCAACATCTCTTCCTATAAGTGCGGCAATTGATGGTATCTTTTTAGTCTTATATGCTTTCTTGGTAGCTTATCTCACGGTTGCTCTTGCATTACTATGTGATTAGTTTAGTTCTCACGAGCTTTACCATGTCAAGGGTGAGTTGGCTTGTAAGAAAAGGTGGATTATTATTACATCTTGTCCCAAATTATCAGTCCATTTTAGAAATTCCATCATTTTTCCATAAGAAACAAACATTTAATGCGTTCACATGCAAATGGAAAAATGTAAAATTACAAAACTAATTATCCAAAATTTAGACATTCACTCATTAACATTTGAGAAAGTTTCCGAAATCTGAAAGGTTAGTTTAGGAAAGTTTTAAAATTTTATGCATTGACTTTTCAAAGTGGACAACTATTAGGAGTCTAGGACATCCAAAAGGGAAAGATGGACCAACACCTTGGGAAGGAGTACCTTTTTATGGGCATATAGTTATTAGTCAACTTGGTCTTAAGAATATACCATGCTTTTGTTTGGATATGTTCAATCTTTATCACCCAACTCTTCACAGCCTCGACTACCTACCATAATGACCTAAATTAATAAAATTAGTCAATTTAAGTTTGCTTTATCCCTAATCTGTGGAGTGTTGGGGTCAAGATGACCAAATACCTTTCATTTTTTGTCTTTATCCAAATCAATCGGTTTCTCGAAGTCCCACATCCATTTAAAGAGTTCAATATACATGAGCTGACATCATCATATAGTATGACCAGAACATCTGACTTCATCTTCGTTCAAAATTATCTTATGCATCAAATGCGTAAATACTACTTATATTTCATTGTGATTCCTCATTCACTTAAAGCCGCAAGTGTTAATTTATTCTCATACTAAAATTTAAATGATACATTTGCATTGACCAATTTCATCCTTTTTTCCTTTTTCTTTTTTCCCTTGCATCTCATGGGTCTAATTTCTGGTGTTGACATATTTTAAATGAAGGGCCTTAAGTATTGCATTTGAAAATTTGAGGAAATGTGTATTTGAACCCAAAGGAAATGAAGGAAGAAATGCCTTTTTATTTGCCTGTCTTTGCTGTACTACCTAGAAGCCGTAGATTTTTATGTCATCTAGGACTTATCATCTATACCAATCCATACTCAAGAAGATAAGTTGTTTTGTGATGTGTAATAATTTACTTATTTTGTTCTCACATTTATTGATAGACATCACCTTTCCCATTCTTTTCTTTTCATTGATCTTATATTCTTTTGAGTTTTGATACATGGAGGGTTTTAATTTTATGCATCGAGTAAACATGGGCAAGGGCAATATGTATTTATGAAATGGAGGGATTCTTGTTGGAGTCCTTTAGTCCTTTTTGACTAAACTGGAGCTGAGTTCCCTAATGTGAAGCATTCACTGAATTTTATAATGTGAGTTGACCATAGAAGCCTGGTACCTTCAATGCCTTGTTGCCCTTTTTTTCCTTTCTGTTTTGTCTGATTGACCTTTTACCTCTAGAGTTCTGTTGTTTTCAGGTTGATAGGCTTATTCATTTATTTATATATTTTTTGATAGGTAAGGTTAATATTCGTATTCTTTTTTGCTTTCTTATTTTTTTTTCTTTCTATTTTGTCTATTTTGGTATGTAGGTTGCTGAAGATCCTATTTTTGCTAGAGATGGTGCAGATGTTTACGTGGATTCTAATATTAGCTTTACACAAGTGAGAACTGATCCCTGGGCTTGTGAATTATTTGTCTAGCTTGTCATTTGACAAAATAGAACCTTTTGGCAACTTGTGATTCTCACACAATATGAAAGTATATCTTCTTTTCCTTTTACACTCTTCTTAGTGCATTCAAATCCTATTAGCATAAGTAGTTGACTCTCCACTAACTAATGATCGTTGGACTGTGAAAGATATATTTTTAGTTGATATAGTTGTTGGATAATAATTTTTCTCATTTGACTTTCTTTAATGAAAACCTTCACCTTCCTTACTAGTACAAGAATTCTTCCATTAAAAAAGGACTTTGTGTACATCATTCCGTGACATCTCTGGTTAGTGGTTAGAATCCAAGAATTGCATATTTCTACTTCAAGGTGTATTTCCCACCACTGTTTAGTGATTGGAGATTGGACGAGCTCCTTATTTGCACAACCTCCACTAATGAACTAACAAGTTTGCCTTGGATATACTTGGAGAGAGAGAGAGAGAGAGAGAGAGAGAGAGAGAGAGAGAGAGAGAGAGAGAGAGAGAGAGAGTTGGGGGAAGGGGAGACAGAGTAATCACTTTTTTTTTTTTGTCTCAAAAAAGGGGTAAATGGGTTGAGTGGTCGGGGCTACTTAATTTTTTATGGTGTGATTATATTCTTAGCTCAAGACAAAAGAAGGCAAAAGGAACCGATCAAAAAAAAAAAAAAAAAGAAGGCAAAAGGAGATATGGGTGAATAATTCCTAGTCAAACAATACTACTCTGCACAAATATTAGATAACTAGCACAAATAATAAGAAAAATATATAAAAGGAAAAAGAGTGGTGGGATCTTGTTGTCTATGATTGAGCAATTATTATCTTTATGGCTAACTTAAAACATATTTGTGCCATGTCATCTCTTCTTGAATGTAAATATATATATATTTTTTTTGAGGATGGGGTGGTGGGGTTGTACAAGATTTGTGGTAGGCGCTAATTACTTTCAATCCTGTATTTATATCCTAACACATAACCTTGGTCGTGTAAGAATAGGGGAGAATAACTGTGATGGGGTTGTGGGAGCTTTATTATTCTTTAATTATGTCCTTCCATGCTATCAGAATTGGCTAGGCATAAGATATTCCATGCCACATGCATGTAAATGATTGAGTTCAAAGTAACTTGATTAAGGAGAATGAAAGAAACATAACTGCACCTACGGGCCTGGTGAACATCAAAATGGAACCGATAAAATAAATTTTAAAAAAAGAAACACTGAATCATTAAATGGGGGGTGCTATTGCAAAGAAGAGAGGGGGGCTGGGGGATGATATTACATACCACATGTAAATTGTACATAAGATGAATTTGCGTAAGCCCAAACACAAAAATTCACGAAAATAAAATCAACGTATTCTTACAGTATTAGACTTGTGAATTCATAGGTATTCCTTCTAATGATAATAAACATGTTTGGACGTTTCTCTACACATATTGTATAAATAAACTATTACTAAATATATTAATATGTTATATATGTAAATACATATATGATAGGACATATGAGTGCAGAAGTTCTTTTTTGAATCTTAAGCCCTTTTAATTTTCATATTTATGTTAATAATTTCAAAAATAATTTCATTTTCTATATCGTTATTCACATTATTTATAATAGTATGTAATTACTTATTGGAAAACAATATTTTAATGAAAATCTGTTTGAACAAATTGACCTCGTGGTTCAACCACCGATCCATTGACCCTTGCACCTGACTGGGTTGATATTCCAGCCCGGCCTGATCACTATGGTTCTAATAAATTATACTATAATAATCCTGAAAAGTTGCTATTCAATAAATTTGAATTAGTTATCCATCAAGGAACCAAATTGGTTTACGGATTTTCTTTTTTCCTTTTTTGGCCAGAGATTACTACTGAATTATTTTTAAATTTTAATACTAAAAGGTTAACTTTGACCTATTCCTGTTAGGAGAAGACATTTACTCGATACTCATCTCAATAAATTTGAATTAGTTATCCATCAAGGTACCAAATTGGTTTACGGATTTTCTTTTTTCCTTTTTTGGCCAGAGATTACTACTGAATTATTTTTAAATTTTAATACTAAAAGGTTAACTTTGACCTATTCCTGTTAGGAGAAGACATTTACTCGATACTCATCTTTGAACGTCTGGCTGATTTCATTTGATGAGCTACTGAGCAGCGTCATGGCCTTTAGTGCTAGATTTCCAACTAGAATTGGATTCAAACGCGGGGATAAATATGTATTAACTACTATTAAGCACCAACTGTCTCTAAGATCACTTGCCAAAACTTTTATGGTAAGGCTCACCTGACTCCCCACCTCCCTTAAAAACAAAAATAAAACAAAAAAGATAGATATCCATCGAAGAGTCTTTTTATTTTTTTGATAAGCATGGAGTTTTGATCCCCTGATGTTCTAAATTGAGTTTCACAAAGCTTGTGCCTTACTTCATGCACTCAAACAAGTAGGTTACTGATTATTATGCCCAAGAATCTAAAGGGGTAAAAACTTCCATTTCTTTTACATGTTATTTAATTCTCAAAGTAAAGAGTGATGTTCTAAAATAAGGATAAAGGATATCACCCCTGCAAGATAACCATCTTGAACTACTTTTGGTTAATGTATCTGCAGTTCATTAAAGGTTATAAACTATATTAGTTGTATACAAATGAATCAGCAGTTCATTGAAGCTTCTAAACTATATTAGTTCTAAACATTTTGTTCCCTCTTGAATTAATAATTTCCTATTGACTAGAATGTTAAAAGCATTGTTGAACGTTCCCCTCAAAATAAATTGTCTTCCAAGTGAGTAACATGATTGTTTTTCTAGTAGGACTGGAAATTTTCCTTGCTTTGTCATTTCTTATACTTGTTTGTTAATCAAGTGACATTCTTTGTTGTGTTTTTTTTTTTTTTTTCAAATTATTTTTTAAACAGGCTATTCTTGGTGGTAAAGTTGAGGTACCAACTTTGTCCGGGAAGGTGCAAGTGAAAGTATGACTTGTCTTTATTTATGCTTGCTTATTCTTCACAATACTGCTGGAATGATCTCATTGGTGTAACCTAATGCTGATGCATGTTACTTTAGGGCACAGTTCCATTTAGTTTTGGAATATGTGGTTCCAACAGCTTATGTTTGTGGGCTTGAAAGAACCTCTTTTTATTTATTTATTTTAGTGGTATTGTTTGTGGGCTTGTGGTTTTAAGTTTCTAGGTTCTTCACTTTGAATGCCTTTAATATTGGAACAGAAAAATGATAGGAATGTTAAATTAAATGAAGTGAATACTGGGGATAAAATCTAATCTTTATTTTAAAGAACATTGTCATGGTTTGTGCAATGAAACATTTGGTGTTAAAAGTAGACAGTCAGTACAAAACAGAATCAGAGATTTATCATTGAATTAGAAGAACAAGATTTTCAGATGGTTAGCAGAGATCATGTAGTCAGTCGGAGGACGGCTTGAACTTATTATCACTCTTATACCAAAACTGGTGGGATGTACCCGTGTTCAGATGCGTCCCGGACCTGTATTTCAGAGAGCTATATCATGTTAAACTCCAGTTTTGTGGGTTTTATTAGGCCTGTCATATAACAGTGGGGCGGGTGTTAGGCATTTTTATATAACTATAGTCGTGATTATTTCTAGCTGGACTATTGCAGGTTTTTGTCCTTTTGCCCTTAAAGTTTTATTTATTTTTTATTTTTTTGGGCTTCTGTTCCCTTTCTCTGTTTATGACTGAATCTTCAATTATTAAACTAAATAAAATTGACCTTCCTCTATTTTTGGTCTAGTTTTTTTGTTTAAAGCTTTTTTGGTGCCTATTGTGGCAAAAGTTTACTATTGTTAATTATTTTTTTAATATTATGCCTGATCATTATGAACAATTTCATTTAATTGTTACCACATCTTCTTGCTTTGTGTTCATGGTCTTATTAGATACCAAAGGGAGTTCAGCCTGGACAGGTTATAGTTCTAAGAGGCAAAGGTACAATGAACCAAGCTTTTGTCATATATACACACACACATATATAATACGCTTAATGTTTGAGTTGTGGCCTTCTGGCAGGCTTGCCAAAGCATGGTTTTCTTGTAGACCATGGAGATCAACACGTGCGCTTCCGCATTACCTTCCCTATGTAAGCGTGTTCTTTTCTTACTTTTACTGTAAAATCCGTGTAACTATAATATGTTTTCACCTTCTGTTTGCTTCCCTTCACAATTAACTTTTCAGTTACACCCTCTAGCTGAGCAGTGCACTTGCATGCTTCTTTGATGAACTAGCACCAGGGGCGGGTTTGATCTTGTTAGAGGTTTTATTGGAACACAGATTTTTTATTTATTTTGTACCCTTTAAGATAAGCTGTTGTAATTTCAAAATTTTAACTCAAGAATTGCAAATTGTCTTGATACCTTTGCATTTGCAAACTTGCAACGGATTGAGTGTTAATATTCTATCACATGGTTACCACAATTCGCTCCACTCCTAGCGAATTGCAAATTGAGATTGCATGATTCAAAATATGGTTCATTAGTGATTTAGAACGCAAGATTTAGCGTTCCAATCTAAAGTATCAGAAATCCCAAAAAAATCATACGAAATACACACATATCATTAAAATTTTATTTTATAATGGCTTTGGATCGCTTTGTTAGAACGTATTTCGTTCTAACAAAGCGATCCAAAGAAACCTACCCCAAACATACCATGTTCTATAATAAGTGACGATCTACGTTCCTGTTCCCCGTACCATAACGGTCCATGTTCCAGGTAACATTGTTCTATCATGTCGTGTGTAGACCCATATTATTATAAAATAAAATGGTTGCTAATGGTCACTAGAGTTTAGTATCCAATTATCTCGGGGATGAGTTGGAAAGGGCCAAGGTTATGAGAACTCCAGTGGGTCCCAGAAGAACCAGAGTGTGGGCTGGACCTTTGGCTCTGTAACTGAGCTTAAGAATAGTTTGAGAATATGATCATACCTGGAACAAAAGTGGAAGGAAGGAGTGGCGATGAAACAGGCCCTTGTTTCATCAGGTGGTGGCTGCCATGGGTCATAAATCATCATTAAAGGCTGTCAGTCCCAAATCCCAATTCAGTCTCAAGCACGCTGTTGGGAGAAAGGTGAGTCCAGCCTTATGGCAGAGGTGAGAAGAAAAGGGGGTCATATTTTAAGTGTGAGATACGGCAGGAGAGGGAGTTCTGTGGGGCAGAAGTTGCAGAAGAATCAATCCATCGATGGGGGGTAGGTTTTAGGGAGGCGAGCAATTGTTTACTGCAATAGGGGATGGAGATTTAATGGGTGAGGCTGATTTGGCCATTATTTGGACAGCCATGATCATGGTTCTAGGAAAGAAGGATGTCTCAATGGTGGAAGGAGGTGGGGAATGAAGATGGGCTGATGTGTGTAATGAGATGGGAGTGGAGATGGGTATGGAGGAAGAAGGGGTGGGGTAAACTTGCGTTGAGTGCACTGCATTAGCAGTTATTGCTCCTACAAGGGGGGGTGGGTGGGGTTAATCTGGAGCTGGACTTTCCTTCAGGTTGGAGAGGCCACTGATTGATAGTGGGGCAGCATTTTGCCCCTAACTTTGGGTGAATACAGAGACACCTTGTGAACTGGGAAGGGAGAAGATATTAGAACAGGTATCAGCATGGGTTTTGAAAAGATTAACGGAGTTGTGAAGTTTTTGGGAGTTTCATGTGGAAAATATGAGGAAGAGTTTTCAGATTATTTGAGATGAGGGGTAGAAGGGGAACAGATAAAGGGGAGGGGGTAAATGGGAATTGTGAGCTTAAGGTTAGGCAGGGAAATGAAAAACCTTTCCAGTTCAGTGAATTACGAATCAAGGAGGGATAAGGAGGTGGAAAGCGCAAGGAAGAAGGGGAGGGGGACAGATGGGGAGTGAGGAATTTGCGGGCAGGCAGATAGGTGGATTGAGCAGCTGGCACTACAAGTGGGATTTTTGTGATGTGGGATTCTTGAGTGTTCTCTAAAGTGGATGTTTCAATGTGGACCTTAATTTTGTGTCTACTTTGTTTTGTGGAGGATGGTTTTCAATGGGTATTTTCTAGTGTATGAGCCAATTGAGGATGGTGCTAAGCTTTAGTTATGGGAGGAGATAGGAGAGGTGAAGAGGAAGTGGGATTGGCTGTGTGGTGCATTGAGGGTGACTTTGAAATTGTTTGGTTCTCGAATGAAAGAACATGTTGCAACAGGTACATACGGGCTATGGAGGGTGATCAAAACACTATTTTTTTTCATAGATTAGCAAATGTTCATTGGAGGAAAATCACATTGGGCTAGTGCAGAGGAAGTGGGATTGCTGTGGTGCATTGAGGTAATTTTAACTTCGTTAGGCTCCCAAATGATAGAACATGTCTCAACAGGGTCACACAGGCTACAGAGGGTGATCAAAACACTATTCTTTTGCACAAATTAATAAATGCTCATTGGAGGGGAAATTACATTGGTCGGATTACTCTTAGGGGAGGGGGGGAAAGAGTTGTACAAGGAAGTGAAGAGGGCTATTGTCCATTTTTATGAGGAGTTCTATATAAAGCACTTTTTAAGGAGACCTAAGCTGGATGGCTTGGTGTGTGATTCTTTTAGTTAGGAGGACAGAGGCTGGTTGGAGACATCATTCATGGAGGAGGAAGTAATAAAGGCTTTGCAGATTTGTGACATTTTTGGTTAGTGGTTGAGAAATATATCATGAGGGTAATGTCTTTCTTTCATGAGCAAGGGTGGTTTGAAAGAAGTTTGAATGTGTTCTTTATTGCTTTGGTCCCTTTAAAGGGCAGTGTTACTGATATTAGTGACTTACGGCTGATTAACTTGGTTGGCAGTGTGTATAAGCTTATAGCTAAAGTTCAGTCTTTGGGATTGAGAAGAGTGATAGGGAAATTATCTTTGAGTTGCAAAATGCATTTATAGGAGGGAGGCAAATTATGGATGCTGTATTGGTGGCTAATGAGTGTGTGGATTTAAGGATCAAGAGTAACATCTCGGGGTGGTTTCAAGTCTTTATTCATCATTCCAACTTTTGTGGAGAGTGAGCTTGTAAAACTCCAGATTTTTTTTTTTGTGGGGGTGTGTAGAGGATGAGAGAAAGATTCATTTGGTGAGTGGGATAGAGTGTGTTTACCACTTAGAAGAAGTTGAGGGTGTTCAATCAAACTTCGCTGGGAAAGTGGCTTTAGAGATTTGTCATAGACATTGTTGTGGAGGAGATTGTTGGAGAGGAAGAATGGTAGTTCTTGGGGTGGATGGATATTGGGAGATGTGGATGTGTCCTACAGGGTGGGTCCATGGAAAGACTATAAGGAAAGGTTGGCCAGATTTTCCTGCCCATGTTGATTATGTGATAAGAGATGGTGTATAGGTGAAATTTTGGCATGACTAGTGGTGTGGGAAGGTAGCCTCGAAAATTAGGTTCGCTAACCTGTTTCAAATTTCAGTGGATGATGATGTTGCTGTTGCAAACTTCATCTCTTTCTCGGACAATGTAAATGTAGTATGGTATCCCAATTTTAGGAGGAATTTCCAAGACTAGGAGTTAGATTTGGTACTGTCTTTATTGGAGGTGTTGTATGCTTTCCGACTTCAAGAGGGCGAGGACTGAGGAGGATACTGTGAGGTGAAGGGTGACCACTGGCCAGAGGAGGGTTCTTTTTATGAGTTGTTAACTTTGACAAGACACCTAACTTTCCTTTGAAGAGTATCTGGAGGACAAATGCTCTCTTAAAAGTGGCATTTTTGCAGGAGCAACTGCGTTGGAGTTTATCCTCATGGTTGATAATTTGAATAGGAAGGGATATTGTCTAGTTAATCGATGTTCCATCTGTCGGTCAGAAGAGTAGTCAATTGTTCATTTGGTCTTACATTGTGTAGTGGCATGGGACTTTTGGAGCTTACTTTTCTTGCTTCTGGGAATTGTGTAGGTCATGCAAGGGACATGATTGACTTCTTTAGGTGTTGGCGTGGGGGTTGCAGGCGTAGAAGTTTGGAACGTTTGGGACACAACTCCTCTTTGCCGTACGTGGCGAGAAATAGGACATTTGAAGGGGTCGACTGCTCCATATTATGCTGAAGCAGTATTTGATGTATACTTTATACCATTGGATTGTACACCCTTTGTATAGTTTTTGGGTGCCACAAGTCTGG
Organism: Nyssa sinensis; assembly: GCA_008638375.1. Taxonomy (NCBI): domain Eukaryota; kingdom Viridiplantae; phylum Streptophyta; class Magnoliopsida; order Cornales; family Nyssaceae; genus Nyssa; species Nyssa sinensis. The sequence goes on along the minus strand of CM018045.1, from coordinate 14,098,789 downwards.
TGCATAGCTACCAAAAGACGCTAATACCCTAGCGATTTTCCATTTGGTATGCGTTCCAAAATATGGAACACTTTCGTTCCATAATATTAAATGTAGTGATTGAGAAATATTTTCAGTTATTTCCTCATTTTCCCTTTTAAGAGAAAATTAATAGGAAAATATCAATGCAAATCAAGAGATCAACATAAAGTGATATACTTAGTTCAAAGCTTTTATATGCTTTATTCTAATATAATAATTTTTTTATAACTATATGGAAACTTGTAGACTAAGTAATTTTAATTCTTATTCCTCACCTTTGGGTGAAAAAACACACTCCTACAGTTAAACCTACCCCATTGTATTCCACCTATGTCATCTACATAAGTCTACTGTACCACATTTAGAAAATGTAGCGTCTTGCGTTCTCGTTCCATGTACCATAATGATCTGTGAGGTTTCTTTGTGAGTACATGAGTGCCCCCTCGGCACCTTTAGTGGATTTATTTACTTATTAAGAAAGAAAATAAGTGTTTTCTTTTCTAGTGGCATTCTTGTAGAGAACTTGCTCCCTTCTCACCTCTTCCTTTGTTCTTTTTAATCTTTATGTTATTTGTTAATGGGCTAGAGTCTGAATCTAATAGAGCGTATCACTCACTCAATTATAAGTCAAATGGAATTGGACTACACATTTACTATGATTTTTACCAAAAGCATCAGTTAATAGTAGATTTTCTTATCCTCCTTTGGCATCTGCGAGTGCCATGTGGATTCATCACATGAACTGAAAGATGCTTCAATTTAACCAGTTGACTGACATGAGGACTGGAAGCTTCTTCCGTGCATGGTGGTTACTAGCCAAAACCAACATTATGTACTTTATACATTACCAATACTCTGAAATTTATCATCATTGTTTCTCTGCGATTGGTATGAAGCTTCTCAGTTAGTATGCTGCAGGTGAACTTGAGTAAATGCATCTCATTTTTGTTTCATCTGATTTTATTCTACAGCATGGTAAATGAACGGCAACGTGCTATATTAGAAGAATTTGCTGAGGAGGAAATTATTCAGGGAAATGCCACATCTACTGAAGGAAACTGGTAAATGTTTTATTTTACTCGTTTATCAGATATGCAGGCATTGTGATGCTCTTTTTGCTTGTGGACATTGATAGATCATATGTTCTTTGGAGAGAGAGGGAGGGGGGGGGGGGAGTTGTCATTATTAAATATTAATTAATTCAATTCATAATGTTGTTAAGTATGCAAAAAGATGTGAACATTGATCTAGTTTCTTTTTCTGCATTGCAACATTGTTCTTTCTCAATCTTGCGCACAAATGTTCGAAGTAAAATAAGCACTCAAGGGTTACATGAATATTCATTCTATAGTGATGTATTCATCCAGGGATGGCATGTCTAATGTGCCATTCAATTTTGTCTATATTCGAATTCTACTTCCTCTCCCTGATGGATGTATTTTGGGGCTGAACCCTGCAACTGTTATCATATTTGCTCTAATATTTGGGGGGCAATCATTGCAAGAAACAGTACATTTGAAAACCAATGTGGTTAAAGAAAAACAATCACGTTACCTGACCCGGGCCCTAAGAATTATGTTATCCTGGTCAGATATAAATTTAGATCTTTCAAACATATTCTAACTGTATGGAATTCAACCTTTCTTAGTGCAGATCCCTAGCTGGACAATTCAGTAGAGCATTTAGGATTTCTAGGAGGGTTATTATCAATCACAGGGCTCTCCTAATGTATTACTCATTGACCAAATGAGTTTTGGGAGCAGAATAAGGGTATGCCTGATCAAGCCTGGCCTACTCTAATGTTGATGCCTGAATCCCTGATAGTTAAGTGGGATTCAAAATTAGGGTCTATGAATTCAGTTTATTTTTATTTTTTTATTTTTGGGGATAAGATAGAAGATTTAATGCCATTTAGCTGTGTATACTGTAACCGGTTCCTAGATTGTATGTAATGAGACTAGTTGCCTCATGCCTGATAGCTTGATGTGTTTGTGCATTAGTACTTTATGCTTATGAACTTGACAGTTTGTTTGACTCTGCAATTGGGGGCAGTGTCAGATGTTTTGTTCCGTAATGTGTTTTTTTTTTTTTTTTGGGGGAGGGGGAGGGGGGGGTGGCAGATCTTTTTTTTTTTTTTTAAAATTTAATTTTTAGATTATGGTTAGTTGACTAGCTAATATTTGGAGCCATGTGCAAATTTTTGATTGACATCATCACACACATCACTATCTTCTGGATTTGAAAATACATTACTATGCTTCAAACATAATATACTAACTTTATTGATCACTTGTTAGTTGTTTTTTCACAGTAAATATGTATGTTGAAATTTTTATGTTGTTCCATTGCCTTTGAGATAATTTTATTAACAATGACATACTGCAATTAAGATTTTTTTCTGAAATATTTGGTATTTTCCCTTAAAAATGGCATAACCAAAATTGATTGAAATTTAGACCCAATGTCATTGCCTTCTTTTGTCACCATTCTGAATGTAGTGAACATTCTGGAAATGGATAACAGGCTTTATCAGCAGCTATCTACTGGTTGAACTTACAGGTGGCAGCTTATTCTTGAACGTGTGACGACTCCGATGTTTATGCTTGAATTCTCTCTTTTCATGTTGATCCTTCTGTTGCTTAACAAAATCGTGGGATGAGAGCTGTCTCTTGGTGATTTTTGATGGATAATCTGCGGCAATCATCTATGTTTGGGTTCCCACTATTGTCATCCATGTTAGGGTTCCCGCTATTGTCATCCGTAGCAGGAGTTTTGCTGATATGGCTTCAATTTTTATATTGAATTTTTCGGCAGGAGTTTTCCTGAGAAGAGAGAAGAATACCATTGATAGAAGGTATTTAGGGTTGCACACACAGTCATACTTTTTCCTTGTTCATCATCAATGATTCAACAGTATAGTAGAGTTGCTTCTCCTTTTGGTTCAAATATATATTTTAATGTTCAGTCAGACTAATTGTGTTGTACAGAATTGGTCCTTGGAATCAATAAAAAAAATTAAGGTTTCTTTTCTCATTGAACTCTCTGCCCCATTCCTCTCTATTCTGGATACCGAATCTCTTTGAATTTATTTATTGATTTTCAATATTACTTGATACTGAAACAATATTGATTTCCAATCATTTCCATTTGTAAGACAAGCAAGGAGGGCATATGGACGATTTTATTGATTAATTCTGAGATTGTAACTAGCTGTCAGGGTGGCATGGATCATGCCTTCTTGCCTATTTTGGCTTGGTGTGATATCAAATTGGTTTTACTTCTATTTTTGGTGCTAGATGTCAAGACCCTGACCTTAATCTTGCATTTGAATTATGAGGACTGATATAAAGCTGTTTTATTCTGTGTTTTATTCCTGCAAAAACAGAAAGGAAGTATCTAACATGAATAATAGCAGCGATGCATATATATACATTTCTTTTCAGGGATCAACCCTTCGTGGCATTTCTGTTCCTGGATTTTGAGTTTGAGTTCGACTCTTTTTCTTACTATGTTTTAGCTCGCCATAAGAGTAGGAAACAAATCCCCAAAAGGAGAGGGCAAGAGCAACCCCTTTCTCCGCTTGAAACTTTTCATGGTAGAAAATAACACCTAAGAGCTCCGTCACCGGGAGCAGAACAGCAATGATAATACCAGATAGCAACGACGAAGCGCAGAAGATGACTCCTATAGCTCCCAAGTAGAAACACTGCCAAATGATGGCACTGAATACCAGTATCAAATAGTACTTGGCCTCTCCCAGTTCAGATTGTCTTGCTTCCCTCGGAATTGCCTACAAAATATGAATACGGGTAAGTAAAAACTGTCCCCAAGGTTTCATTTTGCATGCTAAATTCTTTCATTTTTTACTGGATGCCATACAAAACTTAACTTCTATAAACCTTTGTCATTTGCAGAAGTGTGTGTGGGTCCTATTTTTTTGGTGGTAAATCACTCTCATGGGTAGGAATGGCAACGGAGTGGGTTTAGAGCGGGTCTCCCTTCCCTAACCCCGACCCCGTTTAAAATTCTCACCCCGAGCCTGCCCCGTCCCACCTAATAGTTCATCCCAACCCCGACCCCGTTTATTGACCCTGTCCCCGCCTCACTCCCCAAAAAGTTATTATCAAATAATTTTACAAGTCTAATTTAAAAGTGTTGAAATTACAAATTTTAATATTGATGGAATTTCAATACTACCCAAATAGCTAGCTCAATTAAATGAATTAATATTAAAAAAATTCACCATTAAAATCATAGCTCAATCAAATGAATTAATAAAGAAAAATTCACTACTAAAATCATATCCCACAAATAAATAAAATATTGTTACAAATTTACAAACATGAAACAATTCAAATTTTAAGTACTAACTTCTTAAGTCATTACATCACAAAATTATTACAAATTCAAAAAAATATTCTTATAAGTAAACAAAACAATAAACTAATAAGGGTAGAAGAGTAATTTTAAGTATAATCGGGACGAATTCGAGGCTACTTGGCCCCTTCCCTAACCCGACTCAGTCAAAATTTTTCACTCTTATTACCAAATCTGATCACGTCCCGTTTCTTATTACCCCAAAATTATTCTATTAAAAATAAGACGGGACGAAACGAAGTCTCAACAAAGAAGGTCAAATTGGCATCGCTACTCATTGGGCTTAAAATCCTACTTCTTGACAAATCCATCTCTCTAACAAGTGGCATTCAAAACACAATTATAGCGATTGGGATATAGGGTGCTTTTCTAGTCCAACCACGAGCTAGAGTACTCCACTGCTATTGGGTTCTTTAAAGCCACTTTTCAAGAAAAGTGGGCTCACACGTTTCATTTTCTTGTACTCTGTCATTTTGACGTGCATCAGTCGGTATGCTTTAATTATTGAACTATCGAAAATTAAAATTGAACTCTCGAAAATTAAAATTAAAGTAATTAGAATAAATAAAAATTTAGTCTTAAAATTATTAAATAATTTATACCATGATCTTAAACTTTCTTTATTGATCCAATATTTTTAATAAGCTCTCAATACAGTAATCAAGACGGGGGTTTATTTTTTGTTTTTATTTTTTGTTTTGAGAGATAAATTACATGAACTTCTTTTGAGATTTAATAATTACATATATTGACTTTTCTTATTTTTATTGATAAGTTATAAATACTTTTTTTAATCCATTTTTTTAAAATGATAAAATTATTTTTTTTATTTTTTTAATTTTAATCAATTTTTTATAACTTTTTTAAAGAGTTTTTTTTTAAAATTTTATATAAAAATAAATTTAAGATTTAATTAATATTTATTTAAAAATAAAAAATTATATATATATATATATATGTAAGAAAGAATAATTTTGTTATTTAAAAAAAATTGATTGAAAGAGATATTTATAATTTGTGAAACAAAACAAAAAATATTACTAGTGTAAAAAAAAAAATTAAGGGGAGTCGTGTAATCTAACTCTTTTTTATAATGCTTTTTATGTTGATCTTTAAGACCTTGCTTTAGATCTGTGAGCCTCAACATGTGGCAACCTAAAATGGATAAGAATATAACCTTGCCAGGAAGATGTGTATGTGTGGCTGTGTGTGTGTGTGTGTGTGTGTGAGAGAGAGAGAGAGAGAGAGAGAGAGAGAGACCTTAAAGTCGTTGTTGATAGCCATCCCTACAATGCTGAAAGCAGTAGCAAAAAAACACATCACCACTTGATACTCCAACACCAGTGTATAGCTGATTTCCTGCTTCGCCTTCTTGTATGTAAACTCCACCAGCGGTAGGATGAAACCGTACAGCGCCGCCGCCGCAAGCGTCAAGAAAAAACCCAGAAAATACTCCTTGTTGGACTCACCATCTGGACGATCATTACTCGTGTGAAGAGCCAAAACTGCAGCTCCAACGCTCAGCAAAACAATTGCGTTTATGGTATAAGAAGTGAACTTCTGCTTAACAAGAAGGAAAGCAAAGCCCGCCGTGAAAGCAAGCTGGGTGGCAATAATCAGAGCAATCGTTGAAACAGGCAGCCGCGCTACCCCGTAGGCGTAGATGTAATCGTCCAGGCCGGTGAGGATACCGACGATGGTGGAGGCGAGGAACAAGGGAGGTTTCATGAAGAAAAGCTTGGCTTTAGTGCCTTCAATGGTGCGGCGGTGCAGGTAGCTGATGGTGAGAGGGATGAACATGATTGGCCAACCCCCGGTTTCTAACAAGCTTGATAGCCATATTCTTTTACCACCATGAATGAAATAGAGGCGCATGATCATCGGACCACCGCAATGGCCGATGGAGAGTAGGATGCAGTTTAGCGCAAGTAGGGCTTTCTTCATGGTGATGCTGAGTTGAGCCTCCATGATCAGTCTCTCTCTCTCCCTCTCTCTCTCTCTCTCTCTCTCTCTCTCTCTTTGTGTTGGGACAATTGATATACGAAAAGGAAAAGGAAAATGGTTTGTATATTCGTTTATATGATAATGTGTTAATGTTATTTTTGAAAATGATGAATATATTTTGTCTTTCATTTAAAAATTATAATAAATGATGTCATTAACCAATTCAATGTATTTAATATAACTCTTACAAAAAAGCTACCTGACGAGAAGCTGTAACAATTTTTCATTGGTCAAGACCAATAGCTTTTTATTTAGAGTCTCAGACAGAAGTGGGAGTAGCTTTTTCTTGAGTGTTCTAGGAGTACCATGATCCCAATGATGGAATCAAAGGCTTACATGTGTAAAAATATACTATAGATGTACATTGAGTCTCAATGACAGTTTCTCTCACTCTTTCTCTTGGAACCATTGGTCTTTAACAATGAACAACTACCATATATATACAAAAAAAAGCTGCTTAACAAGTATAGGTGACAACTAAACGTTGGTCAGGACCAATAGTTTGTAGCAATGAATAATATTCCCTAAGCAAGATAGTAACTTTATTTAGATAGAAGTGGGAGTAGCTTTATATTTAGTGCTCTAAGAGTACCATGATGTCAAGGATGGAATGGAAAGTCTTATGTGCATAGATGTATATGTGATCTTTTATTTGACCATTATAAGCATTGGTTCAAGATTTTCTTTATATGAGTCGTTAGTATATTTATAAACTCCCAACGTCTTAATCCCAAAATACGGGGTGGTTTAGAAGAACCATGAGATGTAGTGTATATAACATGTTGAGTTTTTTAAGAAATATAAAAATAATTTTGTATACATAATAATTTTTGATTGATTGAGTCTATTGACCTACTTAATGTTTTAAGAATTAGGGTTATCAATAATTTCTCTTAAATTCGAGTCTAGATTTAAAGTCTTATAAAATCTTCAAATTATAATTTGTTCTAAAACAGATTAAATTTGTAAATCTAATATTCTTTCTTAATTATCGTTTTCTCTTAAGTTTTATAAAATTATACTTTTTACTCAAGTATAAAAATATTAAATATTTTTTTATAAGTGAATTTGAATTTGTACAAGTATAGAAGGGGTAGCTATCCATCCTAACTACTACTTTGACTCTCAATAAAGTACTTCTTGGCTTTCAATAGAAGAGTTATTACTGGACATAAAATGGATTCAACTCATGAATAGTGACCAACTACATCTATATATGAATTTTATAGAAAAAGAGAAAGGACAAATAAAAAGTTAATTGGTAAAAAGAGAAAAGAGAGACAAAAATATATTAAAATATAAAATATATATATATATATATATTTTTGGATATATCACTTTTAGAGTGATTTATAGTATTAAGAGTCATTTGTATATGTATAAAAACTATAGCAGTATCTAAATAATTTTTTTGAGTTTAAAAATGACTTACATTATTAGAGTTGCTCTTAGGGGAAAAATATCACCTACAAAAAAAAAAAGTGACTTTTCAACGCCACAACAGGGCATAAGCACAAAACAAACATCCAAAACAAAGCTAGACAAGGACATCAAACAAAGCCAAAACAAAGCATTCAAAAGACCATAGAGACTAGACTAAACTCCGAAGAAAACATCAACAATCACCACATAGAATAGTTAAGTGAAGATATTTCTAGGCAGATTCCAGTGAAGGCTAGCTTCCCCATTCTCACAAGTGTTCTTCACTTTCCTTCAAGTAAGTAGAAGCTCTAATACCAAAATCTTGATAGATATTAGTAAGTAGTTAGAAATATGCTTCTGAGAGTCCATAGACTTGAGTTTCTTTCCCTCCATGTTTAATAGACAGAAACTGATAAAGCTAATTTCCCCAAGCTTAAAATGAAAGACTGGTCTTTCCATTGGTGAAAGGCTTGATCAAATTCATGCTCCCATACTTGGGGTTGTTGGGTGTTTTATTATGTTTGAATTTTCCAACTTTGGGTGTTTTATTTTTGTCTTTGTGAGTCTATGCTGGCGTGTGATTAGTCTTCTTATTTGGTGTTAATTTAATTGGTTTGAAATTTGAAGTCAAGATGCCTTTTGTTATTAATAAATTTTATAATTTTTGCTGATGAAAAAAAAAATGGATTGTACAATTTATTTTATCAATAAAATTTAAAAAATAAAATGGCATGGCAAAAAGGGTAAATCAAAAAATAAGTTGGCAGTGTCAGCACTATTAAAACTCATTGTCTTTTTCCAACTCCAAGAACACTCATTAAGAAGGGCCACTGCTCAGATTTTTTTTTTCTTCCCTTATAATAAGTCCACATATCCCATTGAGAATCCTTCATCTTGTGTATGGTCCACACGTCTCATAACAGAGGGCGGCTCGAAACAAAGCATTCGTTATTGGTTCTATTTATAGAAAATATCTCAAATTTTATAATTTATAATATAATTTAAAGAAAAAATTTAAGTTTAATAGAAATTTAATTTTATAAATAATTAAGGTCTTTATGTTTTATAATATAATCTAAAATTAATGAAAGTCTAGTTCTTGAAATAAGACTCCATAAGGACTCAAAAAAAAAAACTCAGTTATATTAAAAGAGCTGTATTTCATATTATTTTTATTTTTTTAATAAACGCTTGAATAGTTATTTTGTAAGGCTATTTAGTTAGAAGTCTATGAAAAGTAATAAAATGATCCACAAGTTCAAGTCCAAACTTAATAACCCACTAAATTCATTATCTTTTATTGAACAAAAAGGTCACTTTAGTATTTTTCTCCAACTGTAGATTTTGTCCATCTTTCAAAAAGTTTTTTCAAATAAAAAAACTTCAATAGCTCAAAATATATAAAGTGATTTTTTTCTTATAAATTGGAGACATTAATTATTAGCTTGTGTGGGCTACTTTATTTGAATGTCTCATTGATATAGAATTCACGGTGTGGGCATGAGTGTGTTTCCTGCTGAAACTAACAGAGTCAAGAACAAATGCATTTCAAAGTTATTCCTTAATCAATATAAAGAAATGTGATCTATACTTGAGAAGGGTGAGGGACTATGTTTCTTTATTCACATCCCTGGGCATCTTTAATTCCGCTGGCAGGTCCTTGCGGTAAAAATGATTAAATGGTGTTTGTTCTTGATATATATTATTGGTTCACTCTCTAACAAATTAAATTCTTAGAGTAATTAATAATTTAATATGGTATTAATTAGAACTTAGTTTTTGAGAAGTCTTGAATTCAACTCTCTACTCCTTAGCGCAAGGTGTGCAAGTGGTACAAGTTTGCAATTACCCACTTGCACACCTTTCGCTCTTTACGTTAGTGTGCTAACTCTTTACGTGTAAAATAAAATTGCATGTGAGAAAAAATGTTAGTGCTCGACATATATTATCGCTCAATTCTCTAATAACTTAAGATTTTAGAACAATCGATTATATAACAATGGTAAAGATAATGTAGGGAAAGGAAAAATAGATATAACAATGATGATTGTCTAGCATAAAGCAACGCATATACACACACTTCTGTTCATGGATCAACTATTTGAGACATTTCTGATTCTGGAGTTGGAGTTCTACTCTGACTTTGATTCTGAATATTTTTCTTACTTTGTTTTAGCTCTCCATAGAAGTAGGAAACAAATCCCCAAAAAGATAGGGCAAGAGCAACTCCTTTCTCTGCTTGAAACTTTTCATGAAAGAAAATAACAGCTAACACCTCTGTTACTGGGAGTAGAACGGCAATGATAATACCAGAAAACAAAGAAGAAGCACAGAAAATGACTCCTATTGCTCCCAAGAAGAAACATTGCCAAATGATGGCACTCCATACCAGTATCAAATAGTACCTCGCTTCTCCTAGTTCATATTGTCTTGCCTCCCTCGGAATTGCCTACAAAATATGAAAATGAGTAAGTCAACTGTTCCCGAGCAATGTTTTCAAACCCAGACCGTTCATCGAACCGGAAAAATATTCGGGTTACGGGTTATCGGTTCAATCATCGGGTCAATCGGAATCAAACCGTGATGTTATAATTATATAATTAATAAATTTAATAGTACATATTATTGATATTTTAAATTAAAAAAATTATACAAAAATTACTAAAAATTATATAAATTTTTTTTACAAAATATGAATTTTCTTAATATGTAAAACTTCAAAAAAAAATTGAAAAAAGTATAGTAGACACATTTTATTACAATATTGAAAATTAAAACTTTATTGCCATTCTTTCATAATCGCAAGAACCATAACAAAAATCACTTTAACATCTAATCAAAGTATAATCCAACAATTTAGACTTTAACTACATGAAAATAAAAAAAGATATAAACACTAATAATCATACATAAAATATAATAAAATACCACATGATAGAAATATATAATACTGGAGTTTTAAACTTTAAGGGTTTAAAATTTTAAATACAATCCAAAATAAATTCAACTAAATACCAACTCAACTTAGCCAAAATTCAGCCAAAAAATTGCATGAAATTTGAGATTTTGAATATACCAAAAAAAAAAAAAAATGCAGACAAGAACGGGTTGAACCGTCCGATTTTTTATTTTTAGAATGGTTTTGAACTTAAAACGAATTTATGAGTTAAACCGGACCGTTTTGTGGACCGGTCGACAGTTCAATCGGTCGGTCCAGTCCGAATTTTAAAACATTGTTCCCGAGGTTTCATTTTCATCCTAAATTCTTTTAATTTTGAGTCTTCCGATCTTGATATCACTTTTTTTCACATGATTAAGATTCACATTGTGAATCTCATGAGTGATGAGTTCCACACTCATGCGAGAAAGTGGTATCAAACTAAACTAAGTAAAGAAAGATGGCATGCCTAACATTATTGTTCAAATTTTCGTTGGGTGCAAAACAAAACAAAACTTCTATAAACCTTTGCTTTGGTTGGATTTTTCATTTGCAATAGTGTGTGTGGTCTAGTATTTTAGTGGGAAATCACTCTCATGGGTTTGAAACCCTACTTCCTGACAAACATCTCTGTCACAAGTGGCAACAAGCTCATGGTTCTTTCAATCAAAAAATCAATCATAGGGATTTCTATAGATTATTGAAAAGATGCTTTTCTAGTCAATCACACGCTAGAGTACTCAACTCCTATTGGGTTCTTTAAAGCCACTTTTCAGAGAAAGTAGGGTCTCATGTTTCATTTTCTTGTACTTCACTATATGTCATCTTGGGCGGTTTTTATCCATTTTGATGCCATAATGATAAGACTTTCATTATTGACGTATGAGCTCAAATTTGATTACAAAAAATGAAAGTGACATTACATTAGTAATTCTGAATTAATCATGTGATTATATGATATAATAATATAATTTGAAATATAAAATATAAGATAAATATCTAAATAATCTATTAACATTATTGATATAGAGTGCAACTTCAACACGTTTCAACCACAAAAAAGTATTTTTATAACAATCAATTAACATTAATCTTATCTGTTTATTACATTATTTTAAAAAATGTCATCTTTCAAGGAAAAGAGTTTACGATAAAGTAGTATGAAATAATTTTATAATTATACATATTAAAATCATAAATACGACTTAAATGATGTTATACAAATATCTTAATTTAAAATATATATCATGTGTCATAATTTAATTTACATGACTATAAAATTTATTCATTCTATCTTATAAATTGATTTTTTTCCCTCTCTTTAGTGTATCCTAAGAATATATATATATATATAGCTTCAGCTGCCTAGCTCCTATCTTGGCAGTGGTCGGGTCGGGAAGCACATGCTCTCAATATGAAATGATGTATTTGTACATTATGCATATGTGATGTATCGTTTCATCACGGATTAAAGAGTTTTAGGATTATTAAATATTTTTTTCTATCCTAAGGGGTTCTCTTATTACACAGCGGGTGACTTTTTATCTTTACGTATAAATATATTAATGTGATGTTATAATAATATTATATTATGTATAAATATATTAACGTGATGTTATAATAATATTATATTATGTGTGACATGATTCATATTTTTTTTTTTTTTTATGTCTATTCATATTTTTAGTAGGATATAATATATATATATATATATATATATATAAAATAATATTTGATGACTCAAATTTTTATGTCCAAATTATGTGTCACTGTTGCATCAGTTATTTTTAGAAAAATAAAAAGTATTATCCCTTCATGAATAACTTTCCCTCATTTGAATTATAAAATATTACATCATGGTAACATGTTACTTCGTATCTATCGAAAAATATCTTCGGAAATCAACAGGAGAGCTCTGAGATCTTTCATTGCCACCACATATTTGAATCAGAAACCACCATCATCATTCATTATTAGATTCATCTCTCTGAGTCTCTCTCACAACCAAACTGAAATAAACCACCACAAGTTCATTAATGGCAAATTTCACCCACGTTCCACAATCATCCTCTCTCTTTCCCAATCAAACTTTACAATGTTGGAACCATTATTTTCACAAAGCGCTCTGTCAATACAGTAATCCAGAAGAAGTTTCGTCTTCTTCTTAATGCTTTTAATGTTAATCTTTAAGGCAATTAAAGATTTAGTGCTGTGGGTCTCAACATGTGGCAAGCTAAAAACTGACGGCTAAATTAAGGACAGCCCTTTCGAGTCATCCGTATTAAAATAAGTATATAATCTGGCCAGCAAGATGTAAGTGTGTATGTGTGTGTGTGTGTGAGAGAGAGAGAGAGAAAGCTACCTTGAAGTCTTTGTTAACAGTCATCCCTACAGTGCAGAAAGCAGTAGCAAACAAACACATCACCAATTGAAACTCCATAACTAGTGTATAGCTGATGGTCTGCTTCGCCTTCTTGTATGTCAACTCCACCAGCGGGAGGATGAAACCGTAGAGCACCGCCGCTGCAAGCGTCAAGAAAAAACCCAGTAAATACTCTTTGTTGGACTCACCATCTGGACGATCACTACTCGTGTGAAGAGCCAAAACTGCAGCTCCAACGCTCAGCAAAACAATTGCGTTTATCGAATACGAAGTGAACTTTTGCCTAACAAGAAGGAAAGCAAAGCCGGCCGTGAAAGCTAACTGGGTGGCAATAATCAGAGAAGATGTCGAAACGGGCAATTTCGCTATGCCGTAGGCGTAGAGGTAATCGTCGAGGCCGGTGAGGATTCCCACAGTGGCAGAGGCGATGAACAAGGGAGGTTTCATGAAGAAAAGCTTGGTTTTGGAGTCTTCATGAGTGGTGCGGCGGTGCAGGTAGCTGATGAACAGAGGGATTAACATGATTGGCCATCCTCCGGTTTCCAACCAGCTTGATAGCCATATTCTTTTACCACCACGGATGAAATAGAGGCGCATGATCATCGGACCACCGCAATTTCCGATGGAGAGTAGGATGCAGTTTAGCACAAGCAGGGCTTTCTTGATGCTGAGTTGAGCCTCCATGATCCGTTTCTCTCTGTCTCCGTCTCTGTCTCTCTCTCTAAGCAAGAGAGTAGCTTTATATATCATGAGGTGTTGGTGCCAATCCCAAATACCAGTCAACATTGGAAAATTAATGTGCTAATAAATACATATTTCCTAAATCTTATTTTCTAATTATTACTAAAGACAAAGTGATGGGAAAGATAAAAGAATAGAGATTTAGGTATATTTATTCTAATGTATTTAATTACATTGTGTATAAATAGATTTAAAAAAAACTATTATGTATAGCATCAATACTCTATTAATTATTGTCAATTTAATGTCCATGCGAGGTTAATTTGCTCTATGTGCCTTATTACATCTACTGAAATTGTCCTTTTTTTTTTTTGCTTCTTAATTGAATGTTAATGTTCTAATTACTATGAAAGAAAAATAATATTGTAAAGAGTGATGTTAGGGATTCATAATTTATATTTTGATTTATATTTCTAATGTGATGTATTTTTATGTTATATTTTTTAAAAATTATATTATGTGAGATTTAAATGTATCACATTGATATATTATATTGGGAATATAAATTAAAAATCTTTTACAGTTTTTCATACTAAATTTATGTTTTTCATTTAAAGTAATGTCAAAGTTTCTTAATTTGTATTCTTAATTATATTTTCAATGTAATGTGTATTTAAAATTCACATTATATAGAATTTAAAAATATCACATAATGATACATTACATTGAAAATATAATTGGAATATAGATTAAAGATGCCCAACACTTTCTTTTCATTTAAAGTATTAAATAAATTTTTTCCTTTATAAAATGGACTTAATACACGACAAATGGAGTATTTATTATTTTTTTAGAACTTACTCTTTGCATTGGGCATTGTTATTGCTGGTTCGAATTAATGAGATATGATATTTTAATAACACAATATAAAACATGATCAATGAATATAAATATGTCTATATTTAAAATGTGAAATAATCAACTTAACAAGAAAATAAATTCTTCGAACTTGTAATTAATATAAATATTATTAATGAAATTGGAATAATGAAAATTTATTACATCGTATTTATAAAGATAAAAAATTAGTACTTTAATTATGAAACCAAAATTACTTTACTAATCCTAATAAAATTAATATAAAATAAAAAAATTGAGGCCTTTTATAATTGAAATCAAAATTGAAAACTAGATAAGATAAGAAAAAAATAAACCAAATGACAATTCAATCTAAAATTCTTATAAGAAATACGGTGAAAAACTAACAAAATATATAGTAAACCTAAATGCATAATTTTAGACAATATAGCATCGACTTGGACTTCCTTCTATCTCATTATTGCATGAACTCTTTAGCTATTTATTCAACATCATTTAATCATTTAGAGATTGGGTTTATGAACTCCAACTTATTCTAACATTATGTTGTTGCATCATTCCAAAAATTGATGTCAAATCATATGAAAGCATGATAAACTTGCCATTCAGACTAAATGACCTGTCCTGCAAGTCTCACTTATATCAGAGGAGAGTGAAGATGTGAAAGTCACCCTTCTTTGATTGGGGACAAATGCTAGTAATCATCTTTGTTGATTTGAAGATTACAGCAGGAAAAACATAACTTAGTCTTTATCATGGAAACATATTTTATATGCGCACCAATGCAACTTGCAATTCAATTTTATCGATTGGTGTCATTTGGTTGTAATTTGCATTTCATTTGTCCCTTGCCATTGTCCAGATTACATCAAATCAATACCAACTAACGTCATAGCTTACTTATATTGACGGCCACATGGCTTCTTAAAGATTCACAAATACAGACAAAAGAACATAAAAGAGATGAGCAAAGAATTGCTGTGAAATGTCAGTTTGTGCACACTGTGGTTTTTTTTTTTTTTGGATAGGTGAAATTTTATCACGAAAGCAACAAAAAAAACAAACAAACCCAGCAGCAATGCTCAAAAAGAGCTATAAAAGGTACCAGAAACCAACGAGGAAAAATCAAAACAACTTACAGCCAGGCTCTAGGGGCACTCCAGCATAACATAAAATTATATTTAGGTTAAAATCTTTTAACTAGGCTGAAAGCATATTTTGGTCAGCACAACCAAAACGATTTAAAACAGTATGATATTTATTGTTGAGCCATTCTCTACCGGGTTCTAACATGATATCAGAATTTTGATTTTAAGAAGTATTGAGTTTAATTATCCTCTTCGTTAATTTTTTTTTGGATCTTGGATTCAAGTTTCTCGAGCTCTTCCATGAAGGTTGACACTTCAATTGATAATCTAACACTATTGTATGGTATTTCTGGTGAGAGACATGAATCTTAACACTTTCTTTTTTTTAATTTTTTATAAGAAACAAAATAAAAGGTGTCTAGGTAAACATTTTCCTTTGAAGTATGTAATCAAGAAAGATTCCCATAATCCAACACTTTGTATTATATTGTATTTCTTGTGAGAGATGTGAATCTGAATATATTTTTAAAAGAAGCAAACTAATAAGTGTCTTGGTAAACATTTTCCTCAAAGTATGTAATCAGGAAAGATTCCCACGCCGCAAAAGCAAATTAGCCCCTCCTTTTATCTAATTATTACAAGAAACGACAGCACTTTGAAATTGATGTCCATGGACATAAAATGGATGAGAAGTTTTGGAATTTTTGACTTTAACTCATACACTTTATTTTGTTATTGCAGTTTTTTTAGTTAGTTTTTGAATTTATGTGTTTTTTAAAGGCGTTTTTTTAAATTAATTATTTTAATAAAAATATCTTTTTGAAAAGTTGCCTTTAGAGGTTTTTTTTTTTTTTACAAAAGACCATTTTTTTTAATTGGGTAAGTTCTAAATAGTAAAGAATTCTTTATTGATTAAAGTTTCACATCTTAAAACAAAAAATATATATTTTCAAGAAAAAATATTTTTGGATAAAAATTTTAGTTTAAAAATGCTTATTTAAAAAATGTTTTTAAAAATTGCATAAGTCCAAAAATTAACTAAAAAATTACATTATTTACAAAAACAACAAAACAAAGTGCATATGTGAAATCAAAAACTCAGAAGTTTTACAATTGACTTAGGTCCATGAATTGGCCAATGATATTTTGATATTTGAAAAAATATTTAGTTTTTAAAAGCTACAAAATAAAATAATATAATGTTAACATTGGAAGATATCATTGGTTTAGTTTCCAATAAACCTCGTTTATGTGAAAATTTCGTTAAACGGGAATACTATAACTTAAACTGTCTCTATCTCTGTTCAGATTAAAGAGAAATTAAAAATATTAAATAAATCAAATTTGAAGGGTCTCATTGTGGGATGAGGAGCAGAAAGATCAAGCCGACAACAATTCAAACATTAGATTTTTTTGGTCCTTTTCTTTGAATTAATGGTCCAAGTTATATGATTTTACAATAGATTATTAGGGTTGGAAAGGGTCAGTTTCAGCTTAGATGGAGTATTTTTTCCACAGCAGACAAACTAAAGCATTCAAATGCTAGCTGTAGTGGGCTTTTTTTATTTTTTATTTATTTTTTATAGTTTTTTCCCGGTTTGTATGCTTGTGGTCCTTGCGGGCTATGTGCTAGGGTAGAATTTGCTCTTGCATGAATTGTTAAAATTGCGATTAGTATCATAGGATCGTATCCAAAATTTAAATCGGTGTTAAAATTCATCAAGAAACAGAATCATACTAAGATTGGATTAGGATAGTAGGATTCTAGGATAAAAATCATTATGAAACAGAATCATACTAAGATTGGATTAGGATAGTAGGATTTTAGGATCGTGGATCGAGTTGTAGGATTGTAAAATCTCACCTTTTTACCTTTTTTAAAATAAAATTTTCTTTGGTCCCTTTTAAATAATTACATCTAGTGGCCAAAATTAATAAAATTCAAATGCTAGCTATAGTTTTTTTTACCTCTTTTATGGCATATTATATTTTGACATCTGTGACTTATTTTAAAGCATATTATAATAGTGCTGATGGTCCTAAAAAGTTTGATATTGTATAGTAGTTATTTTTGTTGTATTTTGATTTTTTATTTTAATTTGGTTTTGCAAAAGTGATTTACGGTGGTAATTATTATTTTTACTTATTCCTCTCAAAATAATTTTTTTATTAATAAAAATGATTTATTGGATTTGATTCAATTATTGGTTTAATAATAATTTTCAATCATTTGATTAGTCATATGACTTTTTTTATCCTCGAGTTTGAGGTATTATAATATTATAATAAAGGAAGGAACCAGAAAGAAATTACAGGAGAGCTAGAAAAAGTTTAGAGAGAATTTTGGGATGAAAAATGAGAGAAATAATGATTAAAGATTCTAAAAACCCTTTCACCAATTCAACGTAGCATCCCGATTGCAACAACCTTCATTGCTATATTTAGTTTGAATTTACTGAAATTAGTATTGTAAAGGAATATTAATCTATATCATTCACAATCTGTGTAGTGAATGATGTACTGTATGTAACCTCTCCCCTACCATTTGCATGATGAAACTGTGACCAGGGAGTGCCATTTAAACTTCAGAAGTTGAGTTAGACTGTTTGCCAATGGAGATTGCAAAATATGTAATATCTAGTAATTTGTATTGTGGATTCTCAGCCTACCATCTGCATAACAATACTTTGAAGCACTTTCAAGGATTACCACTCAAAAAGTTGGACCAGACAGATTACCACTCAAAAATTTGGACCAGACAGCTCAGTGCACTATCTTTTGGTAAACAGTACCTGTTAAGGCGATAAGATGGAATCAAGATGATATTCTTTTTAACTTTTAAGTGCATTAGAGACATTGTTTTATAGTATTAATTGCATCCACTCGAAAGTGTTTGCTGAATTCACCTTCATGATATAACAAAATCACCAAATTTGCCGACAATAATTTTGATGATTTTCCTTCAAAACTTCTCTACGAAATTGAGTAGTTGACTAGAAAAAAGTAGGTCAAGAGATGAGAGAAAAAATTGAAGTGAGTTATTTGAATTATGACCCCTTTATTTATAGAAAACCAAAAGTCACCAATTGTAAACTTTTATGAAAATACACAGCTTTTGTAGAAGGTACTCCTTCATGAAAATATACAACTCTTTAAAAAAAGGTACACTTTTTATATGAAAATATATGAATTTCGAGTAAAAAATATATTTTCACGAAAATACACACGAGACTTGAAGAATCATATAATCTGTTCCTTTGTTTGAAATTTTTAGATACCAATCTAGTCTTAAATGTTTGTATGTATCTAAATTGAATTTCTTTTAAATATCTATTTACATCCTATAAATTTAGACCAAAAAGGTAAATTAATGAAAACTCAAGTATTATTTGAGAATATTAAATCTATTTTATCATGAATTGCTTTTAAATATCATTAAATGTTTGTATGTATCTGTATTGAATTTCTTTTAAATATCTATTTACATCCTATAAATTTAGACCGAAAAGGTAAATTAATGAAAACTCAAGTATTATTTGACAATATTAAATCCATTTTATCATTAATTGCTTTTTTTTTTTTTCTTCAAAAAGCAATATATCTAGATGTCATATCTTCACTGAACCTTTTTGAATCTTCTTCTATATCTGATATGATGGATATTTTATTCAAAACAATACGGAAGAAAAACAATTAGCTTGAAAGAATACAAAGTCAAAATCCTAAGTTCCTTTTTTTTTAGGTCTTTGATTCCTAGGTTCAGAAGATTTGTCAGGATTTTTCCTTTTATTTCTAATAGATGAATGAAGATTTGAGTCAATTTTTAGTGTTTGATTAAGATTGCAAATTTGAGTTAATTTTTAGTGTTTGAGATTTATCTTCAATAATTTTTAGTGTTTGGAATCATAATCATCACATAATTTATCTTCAATAATTTTTACATAATTTGATTTCACTATAGCATTAGAATCCAAATCTAATATCTTATAGGCTTTGAGATTTTTAACATATTTTATAAAAACACTTTTCAAAACTCATGAGTTAATTTTGTTTTCTTTAGGTTTAGCACTCTATAGAAGGCCAAACAATCTCAAATACTAAGGTACTTTAAATTAGGTTTTCTGGCTTTCCATAATTCATATGGTGGCACTCATTTTGTAATACAAGATATTCTATTATGCACATGAAAAGTAGTAAGTAATGCTTCTCTATAAATTGAAAGACAATTTTATATTTAAAAACATAGCATTTATTATTATATCAATTAGTGTCTTTTTTTTTTTTTGCTAACCCATTTTATTATGGGGTGTAAGGTACACTAATTTAATGTATAATGACATTATCTTCGCAATACGAAGTAAATATGGTAGAAAAATATTTCTCACCTCTATCACTATGAAGAATCATATTTTTTTTCTTTTGATTTTCAATAACAGACTTATAGAATTTAAACATGTTAAAGAAATCATTTTTAAGTTTTATTAAATATACATGTGTATGTTTTAAAAAATATTAATAAAAGTAATGAAATATCTATTGCTTCTTCTATATAAAATTTTATTTAATTCATAAATATTAGAATGTACAAGTTCTAACAATTGAAAATCTCTATTTACTTTAGGAAAAGATTTTTTTGTCATCTTAATTTGAATCCAAATTTCACATTTGAATTATCATTACTATTATATGGAATCAAATCATGTTTAGACATGAATTTTAAAGATCAAATTTAAATGTGCTAAACGATTATGCAACAAATTAAAAGACTAAAAAAGATAAGTATAATAAGAAATTGAGAAAAACTAATGAATTATTAATGCATTTATTGTGTTTGAGCATTGTGTGTGCATGTTTTTTCCTTCCCATTATTTTTATCTGGATTAAATTTATTTTTGAATTGTTGTTGATTAAATTTTTTTTGAAAAGATAGTCAATCACTAGGATCGGATCGATAATTTTAAATGTTTACTAACTTTCATTCTATTGTCTTTACGAAAACTTTTCTTTTAAGATGAGCATATAATGTCAAACGCATTATCTAAAACCTGCTTCGACTGCTAAGTTAAGATTTTATTAAAGATGAACAATACAGCAGAACACAGAAAACAATCCCTACAGATGCAATAATCCCCATCCCAAGGATCAGCAGAGCAGCGAAAAAACAAAGAAATCAAGATGACTGTAGACAAAGGCAAAAATTCCAGAGCTAGGAGTATACCAGGGACTGCCTATCATCAAACAGAGAAAATGACATGGCAACAGAAGGGAGGCAGGCTATTCAATCAATGATTGCAGCTCTATCAAGAAATTGAAAAATCAACTGACAAAAAACAAAAACTGATTTGTAAGGAAACTGAAAGAGAGACCCATCCAGAAAACAACAAAAAAAAAAACTGACATTCTTAAGCAAACATCTGCCATGTATGTCAACAGAATACAAAGAAAGGCCCAATAGACAAGAGAGCTCTGATACAAACAGAATAACTTTTTTTTTTTAAAGTAAGTCTAAGCATTACTCTGATACTTTGTTGCCACTCACTATCGCTTCAATCACCACCAACCCATTACTAACATCCATGATTGACTTGAGAGAATTTAAGACCTAATGTGATAATTTTAAGGAGATTTTTTATTTTATAATATTAAAATAAAATATTTTATTTAAAATTTATTTTTCTTAATTTTTGAGATGCAAAATCATATATATATATTTTTAAATAAATAAATATATATTTGTAATTATATTGTATTTAATCTATGTAGGCTTTGTTTAATTGTATTTTTTTTTGTTGCTTTTTACAATATTTTTGTAGGATATATATAAATATTTACAGATATAAATATTGGCCAAAATTTTACATACAAGTAAAATCTTGGAGTTGACTAATTTAAAAAATGTTAAAATTTCACATATAATTTTTTTTTTTTTGGGTGTGGAAGGGGGTGAGGGGTTACAGCCCACCCCAACCACCACTTAGCTCCGTCCTTCAAGAGGACAACGCCCTACTTATTTTTATAAGAGAAATGCTTGATATATTAGCGTGATCAATTAATGTGTCAATAATATTTTTAAATTTAATTGATGTATTATGCTATTTTGTTTGAATTTTAAAAATGAATTATGCTAATGCATGTTAACATATAAATAAATTCGATAAACTTTTTAAAGGTGAAAATATCATTACTCCTTTTTACAATCCAATTCCTATCTCATTGCCAAGCCTCCTTAACGATACCAAAGCCATCAAAATTTGATTTATTTCGGTCCTGCATTTAATTTTCCACTACCCAGCTTGTTTGACAACTTCTGTTACAAGGAGGGGTAGTTAGGTGTGTCAATTTTTAACACGACTCGAACACGACATGAAGTTAACGAATTTGGGTTTAGCATAAATGAGTTTGGGTCATAAACGGGTTGACACGTATAACACGATTAATAAACAGATGGTGTTTGGGTTTTACTAGTGTCAACCCGTTTAACACGACTTAACACGTTTAATTATAAAACATATTATGAGTTAAGGTAATTCGTCTCACATCAAATATTTATCAAGTTTTTAAGATTTTTTATTTATAAAAGAGGTTTCTACTTTGATTTGGTCCATATTTAAAGTTACTAAACTTGAAAATTATCTATATATATTAAAAGATAAGTAAATTTTTTATTTAAAAAATAAAAAAATTAAAATAAACAGGTTAAGTGTGTCGACACGTGTAACCTGTTTAATAAATAGGTTGAGTTTGAGTTTTAAAATTTGACACGATTAGTTAATAGTGTCGGGTTAGGGTTGACACATTTTCGAATATGTATGCCTTGACACGACCCGAATACGATACGATAACACGAATTGATACCCTTAAAAGTAGTGCTCTATCAATATGTCCAACCCATTTGGTTTACAATGGCAGAAATGTGATTGGAATTCACCATCTAAATGAAACAAATCAACTGACAAGTTTTATTTAAATAATCGAGTTTGAATCATATAGTTATTGAATATTTTATTAAAAAATAAAATTGAATGTCACGCACATAAATTTAAAATAATTTTCCATTGCTGTACTAAAAAAAAATGAATGGGATTTTGTGGCTGGACAATTACTTTCTTTATAATGGTTGTTCCAATCTCTATTATGGGCCAATTACTGCAGCATTATGGTGGGCTGTTATTGCATATCAAATCTTTGACTCATAAGGGCTAGGGGCTATGCTATACAAAGAGGAGCTGACCCATCTTTCAGAGATATACATAACATACCACAATATTTATTCTCATTTATCTAATATTCTTCCTTGATATCTTGAAATTTGGCTCTCTTTTTGTTCTCTATATACTCCATACTTTGCTGTAATATATTTTTCCTGTTTTTCATTCGGGCAACTTGACAAAAGGGTTCGCATTTTAGTCTTTCCTTTGACATTTCTGATAGAAAGAGGCGTATTATGGTTAATTGAGTTGTATCTTAGAGTTTAGAATATGGGACATAATTAGGACAAGGGAAGGACCTTCAAGTTTTAAAACAGTGTTTCGAAGCATGCCTCTCAACTATTCACATGTCTAATGTTTTCTTTAATTACTTTCTGCAATTACAATCTCATTTTGTTCTTAAATTTTCTTATTTTGCTTTGCTTTAGTTTTATTTCAATCTCTAATTGCTATTCCTTTCATTCAAACTTGAAACTTTAATCCTTTTAAAGTGTAACTGAAGTAATGTAGAGTAGAGTATAAAGGTATATAATGTTAAGTAGAGCTCCATTCAGCAACTCATTATATGAGTAATTATTCGGTGGTCTCTTAAAATCATTCATAGTCCCAATGGTTAAATTGGGACTACGTCTGCAATATCGCATTGAACATACATATGTGGCTTAACATGTGACCGTTGGAATTATTAGAATCGATCCATTCAATAATTTCTCGCATTGTACAACATAAAACTCAGCTGCAGACAAGTGCAGCTCAAGGTCACTCTCAGTCAGCAATAGAAACTGATCAATCAACTGTGGCCATATCAACTACTCCAACTATGGACAACTCATGAGCTAACAGGCTTATGTAACAAATCATATATAAATATAGTATTTAGATATGGGTTAGTTGAGAAAAAAAAGGTGTCTAGATCTGAAACTATTGTATATAATAGTCTTCACTGAATGTATGGATTGTATTGAAAAACTATATACAACAATAACAGAGGCTAGCTTGTTCTCTCTTCTTCCTCATCTCATCTTCTTCATCTTATCAAAACTTTATGAATCATCTCTGTATTTGCACTGAAATCAGAATCTCAACATATAAAAACACAAAACTCCTAACAAAAACTCATTGAATTAAACTAATTTTCAGTGGAGACTTCTATTGCATGGGACAAAAAATGGAAGGTCATGACCCTCCTAGGATATATTTGTTGGGCCCTGCCATACTGCAATGGAGAAATTGTCCAATATGATAGTCATTTTATGACATTATCTAACGTGGAGTGACTGTTTCTTACAAACTCTATCATTTGATTTTAGTTTATGAAAAATTCTTACTCCACATTAGATAATGACGTGGAATGACTATTACACAAAATAATTTTTCACATGGTTGCAATGTAAGTCAACCCAATTACTAGAATTTTGAATATTCTTTAAGGAAAACGAAGGCAAACCCATGTGCAATTTCTTTCACTGATTTTCTTAATTTTTAGTTTTATGTGTTATATAAGACTATCAATCTTTTTTTAGATACAATCAAAGACGGAACCTGGAACGAGGTTAGAAAAATCTTGAGGTAAAAAATAAGAAAAATAATGGATAAAGATTAGATTGGGTCAAAAGTTTTGAACGGTGAGTTAAAATTTTGAGTAAGAAATGAGAGAAATAATAAGTAAAGATTAGGTTGAATCAAAATTTTGAGTTGCACTAATTTTAAAAAAATCAAAATTTTACATGTATAAAAAAAAAAGTTATAATTTGAGAGCCTGCCCGTCCGGCCCGGCTGCCAAAAACATTCTGTCCTTAAATGCAATGATACAGGAAGAAAGAATCAAACTTATGCTAAATATAAATAGAGCAGGTACTTATAATACTTGAATAGGAATTCCTTCTTGATATAAAACTATCACTATCATTTACATGCGTATTTACAATTATATATATAAAACTTATACCTTAATACTAAGTTTGGTTGCGGAGAGGGGGAAAAAGGTAAAGGAGCAAAAACAAAGAAAGGAAAAAAAAAAAGAGTGAGAAAACTAGTAAACGAACCAGCAATGGTCCCATGTAACAAGAGTTTTATAAACAATGCACCATTAGTTCCTTGTTTCGATGCTTATTCATTGCTTGGACAGAACAATATTAATCAATTAATATTGGTCTGTTTTCAAATGCCCGTTAGCCTCTTCAATCACGACACTGGCAAAAAAAAACCTCTTCAATCACGACTGTGTGACAGCTAACAACCCATTAAGATATTCAACTTAATTCATAATTTTTTTCCAAGTCAATTCGATCTTATCACTATGATCTGTCTTTAATTAAAAAGTCAAGTACTATATTACTACAAGAAAGAATATCACGTGCTCATACTTTAGCAATGCTAACCACCTTTCAAAGTTCAGCCAAGTGCACCAATGTTTATTTATTAGAGATAGTAATTCATATTTTTGTAAAAATATTTTTTGATTTTAAATTAGATAAGAGAAAATTTTTCTTATAATCATAGTTTGTCATGTATGTAATACTCATATGTTTTTTAATTTTACTTAATTTTTATTTTTTAGTTAAAATTAAATAGTCACATGTTATATATGTAATTAAATACGTGACACATTGTGATTGTAACACATACGATGAGAAGGAGGAGGTTTCTACTATCTGATTTAGAGCCAAGCAATGTATTTTCTATAATATATGAAACTAGTATATAGGTTTTAGGACAATGATTGGCTCCACAGCAAATAAGAGGAACTTTCTCCTATTTACATATGTGTTACGACCTCATTGTACTGTACATGCAATCAAATGTATATCATATAACTATTTACTTTTAATTAAAATAGATAAATTAAATAAAATTAAAAAATACATGTGTAATATATATATATATATATATATATATATATATATATATGACAAATTATGATAATGACACAAAAATAGGTAGGAAAAGATTTTGCCCACCCAGTGTGAAGTGAAGCATTGTCTTAGGTTTTATGTGTGGAGCGGAGGTAGTATGGTTAGGGTATATTAGAGATTTATTGATATATCGGATTAGAATTTTAACTGCAAGATAATATAAATATATTATAATTCTATTTTTTAAATAATAAATAACTCATTTTTTAAATAATGAAAAAGTTATCGTTTGAATCATGAAAATTCTCAATATCATTTTACTCTCACTCTTTTTTAATTATTTTTTCACCAAAGTTGCATAGATGTTAATTCACAACACTTGGAATATAGTAATGGCTTTTAGCAATGTCCTTTGATAAATAAATAAAAAAGAAAAGTTTAAATACAATCCCTTGGCACTAATTTGATCATTAAACCGAATAAACGCAATACAAACAATCATACTGAAATGAAATTTAATACAAACTAACAGAAAAAATGTGTTCGAAGCAAAATGCATTCCCCAATTTGAAATGCACAGCGAACTCTATAGAAAGCACACGCACAGCCTCACATGTTTGAATTAACGTGCAAGCAGATAGTAGCTAGTCTTAGCCATATTGCTGATAGCTTGGTGCATGAGTGGGAGGCCTTGTGACACCCGGTTCACAAGGAGGGCTCCCGTAAGCTCCACCGTGAGAACTACCACCGCCACCGCCAACACCTCCAGCTCCATAAATTTGCCCTTCATCCACCACTTCTACTGCCACGGTTTCTTCAACACAAGGGGTTGGTTGCTCCTCGACACAAGGAGCTGCTGCTGGAACCAGTATTAGCTTCCTCCTCTTCTTGGCCAAGCAGAAGAGGCCGAGTGCAAGAAATGCGAGGAAGAAGACACCACCTAGTGAAACGCACACCGCAATAATAGTCGTGTGGTTGTTGCCTCCCGGAGGCGATGGTACCGTGATGTCTGGTACTGCTGGTGGGATTGAGTAATATGGTGGGGGTGTTGTAAATGAAGGTGGGACGTTGAAATCAAGAGGTGGTGGAGCTAGTGGTGATGGTGTTGGTGTTGGTGGCGGCCATATAAATGGTGGTAGAGGAGTAGGTGATTCTGGTGGCATGACCGGACCACCAGTAGGTGTTGGTGGCGAAGCAGTGGGAGTAAAAGGAGGTGGGACGTCATTATGAAGAGGTGACGGTGTTGGTGTTGGTGTTGGTGTTGGTGGTGGCAAGTTATGTGGTGGTAGAGGAGTAGATGGTTTTGGTGGCATGACCGGACCACCAGTAGGACTCGGTGGCGAAGCGGTGGGAGTAAAAGGAGGTGGGACGTCGTTATGAAGAGGTGGTGGAGCCAATGGTGATGGTGTTGGAGGTGACCCTTTATGTGGTGGTGCAGCATTCGGTGCTGGTGTTGGTGGTGGCAAGTGATGTGGTGGTAGAGGAGTAGATGGTTTTGGTGGCATGATTGGACCACTAGTAGGAGTTGGTGGTGGAGCAGCGGGAGTGAGTGGAGGTGGGACGTCGTTATGAAGAGGTGGTGGAGCCAGTGGTGATGGTGTTGGAGGTGATCCTTTATGTGGTGGTGGCAAGTGATGTGGTGGTAGAGGAGGCGATGGTTTTGGTGGCATGACTGGACCACCAGTAGGACTTGGTGGTGAAGCGGTGGGAGTAAAAGGAGGTGGGACGTCGTTATGAAGAGGTGGTGGAACCAGTGGTGATGGTGTTGGAGGTGACCATTTATGTGGTGGTGGCAAGTGATGGGGTGGTAGAGGAGTAGATGGTTTTGGTGGCTTGATTGGACCACTAGTAGGGGCTGGTGGCGAAGCAGTGGGAGTAAAAGGAGGCGGAACCTCGTTATGAAGAGGTGGTGGAACCAGTGGTGATGGTGTTGGAGGTGGTCTTTTATGTTTATGTGGTGGTGTTGGCGGTGGCAAGTGATGTGGTGGCAGAGGAGTAGATGGTTTTGGTGGCATGACAGGACCACTACCAGGGGCTGGTGGCAAAGCAGTGGGAGGTGGCTGGACACACTCATGACATGGTGGTGATTTTGGCGGTGGTGGTGTTGTATTGCATGGAGGTGGTGCCGGCGGCGGCGGTGCTGTGTTGCATGGTGGCGGTGGAGGTGGTGGTGGTGGAGGTGGTTCACATGAAGGTGGTGGTGGCGGCGGCTTTGCTGAAGATGGTGGCGGTGGTGGTGGAGAATAGTAGGGATAAGCCATGTGAATAGTACTTTTGAGAAGAGGCATTTTGTAATGCTAATCCAGGAATGTATCTATCTGTCTTTGGTGCAAAGGGATGATGGGGAAATGGTTAAGTGGGTACGCTATATATACAAGCCACTGGAACCTATCAAAGTCTAAATCATAGCGATATACAAAGTTTTTGTCGAGTTGTATTAACATAAAAAATGATTATGATTTGAAGCTCGAGGAACATAAATGACATCAACCTTTTCCGACCGCCGATGACGACTGAGGTTAGTAATCATGCACAATGTTTTATTAATTCGTACTAAGCCGTAGGCCCGCCAGCCACAAATACAAACGTGCTTATACAGTCAATTTTATATTTTGAATGAAATTATTGATACGCCAAACTAGTCAACGCTCAGAAAAATAATTGTTTTTTATCAATTAAGTATCATAAATAATGTACCTTTTTTTTTTAACTGCCTTTGAAAACACATCATCAAATTACATTAAGAGAATAAGTTTGGTAGGATTAATCTAACAATGCGTGTAATGGTGTCAAGTTACTATTGTAAAATCAACAAAACTTTTGGATTATATGACTCTCAAGATAAATAAATTTTAAAAATTATTAATTTATTAATTTTAATTTCAATTTGACTCATTAAATTAAAAATAATATATTACTATATAAAAAAACAAATTACTTTAACTTGATTTGTAATTGGCTGGTTAAAAACACGTTTGACATAAATTTAAAAAATTAACAAATTGAATTTGATTATAATTTAAAATTAATTTATTTTAACGAGTTAAGCTTAAATAATTCACTATTTAATTCGACTCAACTTGATTCATTTATGGTTAATAACATCATTTTGCATTAGAGTTGTTATTCACTTCGTTCGAAGTTTTGGTTCCTAGCCCACGAACATTTGCAACATATATAAAATGTGACCTGATAAACATACGTGAAAGTTGTTCATTTGTCAAAGGTCTAAATAGTTTCAATAATAAATAACTTTTCCTTTCATTAAAATAACAAATTTTATTATTACGCATTAACTTATATTTTGTGTTTTCCCAAAAACAATAATCAGTAGTGCTTTAGGAGGTGATTTTCTAATTTGGAATAAATCCCCAGTGTGATCTTTGTACTCGTTCAACTATCATTCAAATGTACAACAATCTACTTTGGGTAGTTTGAGATATTGGATAATTGATTTTAAAGAATTGATTATTGAAAAATGAATTTAAAAATATAATTAATTTATGATTTTATTAGTAAAATTTTATTATTTGTACAAGTAGTGAGTTCATGAGTAAAAATTATAAAAAATTAAACATTTGATAAACAAAATTTATTAATTTGTCTGAGTCCGAAACTCGATTTTGCAACTATAATTTACTGGATCTCATTGAAAAACTTAATTTGAGAGGTTTCTTAAACACTACGAAAACTTCATTTGTGATCTAAATCATAGTTTCAAAAGGTGTGGTTCTTCAAAATATTGATGTGAAAATCACATAAAACTTTTACCGTAAAAATTTGATCAGCAATTACACCGTGCAAAGGTTAATCCAGACTTTTTCTTAACTCTAATAATCTAATTTAAAGAGTCTCATGGGACACACTTGCACCAAATTACTTTTCATAATATAAACCATTAATAAGCTATTAGTGTAAGGATACTATTTCATTTCAAATCAGGTCAGAGGAACTTCTTTTGACATAAGCATATATTATAATTTTATTTGGTCACGTGTACCATTAAAGGTATATGTACATTATATGTATATAAATTGTGATTAAGACACATACAAAAAGAAATTTTTTTAACTTAATTTAGAACTAAGTATTGTTATTATTGTAATATGAACCATTAATAATTTATTAGGATATTATTAAAAATATAAATTTAATATCACATAAAATTTTATTATTTTTATTAATAATTATATTCATATAAATATAAAATTAAAACATAATAATATATTCAAACATTTTATCTGAACATGTTTGAAATACATAAATAAGATATTTAATATCCTATATAATTTTGTTTTTTTATCCTATCGGAATATATCGTATCCCACTCGGTCTTTTTGTTCGGTTGTGGAAATAAGGCCCTGGGGTATTTAACTCCTTTTGGTCTTGCGTCTGTCCCACCATTACTCAAACAAATCATTATCAGTTCTCACATCTTAGTTTAGCCGCCAAGGGAAATTAATGAACAAAAGTAAATTGATAGCCCTTAATCATTGTGTTTCATTTATTCCTATTTCTAATCTTGCCTGAGTTGCCTCTCCTTCCTTGCGTCCTCCAGCTTCCAGCTTTATTGCTTCTTTTTTCTAGCACCTCTTCTCTGATCACCCACCAAATGTTTGACAATTGGTCTGTACGAACTCTTCACTTTTTTATTTTTTATTTTGGCTTTTGAATCTTGTTAACAGTGAGGAAAACGTTCCTTAATTATGGCTTCCAAACCTGGTCAAATTATTTGTGTTCAGATGAATTGTTCTAATTATTTATATGCTTTCTTGGTTGGTACAGTAGTTTAGAATATTGTTGATGGGATAGTAAAACAGCTGGATTCAAGGCATCAAAATGATGACAAGCTGCAAGTCAGGTGGGATTTTTTAATGATAAAAATGTGACCTGGATTAACAATGTTGCGGAGCTATTCATTGGAATGCATTTTGCAAAATTCAATCCTGCAAAAGAAGCGGGGACCATTTGGCAGGATTCAACATTCAATCAAACTTTGCTACAACGTAGCAGTTGGTGGATGACAGGGGGTACACCACATGGTGATACAACTAAACAATTATTTTACTCTCTCATGACCGACTTTTGGGACCGGATAGCAACAATGGAGCCACCACATTTGACTAACTGGGATTGCCACAAAAGGAATTTCTGAAAAACAACATCTTATCCAATTTCTTGTGACTCTAAACCATGAATTTGAGCCTTTAAGAGGGTCAAGGCATCATAGACCCAGTCAGTATTATATGTGTGTGTGTGTGTATTACACACACCTCCATTGTTAAGACAAACTCTGGTTTGGTCTGAGT
The DNA here is from genome assembly GCA_008638375.1 of Nyssa sinensis. Lineage (NCBI taxonomy): Eukaryota > Viridiplantae > Streptophyta > Magnoliopsida > Cornales > Nyssaceae > Nyssa > Nyssa sinensis. The sequence goes on along the minus strand of CM018045.1, from coordinate 14,067,624 downwards.
CATTTTAATTTCATATTTGTTTTACAGGGTTGCTGTCTATGGTTGGGAATCTATGGCTCCACTTGAATTTTCTTGCTGCAAGTTGGTATGTTAATATCTGTAAGTCTCTCTATCTATACTCTCTCTGTAAAGTCCAAAACCAATTTGAAGTTTGAAGATGAAATTTGAACATGGAATTATAGGATAGAAAGAGAGGAGGATATTAGAGAAGCAAAATATGAGGTTATAGAATCTGGGGTCCAGGACTTACAAGCCTCATGTGTCATAAACATCTTTATTTGTCCTATTCAGTCCACTAAGAGCTACTTTTGAAAAGCACCCCATGAGGAAGAAGCATTTCTCCACACAACCTTCAAATGATCCCAAACATCATCCATCGCCACGAAAATAACTCCGGTGGGAAGGACTCACTGGGTGGTACCACATTCAAATTTGAGTATTCTGCGGGACCCATGTGGGTCCCACATAAATACTCAAATTTGGGCAGAAGTCTCACATGAGACCTTTCCACTTAACTTTTTTCCCATCCCCACATTGTCCTTCCACTTGGAGCATATTGTCACGGGCTGGGCTCCGACCCAAAAGCTGCAACTGATGGGTGGAGGTACCAAACCCCTTAAATGGCCCAAGATCCCCCTTCCTACAACCGATGTGGGATCACATGTCACCGCCGTGACAGCTCCCCCACCCAAATCCGCGACGCCCCGTCGTGGGCGGGTCCCATCTGGCGGGTTCGGGCCCTCCGGCTTTATGGTTTCCACCGGGCCATCGGAGTCTCGGGGCGGGCTTTGATACCACTGTCACGGGCTGGGTTCCGATCCAAAAGCTGCAACTGATGGGTGGAGGTACCAAACCCCTTAAATGGCCCAAGATCCCCCTTCCTACAACCGATGTGGGATCACATGTCACCGCCGTGACAATATGCTGTGATACTCATATCACTCTGTTTCCTAGGTTCCCATGTAACTTCTGTAATCATATGATTTGGAGACCTTTTTCCGGTCGCTGCTTAAATTGGCTTCTTATATCGTTGCTAACTAATTTATTCTCTTTGACTGACAAATTGGCATAAAGATCCTAATTAAATAAGTAAAATTTTTGAAATGTCACAAAATATTTCAATTGTCACAAAATTTAAAGTTTTGTAGTTCTGAAGTTAAAATAGTTGGTCTACAGCTTGATTGAGTTCGCTTAATTATAAAATCTATTTATCTTCCAATCCTACATCGGTTTACAGGGATATGCTAGATCTTTGAGTACATGCCTATTGATTGATCAAGATGATATTGGGTAAATTATAATCGTCTATTGATTGTGATTATTGGATTTTTTTTTTTTGTGAAATTATTTACTTAGAAGTTAAAATGAATCCATTTTGGCCAGCTATGTATGCTTTATATTGTTCCAAGCAATCTGAGTGTTATGATGAACTTGATTGTCATTGAACTTCATTGAAGCTGTTTGAATTCTCAAATCTGCTTTGTTGTAAAACAAATAGCACACCTGGCTAATTAATGTGACAACCCTATAATTAACAAATAAATATCAAACAGAAAAATCTTATTGGACCACCATTTTTGTATGCCTCTTCTAAGTTCAAGCATTGCTTTGTAATTGCATTCTTGGTTTTAATAAGCAATGTATTTATCAAGGTATTTGGTCTGGAATGATCAGCAGGATTGTGGTTGAAACATCTGTATTAGCAATCATTACAATCTGATGCAAATGGGAAAAGGAGGTAGAATTGACTTCGGAATTCTTTCAAATCAGAAAACACATTAACCGAAATAAAACTGGGCAAGAATCTCATTTTTGGTACTACGAATGGGGAGCAGAATCGTATCTGGCAGTGGTTCTTCGGATTGATCATAGATTCTCGACCCCAAGCCAAGTCAAGAAAAGGACTTCCTTACTTTTTTTTCATAGTAGTCTTAATGACTAGTAGTTTGAAGCCTTAAGAAACCGGGTTTTTTTTGGGCACTCGGCTCCTTTGCCTTAAGTCAAGTTCAGTTTACGATTAGAGGAAACAATCTCCAACATCTTCCAACATAACTTGGAGATTTAGATTGTTTAATAAGCTACCAAATAGCAAGATGTATTGCCTTGAGCAATGCAACCATTGCCTTTTCTTCTTTCTTTTCACGTACCCTTTTGGACATGCCACCATTTGACTCTTTTCCAACAACATCCCACAAATCACATGATTTGAGATAGGATGTCAAAAGAAATCTTATTATTTTATAATTAGAAAACATCGACTTTTCACTAATGAAATTCATTCTCTAGAGCTTTAACATGTTACCTTAGCTTTGATATGTGGAGTCCTCTAGGCGCAACCTCGCTTTGCCGTTTCAATTACTCAACCATGCTTTATTAGTTGAAGCCACTAGGATCCCTTGTCCTTGGCTTTGATACCAATTTGTTGGAAATCAGCGAAAGCTTTGACTCCAATTGATTGGCTTGACTCTGTTACCACTTAGTTAGAAATGGAGGATCAACTCAAACGAGGCACTTTAGGAAGACTAGTAGAGGAGGAGATACACATATAAACCTTTTTTTTCCACTTAAAACACTAGTACATTTACTAGATACACTCTCAACCTAACTCCACTCTCTTACACTTTTCTCTTTTGCAACTTCTAGGTTACATAGGTATTTATAGGTGAATTTATCTACTTACATACATGTACCATATTTAATAGTACCACATTCCAAGACACCATTTAGACTCTCCGCGCATGATTCTTAGTAATACAAGTACATGAACTTATTTCAAAATGGCTCTTCAATTTCAAAATTCATGAATATTAATATGTAATTACCATTCTAGTAAAATCAAGTTTACTTTCCAACTTATGTTGGGGTTATCTTGGGATGGTTTCTCCATTTTGGCTATGTATGCTTTATATTGTTCCCTGCAATCTGAGTGTTATGATGCACTAGATTGATATTGAACTTCATTCAAGCAGTTTGAATTCTCAAGTCTACCTTGTAGTAAAACAAATAACGCACCTGGCTAATTAATGTGACAACTCTTCAGTTAACAAATAAATATCATGCAGAAAAATCTTATTGGACCACCATTTTTGTTTGCGTCTCATAAGTTCAAGCATTACTTCGGAATTGCATGCTTGTTTTTTATAAGCAATGTATTTATCTTGGTATTTGGTCTGGAATGATCAGCAGGACTGTGGTTCAAACATTAATATTAGCAATCATCACAATCTGATGTGAATGGGAAAAAGAGGTAGAAGTTGAGTTCAGAATTTCTTTCAAACCAGAAAACACATTCCCTTTACTATTTGAAGTAATTGACCATATCTCATGTTTAAAATTCGTCCACAGGTGCAGAATGCTCACGTTCATATGGCCAATCAGGCAGCTTCCAACTAATAATCTCAATACGGCAAATGCCAGCAAACAAGGCATGTCGGGAAGAAAATTTTACTAACCATAACATTATATTTCAATTAAATTCATGGTTAGCAAAAAGTAGTACAGTAAGTGACTAATTTCTTCTTGTTTCATTATATTATTTTTTTTTCTTTGTTTGTTCTTTCTTTCTTTGGTGGGGTTTTGATCTTTTGAGCTTTCCCGCTTTGGGTTGAAATGAAATATAACACTCAGATGATTCTGAACTTTTTTATGAAGCTAGTAGATCTTCTTGATTATTGTCTTGTTCCTTTGGTAAAGTTACCTTCCAGAGTTTGATTGTCCATTTGCTTTTCTAATGATTTGTACTGCTAAAATAGAATAACCTTATAGAAGAGCTGGCCTGGACACTATTCTAGACATAGAGAAACAACTATATGGGCTAAACTTTCCTGTTGATATTGTTAATATATACTGTGATGTAGAACAAGTGGCCTTTGACTTCCCGAATTCTTGGTGACCTGACGTGTTGTTTTTGTTTGGGTATTTTTTTAGTTTTCTATTCCGATTAGTACTAGTGTATGATTAATTTGTTTCCTATTCAGATTAGTAATCTTTTAGCTCTTTAAATATGATGTAAACACATTTCTATTTTTCAGGTTATCAAATATATTTAAATTTCGAATTTCAGAGAATTATTTTCTTGTTGGGTAAATAATCCTTGTGTTACTTGAAATTCAAGAAATTTTACGTGTTCAATTCCTTTTCACGTTTTCGTGCTGTGGGTGAAAATGTGCTTAATTTTGGGAGTGTTCGAATTTTAGATTCTGCAACTATTGTTTTGACTAGGTGCTGAAATTGAGTACTTGTTTGGGTGCTTGAGGGAGAAGGGATTTCTGTTCTATGTTCAAAATGGGTTTGGTTCAATGAACTTTATTTTTTTGACAAGTAATGGAAGTAATATAGAAAACCGCCCGAGGGGGGCAAATCCATATACAAAGGGAGGAAAGAACCTAGGCTTTCCACTCCCCCAAAAAATCAATGTAGGTGCCTCAGTATAAAGGAAAGGTCTTTTTGACCTAGAAGAATAGAATGTGCAAAAAGGAATTTTTTAGTATATACAGGGGGTTTTCTTTCCCCCAAAAAATTATAAAATTTCTTTCTATCCAAATAGTCTAGATCATGCAAAGCGGCGCCATGCTCCAATTCTTTTTGGCACCTTTTCTGCTTGTCACACCCTCCCAGCAAATTAGGAGATCTTTTGAGCAAGCCGGCATCACCCATGCATAACCATAGGCCGAGAAATGAGCCCCCAACAATCCCAGGCCTTGCCACAATAGAGGAGGAAATGGTATGCCGATTCTGCAGCTGCCTTGCACAAGACGCATCTGTTAGCTAACCTGAAGCCGCGCCTCTGAAGATTGTCAATGCTCAAAATCCTCTCACCTTTAGGCCACCCAAGTGAAGAAGGCCACTTTGGTTGGGACTCCTGAGTGCCAGATAATCTCCCACGGAAAGGGATCCCCTGACCTCACATCCCTCATCAAGGCCCGGTAGGAATCCTTCACTGAAAAAGTATTATTCCCATTGGCGAGCCATACCATACTGTCAAACCTGCTTCTCCCCACCTTATGACTTTTCAATAAGTCTAATAAGTTAACCACCTCCTCCAGCTCCAATCAAAAAAGTTTCTTCTGAACATCGGCTTCCACACATTCATTTTTAAGAAATTTTTTGAGAAGTGTTTTGAAAAGTAATTTCTTGGAATTTGAACCATTGTTTGGATTGATTGATTTGAAAAAAGATAAAAAAAAAAAGTAAGTTATGTTTAGTTATATTTTTAAAATAAGATTTTTAATTTCAAATTACAAGATATGTGTTTTGAAATTAATTTTTTTTTTTAAATTTAGATTATCATATTGAAATACATTTTTATAATTTTAAAAAAATTAATTACAAAATTTTTTTAAAATATTTTTTAAAAAATTTTATCTAAATTACTATCAGGTAAACATCCAACATTGATCCATTGACAAGCCATTCAAATTCTTTTTTTTTTTCAAAATTATTATTATATACTAGAAAGCCTTGATTATTATTATTATTTTTTTTTATAGGAAAGGGTCATCCAATAAAAGGCATGGCTGACATGATCTTTATTTAGGAAGATCAACTGTTTTCCCAACGAATAAGACTGTTGACGGATTTAAGATCAATGTCCTATTCACTTGGGGTGAGTATTTATTTTTTAAATATATGAAATTTATATTTTTTATTATTTTATTATAATATTTTTTAAAAATCAAAACTGCCCCCCCTTTATTTGTTTAGATTTTAAAAATAAATTTTTTATTTTAAAATGTGGAATACGTTATTGACAAACTATTAATTTTAAAATTTTTTACTATTTTATAATTCAAATTATCATATCTAAATACATTTTCATAATTTTTAAAAAATCAATATTTTGAAACAAATTATATCTGAATTACATTTTCACAATTTTTGATATTCTTAAAAAATGTGATCGGAATTTAATACATTTAATTAAATATGATATAAAAAATTTAATTTTATTCAAATTTAATAATTAATTTAATAAAAATAACAAGATTTAACAAATTCGATTAATTAATATAACATATATTAATTATTAAATTATATAATATTTTTTAAAATTAAAGTTATATATCATAAGTTTGGCATATTATAAAATAATATTTTATATGAATAATATAAATTATAATATAATATTTTATAAATATAATATATATTAATATTATTGTCAAATCAAATAAAATTTAATTTGATAATTAATTTTTTGGAATTTGAACCATTGTTTGGATTTAATTTCTTGGAATTTGAACCATTGTTTGAATTTAAGATTAAGTTTTGAATTTTATTTTTTGATTGACTAAACAAACAAGTTTTTAAAATTTGTTTTTGAAAAATTTGCTTTTGAATTGATAACCAAACACCGCCTAAGCAATCTGCAACTATTATGTCCTTGGAGCTGGCCAGGGCATACACATATCCTTCCAGAATCTCACCCTAGCCCCATCTCCCACCGCATAGCCCACCCTAGATCTGAAACTCGCGGGCCCCTCCTGGATGCTCCTCCATATCCCACAGCCCCTCGGCCTTACCACATCCTTAGTGAACCAGCCGCCCCTAATGCACCCATATTTCAAGGACAGCACCTCCCTCCAAAAGGAGTCCACCTCCTCCCCAAAGCACCACAGCCATTTTCCAAGAAGAGCTTCATTAAAACTCTTCAAATTCTTCACCCCCAACCCTCCTTCCTGGGTAGGGGTTCAACAAACTTCCATTTGTCACACTAAATTGAAAGGCTAAAGAGGGCAAACCGGAGTCTAACAAAAATCAGAAACAGAATATCTATGTTGCAACGCAAGATGGAACCCCACTTCAACTCGTCAAGAAAGTTAAGAACTGTTATATCACTTCTTTGGAAATGATGTGGATCAATGCCTGGATAATGGTTTGTGGGGAGGAATCATTTGGTTAACCGGTTTCTCTACCAATTACTTTGTTGGGTTAGGAAATGTTTGGTGGATAGTTTGTAGACAATATCTGAAAACCAAAATGTTTCAAAACAGATAAATTATAATAGGTCAATAATAGGGGAAAACTTTGTTAATAAGGTAAATTCTAATCAAGTCAAGCTACCTAAGAATGACAATCAAGTTGAAGGAAAGGGAGATGGCAATTGTGAATTCCTGCCCTTTTGCGACAATATAAATGAAACAGTGCAAATATTTTGAAAAGAACTCTGCAAAATTGTGCAATCTCTAGGTCTCCTCTAGCATGGGATCACGAACTTATATGGGTAAGTGACCATGCAAAAAAGAAGTCTTTTACATCCTTTGTTATGCTGCTAGATCTTTCTGCTGCAGTAAACTTCCTATGGGGAGAGAGAAATGAAAGGATTTTCAGGGGGGGACGTAAGGATGTAGATCATCTTAGTAAGGAGATTTTGAGAGCTGTTAGCATGGCGGTATCTATCTGGAGAAATTTTCCCAATTGCCATGAAAACTGGATACTAAGTTCAAGCTCATGACTAAGAAGCATGGATACGGATATGAGACACAAATGTGACACAACACAGACATGCAAACACTATATTTTTAAAAGAAATAGGACACAAATGTATCAGGGACATGTTAAATATATATATATATATATATATTATAACCATCTAATAAAATCCTATCATTAATTCAATTAAAATTAGTATAAAAATATACAAATAACAAAAAATATTGTTGAGATATTAAAATAAATAGGCCATTAAATAAGAATTTGAGAATTTCTTCATTTAATCATTAACATCCATGATTTATGTTCCAAATCAAATTTATTAACTATTACATAAAACATATAAATATATATATATATATATATATATAACCAAAAAATAGAAGAGAAGGGGAGAAAAGAGGGAAAGTATTCAAAAGAGAAAAGAAAAAAAAAGGAAAAATGTGTCCAAAAATTTCCCAAACGTGTCCTAATGTGTTCGGGATATGTTTGAAATTTAGAAAAAAAAATTAGACTATTTTTTCGCTTGTCTGACATGTGTTCGAGACGTGTCCAAGATTGTCGGTGTTTGATATGTGTTCAATACGAATACGTGAGCCGAAATAGAGTGTCTATACTTCATAACTCAAAAGTCTCTACTAATATCTTTATGAAGAATTGGGATTAAATTATGGTTGTCAGAATCTGAGATGTGGCTTCTAAATTGATGATGCTTGTTTAGAACTAGAATTGATTTAAATTGGTGCAGATTGCTGTGAAGATTGGCCAGGTATAATTTTCATGTCTGATTCAGATGGTATGGATGATCTGTTGCTGTTAATGAGTTCGGTGGTTGGAGGTTCAGTGGGTCACAATACACTTGGCAGAGTGTTATTAAAAAGGCATTCTATTATGTGGTGCTCCAAATCCACCAAAGACTTGCTCGGTTGGTTGAGGCTGATAGGATTTCTATCGAGCCTCTTATTGATGGGTCAATATGTTGCAACCTTGTTTTGGAATTATTATTCAGTGGTCCCTTGGGACCATAGCTCGGTTGATTGAGGCTGATAGGATTTCTATTGAGCCTCTTATTGGTGGGTCAATATGTTGCAACCTTGTTTTGGAATTATTATTCGGTGATCCCTTGGGACTTAAAAGGCATTCTATTATGTGGTGCTCCAAATCCACCAAAGACTTGCTCGGTTGGTTGAGGCTGATAGGATTTCTATCGAGCCTCTTATTGATGGGTCAATATGTTGCAACCTTGTTTTGAAATTATTATTCAGTGGTCCCTTGGGACCATAGCTCGGTTGATTGAGGCTGATAGGATTTCTATTGAGCCTCTTATTGGTGGGTCAATATGTTGCAACCTTGTTTTGGAATTATTATTCGGTGGTCCCAAGGGTTAGATGGACAGTCACATCAATAATAGGGTACTGTAGATGTACATGTGACATATCATCTAACCTTTCATACCATTGTGACAGAATCATTCAATAATTTCTCCTCCTTTTGTCGCTTTCTGTTGATTTTGAATTATGATGGTTTGTGATTTTCTGGTGCAGGCTATTGTCTGCTGTTTCAGCTTGTTTGAGGGCTTCCCTTCCTCGTTTGGCTGGTTTATAAAATAACTTACTTACCAAAAAAGAAAAAAAAAAAGGTGACAATTTAGCTTGCAAAATTTTAAAACTTCAAATATATTTTCTTATTACATTGCCTTTTAACACCATTGATAGTTCTTGTTATAAAAAGACATAAAAAATTATGAATTTTATGAATATTTTTGGAAATAGGCTTATGGCCTAATCATTAATGATTATGATACTACAATCAATTCTCTGATAAATAATAATCTTTGGTAGCATAAAAATAAGACATGGATATATATTCTCAAGGATGATGAACTTTTTTGGGAGAAAAATATGTTTTGTACCTAATTTAAATTATAAGAGAACTATTAATTTTGGTTTTCATTACTAATAAATTAATATTATTAGTGATTATTAAGTTATTAAAAAAAAATGAAGATTCCAACTGAGTTTTGTGTGTATATAGACTTATATATACAAAGCTCTCTGTGTCGGACTCACATGCGAAGATACTCACAGCCTTAATGGGGACGTTTACCTCTCCTGGCAGCAATTTTGTCTCGAAGCCATTTAATACATATGCAAAATCCAAGATGTGTCCCTCCAATTGTGGACACCTTCTTCAATAATGCAAAGGTGTGAATCATCACCGATCATACTTGACTTCTTATCATCTAAAACTATTAATGTGTGGCCTTTTCAATTGTTGTGTACTTCTTAGACTGGTTGTGCTAGTTCTGCCACGTTAACATGACATATTGATGAGGAGATTTTTTTTTTTTTGGATGTTATAATATGTTATTTTAATAATATTTTGTTTTGTGTAATATGACTTATTTTTTTTTAAAATATTAAATAAATTTTTTCAATCTAAAAAATTTAGAAAAGAAATTTTTAATACATAAAAGTCTAATTATTAACTTTTATTTTAACACTGTTAAAAAAAATTACTGATTATACTAAATGACTTTCAATATATATTTGAAAAATAAAAAATAAAAATATATTTAATAAGTTTTTTAATCTCAAAAATCATAACATTTTATAAAATAAAAATTTATTTTTTAGACATTCTAGATAAATAATAAAGTGATATGATTTTTTTGGATTGAAAAGTTTGTTATATTTATTATTTAATATTTTCTAAAGTATATTTTGAAGGTTAATTTGATCTAATTAATAATATTTTTAATGGTATTAAAATAAAAGTTAACAATTAGGTTTTTTGTATTAAAAGTTTTTTTTTTAATTTTTTAGATAAAAAAAAAAGTATATGACAGATGTCATTAGATTTTTTAGATTAAAAAAATTATTTTAAGAATTTTTTAGTTTTATCTTTTTTTTTTTATTCAGACATTCTATGTATGACAGATGTCATTAGATAAGTATATTATTGTATAACGTAACAGACTCACTCAAAAAATATCTCATTAGTTAGCAGACTATAACAAAAACGTCTCTGCTAATAATTTGAGGACACTGCATGAAATGATCGAATTGTCAAAAGAGATGGGGGTCTACACTAATTTATTAAAAAAAATTAATTATGTTAAAAAATTGTATTTTAATATTGTGATAGAATTGTCAAAATTTAACATTTTTGTACTGTAATAATGTTAAAATATAAATTTGATAGAAATAAAATAACATTTAACATTGGAGATAATTTAAAATGCGATATTTTAAACAATATCATAATTATTTTTGTTCAAAATGATATCAACTTTGTTTTTTTTTAGAATAAGTAAGGGAGGAGAAGGAAAAGAAAAATAAAACAGCAGCTAAAGATACAAGAAAAGGCAACAGAGGCAATTACAAGACTAAGAACAGTAGAAAAAAAATCAATGGTTTCTTGATCATTTTCATGATTTAAATGAACGTCACATATATATATATATATATATAGGAATATATTTTTTTGCATATGTGACTTTTATTTGAACTGTTGGGACTATAAAGGCGGAATTATTAATGGGCTGTTCTGAGCTATAACTCACTTCAAATATTAGAAAAAAAAAAATTATATGTAAAACATTGATAATTTTTAAGTTAACTCACATTAAAATTTTGGTTCAGCCCATTCTTTATCTATTGAATTTCATCATTTCTCTTATTTTCTACTCAATAAAATTTGGCCACCTCAAAAATTTATGCCAAAGTTTTGGTCTAATTCAAAATTTTTCTACTAAAATTTTAAAATATTTTTTATTTTTCTCATTTTTTATTTCAAAATTTTTGCTCACGCAGAAAAAAACAGAAAATCTATTAAGCTTTATAGTCCTTTCCAAATTTCTTTTTCTAATTCCAACCATTAAATAATTACTCTGAGAAAAGAAGACAACTACAGGGAGCAATAATACAGGAAATAAGTGTTTACATTAGTATAAATCCGATCTAATGGTGGAGATGCTACATACACACACACACACACACACACACACACACATATATATATATACACATCGGACGATTCTTGCAGGGATGCAGACTGGACTGCATGGTGTTTGTGTATATATATATACATCGGACGATTCTTGCAGGGATGCAGACTGGACTGCATGGTGTTTGTCAGACCAATTAACCAATGTCCATTGTCGCACAGCTCTTACCAAACGGTCCAAACGAAACATCCTTTTTTATTTTTGCTTACAATTGTTCGAGTTTGGTAAGAGAGAAGGTTTCGGGAAAGGAGAAATGTTAGAGATAATGGCGAATGATCGTCATTCATTCATGATTTAATTCATGTTTATATTATATGTGTGCGTATGATTATACCTGATATCGATGTGTTTAATATATGCAATAATTAGATTTAAAATTTTATATTCGTAAATATTCACATTTGTGACTAATATTAACATTTTTTTTAAGAAATATTTTTTTTGGTAAATTAATATAAACCTCGTATAATTTCACTAATTTTTACTTCACATCTTGTATTCAAAGTCAATAGAAATAGTGTTAACCACCAAATTTAATTGAAAAATACAAACTATATTTTTAACACATAAAAAATTTTAGGATAAATTATATTGACTTTTTTTCAAATTTCTAACAATTACAAAAAATAAATTCTGAAAATTTTGAAATGACGTTATTCTACTTTATTTTCATTGACAAATTACAAATAATTCCCTTAGTTCATATTTTTTTTCAAAATGACAAAAGTATTCTTTCCTTTTTTTACATTTTTCTAATTTTGATCAGTTTTTTTAAAACTTTTTTTAAATGATTTTTTTTTTCATTTTAAATAAAAATAAATTTAAGATAAATAACTTAATACTTTTTTTTTGCTCATATTTTTTTCAATATTTATTTGAAAATGAAAAAAAAAAAGTTTAAAAAATTGGTCAAATTAAAAAATAAAATAGACACTTTCATTATTTTGAAAAGAAAAAAACTATATACTGAAAAATGAAATATTTGTAATTTATCAGTACAAATAGAAAAAAATAGTATCATTTCAAAATTTTCAGAAATAATTTTTATAATTATCAAAAATTCTTATAAAATGTTAATATAATTTATCCAAAATTTTATTTTCTGATTTCTAATTAAATTATAAAAAGTTGAGTAAAACCTAGTAAAGGTGTGAAACTATTTTATTTTTCAATGATGAATCAAGAGTTTAATTAATTTATACCCGATCTAATGGTCGGATGCTAAATCGGACGAATCTTGCGGGGGACAGAAATTTGACTGCATCTGCATGTGCATGTTGTTTTCAAACACGTTAATTAACCAATAACGTAATGATATATATGTGGCCGACTTTGGTCGATCGGTACAAGGACGGCCACCTCATCACTAAAAACCCATGTGCTTTTCTTCATAATCTATTTAATCCCAGCAGTTACTTGTTTCTAATTACATTTTTAGACAGGTTAACCAAACGGGTGCTTAAAAAGGAGACAAGATGGAAAAAAAAAAAGAAAAGGCAAAAGAAAGAAAGGAAGAAAGAAAATGGCTCTGCCTGATATGAAAGTATGCCTTTCTATCCTATCATACAGTTGTGATTCGAAAACAAAAAGGAGAAAAAAATGATTATAAACAGGAAAAAGCAACGGAATAATTCATCATAAGTTCTTAGGATTCGTTCTCTCTCTGTGTCCTCTTTTTGAGCGGAGAATGAAATCTCAATAACTTAGGTAGAAGAGATAATTAAAGGAGAGACCCCCTCCGACCATAAAGTCGTGATTGTCTATTTGACAATATCATCGGTAAGAATTAAATGCCAGAATGCCTATCCACATAAATCTCTGTGCCGACTGTTACAGTTAGGAATGGTAACAGAGTGAGTTTGAAATGGGGTGATCTTTTTTTAATTTTGACTTTATTTATATTCTCTATCCCTGTCTTCAATTCCGCCCCTCCCTTGACTCCTATCTTGTTTAGATGTTTATTCCGAACCTGACTTTTTTTATATTTCTCGACTTCACCCCGTCTTGCCTCAAACCCCGATATATATATATATATATTATTAAGTAAGTTAAAACTTTAATTTGTGAGTATTCACACTTATGACTCATATTAACATTTTTAAAATTGTTTTTTAGTAAATTAATATAAAGCTCTTATAATTTCACTAATTTTTACTTGACTTCTTGTATTCAAAGTCAATAGAAATATAGTGTTAACCATCAAATTTAATTGGAAAATACAAACTATATTTAACACATAAAAAATTTTAGGATAAATTATACTGATTTTTTGTGAAGTTTCTGATAATTACTAAAAAAATTTTTGAAATTTCTTAAATGACGTTGTCCTACTTTATTTTTATTGATAAACTACAAATAATTCCTTGAGTTCAAATTTTTTTTCAAAATGGCAAAAGTATCAATTTTTTTTTTTTACATTTTTCTAATTTTGAACAATGTTTTCTAACATTTTTTAAATATTTTTTTATTTTAAATAAAAATAAATTTAAGGTAAATAACTTACTTTTTTTCTCATAATTTTTTCAATATTTATTTGAAAATGAAAAAACAAAGTAAAAAATATTGGTCAAATTAAAAAAAATAAAAAAAATAAAATAAAATGGACACTTTTATTACTTTGAAAAAAAAAAACTATATACTGAAAAATGAGATATTTGTAATTTTTCGGTACAAATAAAAAAGAATAGTATCATTTCAAAATTTTTGTAATTATAAAAAAAATTATAAAATGTTAATATAATTTATTCAAAATTGTATTTGCTGACTTCTAATTAAATTATACAAAGTTGAGTAAAACCCTGTAAAAGTGTGAAACTATTTTATTTTTTAATGATGAATCATGAGTTTCAATTAATTTATACCCGATCTAATGGTCGGATCCTAAATCGGACGAATCTTGCGGGGGACAGAGATTTGACTGCATCTGCATGTGTATGTTGTTTTCAAACACTTTAATTAACCAATAATGTAATGATATGTATATGTGGCCGACTTTGGTTGATCGGTACAAGGACGGCCACCTCATCACTAAACCAGAAATTGTACAAGTCTGCCCCACAGTCACGAATTAATTGCCTTGCCTTCAATTTTGGGAATGGATATTAAAACAACCTCAAGCATTCCAAATGATCATTAAATTGAGTTAATTAATCTTAATTTTTCAAAAAAAATTATTATATTATTATAAAATCTATTCATATTTTTAATTTAAAAGTAAAAGATTCAATTATTTTTTATTTTAAATTCAAGCTCATTACAGTGACATATTTAAATGATAATAATATACACAATAACACATATACTTCCAAAATAATCTCTCTTTTTTTCTCTCTCTCAGACATTACTACTGTGGAGACTTTGGCAATAGATTGTATTAGCCAGACGTGTTAATGTGTCAATTTCACATGGGGTAGAGTTCCATGACTAGGGAACATTCAACCAAAGGATTCTATAGCATAAGAACAATGAGATAGGCACGATGATATGGCGGTGAAGAGGATGGGTTTGATTTACTCATTTGCCCAAACTGTATGAGCAGCAATGAAAGTGAAGGAGCCAAAAAAAAAAAAGTTCATCAAAGAAAGGTATGAAACAAATATGAGTAAAACTCTTGGACGAAAGCTTATAAATTTAGAATAGCAAAACAATAATGCACAAAGATCAATCAAATTCAATTGTGTAAATCATAACAGTTTTCATAACTAGTAAATTTTTAATCACTCATTTTTTAATTACAAATTTTTTTTGAAAATTTTTTGTAACTTTGAAAGTTAATTTTGAGTATCTAACATGTGACTAAAAGCTATATAAAACTAAAAATAATTGAAAATTTTCTCAATTTGTATAAATTTATAAAATTTCACAATTTCAACATGTGACTAAAAGCTATATGTATTTAGGAAAAGTATAAAAAGAGTGCTATAAGCATCAAAATAACAAGACAATATCTCAACTAGGTTATCATATTACAACCAGCCACCAAAAGAAATCATTTAAAAATTGCAGATAAGTCAAGGCCACAATATACTTAGAATCACCAAGAAAAACTATAGGAGTAATGCTACGGTCCCACTATTTTTATTATACTTTGATTCTACTCTCTTACATGAGTAGAACCCATTATTTATTAAATAAATAATATTTTTTCACAAATGTGAGAATGTGAGATCAAAGTAGAATAAAGAGGATGAGATCCCTAGCATTTTTTAAACCATAATAGTAGTAGCCCAAGACTCTAAGAACTAGATCCCACTTTGATCCCACTCTCTCATGTGGGTGAGGCTCACTGTTACTATTTATGAATTTTCTCATATTATCTCACTCATGTGAAAAATGAGATTAAAATAGAATAAAAAAGGTAAGATCCATAACATTGCTCATTTAAGATAATAAAATTTCTTGTGTTTTAGGAAAAATGTTATGTTTATAAGAGACAATCATTCTAATCAGATAATAAAATTTCTTGTGTTTTGGGAAAAATATTATGTTTATAAGAGACAATCATTCTAATCAAATAATAATGTTATATTTACGAAACACATCACTCTAAATCAAATAATGATAGAAAATGAGTTGAATAACTTCTTCCTATTCGTATAAAGTATATCGTATCAAAATATAATTAACCCAACATATAATCTCACATGCCTATCTCCCTCACCATTTGCTCTCTCTTTTACACACTAACTAGTTTCGTGATCTAAGGTTTTAGATTTGTCTAGTGCCATTTCATGATGGGAAGCGTCAACAGGGACGAAGAAGTTAACCAACCATTGTTGCAGAATTCAGCAGCAAACGCCGGCTTAGCCAAAAACCAAGTTGAAGAAGATCAAGAGCTAGACCTCCGAACAAGAGTCTGGATTGAATCTAAGCAGCTATGGCACATATTGGGTCCCTCCATCTTCAGCCGCGTTGCCTCCAACTCCATGAACATCGTCACCCAAGCCTTTGCCGGCCACCTTGGTGATGTTGAACTCGCTTCCATTTCTATTGCCAACACTGTCATTGTTGGCTTCAACTTCGGTCTTCTGGTATATATCACTCTTCCTTTACTTTTTATAAACACATAGTAAATATTGTCGGTTCATTTTATGATGACTTAAACTTCTAGAGTTGCTAGTTAATCTAATAAGTTATTAGAATTCTAGTTCGGATCTCACTCTTTCACACCTACACTTGAAGCACGTGAATCACTAAACTAATATGATTTCAGAATTCTGGTTCGGAGCTCACTCTTTGATACCTGTACTCTTTTACATCAGTGCTTAAACTTTCAAAGCAACTGAATCTGTATAGGAGATTTTGTATGAAAATTTTGTTTTTACTTTCTCTATCTAACACTTGTTCTGGCTTGGTGAAATAGTTAGGGATGGCAAGTGCATTAGAGACTCTCTGTGGACAGGCTTTCGGGGCCAAAAAGCACCACATGTTGGGTATATATATGCAGAGGTCATGGATTGTGCTCTTCTTGTGTTGCTTCTTGTTATTGCCACTATACATATATGCAACCCCAGTTCTAAAGCTTCTGGGGCAACCAGACGATGTGGCAGCGCAGTCTGGTGTGGTGGCTTTGTGGCTTATTCCATTGCACTTTTGCTTTGCTTTTCTGTTCCCCTTACAGAGGTTCTTGCAGAGCCAGCTGAGGACCGCCGTTCTCGCTTGGGCTTCACTGGTGGCTTTGGTGGTCCATGTGTTCATCAGTTGGCTTTTTGTATATCAGTTTCAGCTTGGTGTGGTTGGGTCGGCTGTTGCTTTGGACATCTCGTGGTGGGTTTTTCTTTTGGGGCTGTTGGGGTACGCTGTCGGCGGTTGGTGTCCTGATACTTGGATTGGTTTCTCGGTGGAAGCCTTTTCTGGGCTCTGGGAGTTTCTCAAACTCTCTACTGCCTCTGGGGTCATGCTTTGGTCTCTCTCTCTCTCTATACACATATACACACACACATATATATATATATATCTTCTTAATTATTTGGGTTATGTAATGTGTGTATTATTCATTCAGCTTGGAGAATTGGTACTACAGAATATTAATATTGATGACTGGAAACTTAAAGAATGCTACAGTAGCTGTGGATGCATTATCAGTCTGGTATGTACTAATTTTCTTTTTACTACAACCCCAATTGGTGAGAAAAATAGTATATATTTTTATTTTATTTTTCAATCTTAAACATAAGGCGATGAAATTTAATTACCAAAAAAGTGATTAAATTTATGAATACAAAGTGATGCAATTTATGCATGTCATGAATTCATTTACGTTATTGATGACCGTTTGTTATCCAAGAGAATAGGTATCGATAGGTTTTCATCATTGACACAGATTTGTTATTCCAAAAAATTTATGACTTCAATTTTATTTTTTATCTTTTTATATAAAAGTGTTATTGTTCTAAGGTTAAATTATTACGATGAGTCACTTTATGAGTCATTATTGAATATAAATAAAAAATTTTAGTTTATGAGTGTTTCATTCTTATAAACTTTCATATATAATAAATTAATTATTAATATATTTAAATATAAGTATTTTATCGAATTAAGTATATAATTTTTTTTTATTTTACATTAATTTATTATTTAATTTACTTATTTTTGCACAACACTGAATAAAATAATAATTTAAAAGAATCTGTTATATATACAGCTATCATTAATTTTGTAACGCAAACAGAGTACGTTTCACTCGTCATAATGTATATATATATGGTAAAGAAAATAATTAAATAATTAGACTGTCAATAAGTTGATGATTTGACGGCTAAATAGTTTACAGCTTGATAAAAAGAGATTAATTAAAACTTTAATATGGTTTAATTAACAGAGTGTTTGTTTGGCAGCATGGGCATTAATAGCTGGGAAATGACATTTGCTCTTGCCTTTTTCGCTGCAACAGGGTACTATTTTTGGTTTCTTCTTCATTGGATTCTTCTTATATTTAATTCATTTGTCTCTTGTATTATTATTATTGTTTGGCAGCATGTAGTATTTTTGTCTCTTCTTCTTCATCAGTATCTTTCACTATTTAATTCATTAACAAACAAACCACGAGTAATGCTAAACTACTGAAGCAATCTTCTTTTTTATTTTTGGATGGATCTCATGAAAACATAACTTTTTTTATTCAATAAATACAAGTTTGGATTGTCCTCACATGATACACAAGTTGAAGAATCATCTTATGTATTTATAACTTCAATTTTTTTTTGTGGGTATGTTTGCTTATGTGTTTATAACGATCATTCCAATCATTTTCAGTTGATTTAATATTGTCAGAATGAGTTATTTGGCTCCATTTTTAATTCTCTTGAAATTAGTTTAGGAGGTAATTTTTTTGCTAAATATTTGATTAATAACTTTTATTATTTTAAAATTTAATATTAATTAACAATATATTGGATAACTAACCAAATTCTCTGATTTGAACATACTTAAAAATTAAATAAAAAATCTAATAAAAAAGACTCTTAATCCACAAAATTTGGAAAAGTATATAGTGAAGTTGAAATTAAAATAAGATTAAAAGTGTGAGAAATTTTAAACCTAGGGGGGGAAATATATGAATTAGAAGTCTATATTTGAAAAAAAAAAATTTGAAACTACAAACAAAAATTTAAATGAAAAAATTGTTTTTTTTTTTTGGGAGGGGGGGGGGGGGGTTGGATATGAGGGGGCTGTGGCCCCTCAAACTTTTTAAAATTTGATTTTTTACCCATCATTTTATAAATTTTTTTTTTTAAAAAAATTAAAATTGACTTCTCAAATTTTTTCATATTTTTATAAAAGACCTTTTAAGATTTTAGATTCTATCACCGAGGGGGCAGAAGAGGCAAAGTTGGATATGAAGGGCGGCGAGGGGGGGCTATGGCCCTCCAAACTTTTTAAAATTTGATTTTTTTACGCCTATTTTATATTAAAACTTTTTATAAAATCTAAAATTGTTCCTCTAAAATTTTTCATATTTTTGTAAAAGCCCACCCAAGATTTTAGTTTTAAAATCTTGCCCCCAATGCTTTTGGTCTCGATCTGCCACTAGGGGAGGGGGTGAGATTTTCCCCTCTCAACCTATGCTTTAAATGAAACCATCCTAAATCTTGTATGTTTGTCAATATATATATATATATATATATATATATCAATGCATATACACTCTTAATACATGTATATAGAACTAGAATGCATCATAAATTATATTATTGTCATGGTTTTACATTTTTAATCAGTATATTTGAATGCACTTTTTGGGAAAAGATGGTCAAATTTTTTTTTCTTTCCAATTGTCATGAATGTTGAGTAATATTGAAGGCTTCCTCATCAATCCTTCCATACTTAGGAGGATAAATCTCGTGGGAGCTTGAATATCGAGTAATTATTCAGTGTGACGGTCAATTCACATCATTATTAGATGTGATGTGATTATCACTCATAGAGTTAATCACTCTGCTAAATTTATGAAATAAAACTTAAAATTTTATGAGAGATCGTTTCTTCACATTAGATAGTAATGTAACTTAATAATTTTTCAAACATATTATGTCTCACATCTCTTGTAGCACTTTGTTTACCATTCTTTCATAAGGATGAGAGTCATCATCTATGAGCTCATTAAGAGACCCACCGTGAGGTCTCACTTTTCTGACTTACAACGTGGTATATATAAGAGAGGTGAGATAAATAACTTAACAAATAAATTTAATTTTAAAAAAAAATAGTTATCACATTGAATATGGAGGTGCTATTCTTGCATATTAATTTGTTCTTCTTTCTTCACAAGATAGTGCACTTTAGAAGAAATTAAACAGTGTGATGGTTACTCCACGATTATTTGATGTGTGTCTATCGTCTCTTCTGAGTTTTTTGATTTTACGAGAAGGTGATCTATTGAATATTTTGAAATCTCATAGAGGCAATCACATACAACATATGATCACATGGAATAATCGTTTCATTGAATAATTTCTCGAAGTTTAGGGGATTGCATAGCAGTTATAGCTAGCAATTTTAGGCTTGTCACACCATTTGTAGGAAGAAATGAAATATTTTTGAAATGCATGGAAGGTTTTGTTGCATCTCTTCATATCTCACTTATTTCTAAGTGGTTTTCATCCCAAATGGGTAGTTAATTTCCAAAATTTCTTGCATGTGATGAAATTTACAGAGTAAGGGTTGCCAATGAGCTAGGTGCAGGGAACGCAAAGGCAGCAAAATTTGCAACCAAGGTGTCTGTGGTGCAGTCCACACTAATCGGCATCTTCTTCTGCTTAATTATAATGACATTTGGTGACAAGATTGCACTCATCTTCTCATCAAACACTGAAATTCTTGAAGCGGTTGATCAGCTCTCGTACCTCTTAGCCTTTTCTATTCTTCTCAACAGCATTCAACCAGTTTTATCCGGTGAGTTTGATCGATCTTCAACTTTGTGATTGAAAACGTCTAGCATTCTCAATTCTATAATGAGTAATGCTATGTTTACTATATTTGTTTATCAAAAATAGTTTAATTCCTTGCTGATTTAATAGCGTTGTAATGACTCAATATCACATCAGCAACTGAACTAATTTTGGTAAAATTTGAAAGTCAGTATAGGTTTTTTATTTTAAAACAGTTAAGAAGCTAATTTTTTTCATTTTTTACAGGGGTGGCTGTGGGATCAGGTTGGCAAGCATGGGTTGCATACATAAATTTAGGCTGCTACTACCTTATTGGGATCCCCCTTGGAATGGTGTTAGGGATGGTCTTCCACTTTGGAGTTGAGGTGTGTTATCTTCTTTTCATTCCCATGCTGCCATTAAAGAGGCACCCATCATACCTACCTGTTGACCCCATTAGGTTAACTCTGTGACTCCTTGGATACATATAGAAATGAATTATAGTTTCAAAGATAATAAATATACAGTCTACATGAACTTAAATTCCCACATCAAAACTTTCGGACTTCACGATTAATTATTCATTAGGTCGGTCATTCCATGTAATTATATGATATTAACATGTTTTGTGAGTGTCCCTTACAAAATTCAAAACTTCTTGTAATATATAAGAAAACACTGAATTCTGCACCAAAAAAAAAATCGTCACATCTGATACTAACAAAGAGCAATGCCAGACCTATGGGTACTCTAAGGGGCTGTGCCCCCTCCAAATCTTGAAAATTGAATTTTTTACACCTATTTTTTTTATAAATTAGCAATTGCCTCACAAAATTTTTCATAGTTCTATTAGCAATTCCAATAAATTTCAGTTTTTATGTTTTTGCCTCCAGTGTCCCTTATAAAATTCAAAACTTTCTTATTTTTCATGAAAAAAGTATTTATTAAATATATAAAAAAATACTGGACCTTGCAAAAGGAATCGTCACATCATATCTAATACTAAAAAAGAACAATTAACTGTCAGACATATGAGTACTCTAAGGGGCTGTGCCCTCTCCAAATCTTGAAAATTGGATTTTTTACTCCTATTTTTTTTATAAGTTAGAAATTGCCCCACAAAAATTTTCATAGTTCTATAAGCAACTCCAATAAATTTCAGTTTTTATAATTTTGCCCCCCTCCACCCACCTCCCTGGTCTAGAACCGCCACTAATGTGGAGTAACCGTCTCCCTCATTAATTTCTCGATCTCCACGAAGTACCTAAAACTGATAGATTGGATTTATTAGAAAGAAACCCAATCATGAACTATATCTTAGGTAAGATATTTGATATTGTCCACTGTCTTTATGAAATATAACTTTTAACATACATTGTAATATGTGTTCCGTATGTGAATGGCCAAACTATGCAGGGGTTATGGGGTGGGATGATTTTTGGTGGAACTGCTGTGCAGACGATAATATTGGCTTTCGTTACAATACGACGTGACTGGGAAAAGGAGGTAAATTTCTACAAAAATATACTTGCCAATATTTTCTCTTATGATATCCATAAATGCTGATTTATATATTCATTTTTCCATTTGCAGGCTGAGAAAGCTACCATGCATGTTCAGAAGTGGTCATGTCCCAGTCCAGATAATCAATCATAAGTTGAACATTAATTGTTATACTGATGGCATTTCTATGCCTCATCAGGTCTTTTGTATTCATAGGAACGTTTTATTAATTCAAATGAGAAACAAAATGTTATGTATACTAATTTATATCTCTAATGTGATATAGGATTATATTTTATTTTTGTGTAGTGTTAAAACCGTCATTTTTTTTTTTTTTTTGATAATGGAGTGTTTGAAACGGCTTCTGCACATTTCGACTAATGACATATTATCTTAGAATATAATTAGAAATATAAATTAAAAATATATGACATTATTCAACACCAAATCACTATCATTTTAGTATCACATCATTTGGAATACAAATTTGAGAAACAAAACATTTTTCTTCTATGTTAAACTCATACTTTCAATACATTCTCTCTCCCGCTGTCCTGTGTCAGTCTCTTCCTTTTAATAATCTATCATGATGGATAAATTTCTAAGACATTGTTCTTCCATGTTGATAGTTGATACCAGACTCTCCTAATTTTTTTTCTCAAAATCTAATTCCCTCCCCATTTTAAGTTGATCTATATATTCATAATCTCTTTCTCCATCATTGGTTTTTTATTTTATTTTTTCCTTTTCAAGAATTAAGAACAAAAGTTTCTTCTAACATGAGATTTCAAATTTTGTATATCTAATATCTATTTTTTTAGTTTGATATCTTGATCACATGAAGCTTACAAATAATTTTGGAATAATTCTTAATTTCTATTCCCAACTTTGCAGTAGTAAATTTTTGTTTTTTAAACGTTTAAGTTTTTAGTGGACGAGTGAAAAAAATAGAACATCAATTTGTATATCTATTTGCATCTTCAATTTGTATATCTATTTGCATCTTCAATTGTTTTATTTTCTCATTAGATTGATGACACTCAAGTGGGTACAACTTAAATTATAAAATTTAAGATAAATTATATTGAATTCTCTTAAAATTTCTGACAATTATATCAATATTTTATAAGATTTTTAAAATTATACTAACCTTTATTATTTTTACTGACAAATAACAAATATTTCCCCCAATTAATTACATTTTTTCAGATAAAAAAATTCATAGTTAGAGTAATAATGATAATTCTAGTTATAGTAATATTAATCATTTATTCGATGTCACGGGTATTCATAATTTCATTTCTAATGACACTTTTTTAATTAAAAATAATAATGAAAACAATCATCCTATATATTTTAATATTGAACCTAGTCACTATGGACATATTTGTCCCATTGATACATCTGAAGGAATCAATGCCGGACTTATTGGATCCCCGGCAATGAATGCTAGGATTGGTCATTGGGAATCCTCATAAAGCCCGTTTTATGAAATTTCTTAAAGATTAAAAAAGGTACGATGCTTTTATTAGTTTTGACAGTCATTCGTATTAAGAGAAAAAAAAAAAAAAAAAAACAGAGAGAGAATTTTTTTTCGACTTTATCTGTGTATCCATTATTTTATCCGTACAAAATAGATGAAATAGAACGATCTTAGGAAAGGTATAATGAAATTCTTTGACTGGTTCTTCCCGGAGGGAGGAATAATTCTTTTTTTTTTTTTGACTGATGGGAACAACAATAAATTCATTGACCAATTCTTTTAAACATTTTTTGAAAGAATTTTTTTATATTTTATATTTTATAAAAATAAAATTTTAATATATATTTATTTGAAAAAAAAATTAAAAAATTGGTTGAAATGAAAAAATATAAAAATAAAATAAAATGAAAGGAATAATTTTGTTGTTTTGAATAAAAAATTTGACTGAAAAAAAATATTTATAGTTTGTCAAATAAAATAGAAAATGTCAAGTGTAATTTCAAAAATCTCAAAAAAAGTCAATGCAATTGTTAAAAATTTTAAGAAAGATCGGTGTAATTTATTCTAAAATTTATTTTAAAAAAGTATAAAGTTTAAGCCAACTAATACTTAACTAATCAATAAATGCCCAACACACTTGGCTAAAACTAGTTTTAAATTTTAATTGAAACTAATAATTGCAAATTTTTTTTTTTTACCAACGAAGAAAAACTATTATTAATTAAAAAAAATATACAATTTGAAAATACAAACAAATCAACATGTAATAGGATTCAATCAAAATGGAGAATCCTCCAACCGAGTCAACAAAACTTATCCAATTTTAAGTTCATGAATAACTAAATTTGACCAATTTTTTGGATTTAATAGTCATAAATCACCAAAGTATACTAGCACCAACAGTATCAATATGGCCTCAAATTTTCTTTTCTAGCACGCATAATGGAACTTCACATAATAAGAAAAAAACACATAATCACGAATCATACTAAAAATTTAAGACACAACTTCATAAAAATAAAACATTCTACCATTCCATACATTAGTAGGACAAGAAAATCCAAAATTCAAAAAATTAAAGGAGAAAAAAAAAAAAGGCATGCATGCAGAAGAAAAGACACCCTAATTATGAAAGAGATGAAACAAACTAAAAGGGAGGATCTAGACACGAGATTGAGAAAATACTAGAGAGAGATTTTTTTTTTCTTTCCAGAGAGATGGAGGGTTGCAGAGACGGTTAGGATTCAGAGAGAGAGGGGAATAATTGCATAATTGATTTTCTACTTTCAAAATTTCAACCCCCAAAATTTATAGCAGTACCAATTTTAATGTAAGGATTTGGGGCAGTCTGAAAACTTTTTATTATTTGCTTCTTTTTTTTGGTGCTGAGTTGTTGGGTGTCCTTCCATAAATTATTAGTCCTTACAAATTTTCTTGGCAGGCGAGTTGATTCAATGCCAAGAAAACAATTATTTGCACGGTGACAAAGAAGAAAAACGAAGCACGTTGGTGTCTTCTTCTGAAGAGGACCACTGAATTGTAGACCCACCCATCTACTATTCCAAATACATTCCGGATTCGTCTGCACATCACTTGTAAAGCTAAATCATTCAGCTTTCTCTGCTGTCACTGCAAAACCATACCCCACAGCTGGTGACGAGGGAGAGAAGATAATGAGCCTATGTTGGTCACAGCCTCAGAGGTTGATGTCTACGGCCCCAAAGCCAATTAATGAATCACCACCATCATCTTCATACTTTCCAGCTGGCCAGCCATGTGAATCGTCTCTGCAGAAAGCAAGGGGCATTTACATTGCCATCCCCACATATACAATAAGTCTCGTTAATTGTGAAAAATTATTCAATATTGTATATATGTTGGATGGTTATCATAAACTTACAAAAATTTTTAATAAAAAAAATTTTGACTTATTTTTTTTTTAACTTGTTTTGTCTTCTTTTTTTTTTTTTTGTTATAACTCGTTTATATAAATGTATTACTTTTTAAGATTTTGACTTATAAAAAAATAATCATTAGAATAAAAGAAAAATTTCGAGTCTTGAGAGTTTTTTTCTCTCATAATTTTTTTGATATATAATAAATTGTTCAGTACTGTCTGTGTACTTAAACATCTAATCAAGTTATATAAATTTTATATTTTTTTATATATTTTATTTATTTGATATCGATTTATTATTTATTTAATTATTTTTATATTATAATATATTATTATTATTAATAAAAAAATTATTTATTAATATAGGTGCATTTCACCTGTATCAATGATGCAAGACAAATAACTAAATTTGTCAATGTGACCGAAAGCAGAATTATGATGACATGTATGACTGGTTATTCATCTAACCCAGGCGACCCCAGGCATGTTTGAGCCTGTCCTGGCACTCATATGGCCACAGCTTCGTGCTCACATGTAATGTGCTTGGATCAGTTCATTTACAGCCTTCCGACAGTTGGGGAACACTTAAATTGTGTTCAGACTGACAAAGTTGACTTACAGATATTATATTATCTCATTGCTTATTAATTTGCTCACCACCCCTCTACCCAACCACTCAGGGATCTGACCCAATTTTATTTTAACAAGTTTGTGTAAATTGTTTATACATATATTTTAAATAACATTTGATTCATTTAAATTTTAATAGTATTAATAATTACTATTTATTAAAATATTATTTTGTAATTAATTTATTAAAATATAATTATAAAAATTTCAATAATTCAACTGTACAAACTTAGTTTATCGAATATTATGTTAATAAAATTTTTAAAATTAACAAATATGTTTAATTTTTTTATTTAAATTTTAAAAAATAATTATGAGAAATAATGTCTTTGATAAATATTACTTTTGTATATAACTCTGACAAAATCATATACATACATATATACATGTCAATAAATCTGAGTTAAGTATCATATACGTACGACAAAATCATATATACATGATAAATGAAGGGTCCACCCATTAAAAACTTGTTGGAGAAGCATTGACCCATCCATTAAAAAACTTTTCAAAATAGTCAAAAATCCACTAAACCTTCCCCTGCCCATTCATGCATTCGCCTTACAGGACTGGCAGACCAAAAACCAGATCAAGACTAATTAATGCTTAAATATGTGTCAAGTGGACCCACAACGTGTGTGAGGATTGCCATGTGAACTGAGTCTGGAATATGACAACGCCATTCCATTTATATTGATGTGAATGGCTCGTTTTTGCTACGTCATTGTAATTAATATTAATAGAATTTAAATTTATAAAAAAAAAAAAATGAATAAGAAGAAACTGCATGAGTCGTACCAACTGATTGTGTTGGGCTTATGATTTTTTTAATAGATACATTATGATCGGTAATCCAAATTAATCAACTAAAATAGGTCACTTAAAAATATTGAATAATTTTGTTTTATTAATTAAATAATAAATCACATATATAAATATAATAATAATTTATTAGTATAATTATTCATTTAATTATTACAACTATTGTCTAAAGAATGGATGTGGTTACGGTAGATTTGACTTGTTATATTATTGGTTAATAAAAAATCATGATTATAAATCTAAATTCTATTAATAATAATTAAAAGTTGAAAAACAAACTCTTAATATTACAATTTACATGTAAAGTGTATATATATCAACGTTATTAGTTATAACATATATATATAGAAAAAAAAGTTTTAATGGAAAGAGTCTTATTATAAGTTTTTTGTTAAAATATAAAAATTTTGTGAATTTAACATCAGTTTTATATAAATATTTAAATTTAAATATTTATATTAGATTTTTTTGCTTTCATATATTGTGTCTATGTATTCTTTTCAAAAAAAACAAAGAAGGTACTTACTTTTGTCAGCCACGTGACGAGTGCACTGCTGTAACCAAAATTGGGCATTTGTTTTGGCAATAATGCGGAAACTTTTGCCTTTTCCTTGTTTCCCTTGTATGATCTTTGTTTATTGTGGACAAAGATTTCCCGCGACTAACGTCCAACAACTATCCACGTGTCTAAATTTTATTTGTAACATTGACAAATAATAGTTTTATTTATTATTATTTTATTTTTATATTCCTCATATGATTCACATCGAGATTGAGAACCCATTAGCCTTCAATTATTAAAAATAAATAAATACTTAAGAAAATGGGCATTATTGAGACAGGAGAGCAGCCTCCATTTGTTTTAATGTCAAATCTCCTTAGTTGCACGTGTCTCACGTTGCCCTTGCCATGGTTTGCAGAATTTTTTTTTCTTTTCAAAATATGATTTCTTTTAGAATATGTTTGTTTTAAACTTATATATTAAAATATGATTATTTTATGAAATTGTTTTTTTAAAAGATACTTTTATTTGTTTATATTTAAAAATAAAAAATTTTGATAAGTCTTTTATGTGTTTTTCAGAATTAGTTAGTCTTTTTTAAAAAATATTTTTTGAAAAAATGTTTTTAAAAATGTATTTTGAAAAGATATTTTTAAAAACGTTTTTCGAAAGACGATTTCCATATAAAATCTATTTTTCAAAGTTCTCAAATCAAATAAAAAGACGTTTTTAAAAACGTCTTTTTAAAAAAGGATTTTTATATAAAATCTATTTTTCAAAATTCTCAAATTTAATAATTTTAGCATTAAAAATATTTTTTTCTAAAAAACCGTTTTCTAAACAACCATAGATAAGTAAATAAATTGAAAAATAAGTTTTTTTTTTCACCATAGTCCCGGATTTAACTCATGGTTTTTATGCAAAAATAACAAAATAAATAAATTCTGAGAAAAACAGACATAAAATAAAAAAAATTAATTTTCCTATGTCATTTTTTTTGAATGCATATAAAAAGAGTAAATCACACTTATCTTTCCAAAATTTATAGCAAATTATACTATTCTTTCCTAAAATTTTTGAAATTACTTTATTAGACAATATACAAATATTATCTCTAGTTAATTTTTTTTTTTTATTCAAAATGACAATCACTAATTTTATGTTTTTTTTTTTTTTTAATTTTTACATTTTTGACCATTTTATTTTAATTTTTTTAGCTTTTTTGAAACAAATATTGATTAAAGCCTTCAGTTTTTTTATATAAAACAAAAATAAATTATTTTACCTTAAGCTTATTTTTATATAAAATGAAAAAAGTCTTTTAACAAAATTTGAAAAAAATATAAAAAAAATAAAAGGGACGAATTTTATTTGTTTGTTGGTAACATTAATTTTCTCTCTTATTAATTTTTATAACTATCAAATCAGCTATATGTGAAATAGATTGTTGGACAATTTAAAAGCATGTTAATTAATTTATTATGTTTGAAATTAGTGTATTGAAATAGATGTGTAAGTACAATAAGAAAAATAAAACTAAGTGTAATATACTTGAACCAATAGTTTTAATTAAGTATATAGCACAAGTTACAAAAAAAAAAAAAAAAGACCAGACATGACTCATATGCCCAATCGGAAATACTTGGAAAAAAACTTGTGAGTTGTATCATTAATCTTTATGCTAGTAGTATTGACTTTTTACTCAAATCTATTATTTAAAACTTTTAAATAATTGATTTGTCTTTGATCATAATAATTTTAAAGGATAAAAAAAAGTAAATTTTTGAGTAAAAGAATTAAAGCAATGCTAGAATTTTTAAATTTGTATTTTAAAATTTCATACTAAATGATATGTGAAAATCATACATATAAATTAAAACAATACTTACTTCTAAACTAAATAGGTAGAATTTTCTTATATTTTAGTACATATCTTAATTATAACATGTCATATATATATATATAATTTTTATTTTTATTTTTATTTTTATTTATTTATAAATTTTTAATAATTACATGATATTCATGTAATTACATATATTATAACTTAAAATTATGACAAATATCTAAGTAAGAGAAGGTTACTTCTGTCTAATTTAGAGCTAATTAATTATTTATTAGTAATAATATGATTTAAAGTATTACAATTACTAAATTAATAATAATAAGAGGTAAATTAATAATTACTAGGCATGCCCTGTGCCGTTAATTTCACATTTTTTTTTATACAATAATGTGGAGACGTGTATTATACATATAGTGTACAATTAACCACTTGAATAAAACTTGAATAATGGTTAATTTCGACATTTTGCACTCTTTCTGTCTCTTTATATGCTCACGAGCCTACGCTTTTAGCTTTGCTGAAAGAGTTTCTTACATACAAGAGTGTCAACATGGCCGGGAAACTTAACCAGCCTTTGCTTCCACATTTAGGATCAAACGGCACAGGGACAATCAAAGTTGTAGAAGATCAAGACCAAGACCTCAATAGAAAGGTCTGGATTGAATCAAAGAAGCTATGGCATATAGTGGGTCCCTCCATCTTCAGCCGCGTCGCCGCCTACTCCATGAACGTCGTCACCCAATCCTTTGCCGGCCACCTTGGTGAGGTCGAACTCGCTTCCATCTCCATCGCCAACACAGTCATTGCCGGCTTCGACTTTGGCCTCCTGGTACGTACCCCCCCCTCTTCTCTCTCTCTATCTCTTTATATATATATATATATATATATATATACATGTTGATTCTTCTCTAATCAAACACTTTTGTTTTTGGTGAATTAGTTGGGTATGGCGAGTGCATTGGAGACGTTATGCGGGCAAGCTTTTGGGGCCAAAAGGTACCACATGTTGGGTATATATATGCAAAGATCTTGGATTGTTCTATTCTTGTGTTGTATCTTGCTGTTGCCACTCTACGTGTTCGCAACCCCATTTCTGAAACTTCTCGGACAGCCCGACGACGTGGCCGAGCAGTCAGGACTGGTGGCTCTGTGGTTTATCCCGATGCACTTCAGCTTTGCATTTCTCTTCCCAATACAGAGGTTCTTCCAGAGCCAGCTGAAGGCCGGCGTGATGGCCTGGGTTTCGCTGGCGGCTTTTTTGGTTCATGTCTTCATCAGCTGGCTCTTTGTATCTCAGTTTCAGCTTGGGGTGGTTGGAATCGCGGTTGCGTTGGACATCTCTTGGTGGGTTTTGGTTTTCTTGTCGTTGGGGTACGCCGTGTGCGGTGGCTGTCCTTTAACTTGGACCGGTTTCTCCATGGAGGCCTTTTCTGGCCTCTGGGAGTTTGTCAAACTCTCTGTTGCCTCTGGTGTCATGCTCTGGTATGGTTATATACAAATGCGTCTATGCAATTATATGCATATTGACAAAGATGTATATATATATATATATATATATATAGTACACATTTAATTATAGAATACATATATATATATATATGCATTACGTGTATATATATACTTACATAATTCTGAATACTATATATATATAGGTACTAATCTATGTATATATAGCAGTTATAAATGTGTGTATATATATATATATATACACACACATATATTAGTATTTTTATGGGAACTTTTTTCTTGGTTCATGCAGCTTAGAGAATTGGTACTATAGAATATTGGTATTGATGACTGGGAACTTAAAGAACGTCACCATCGCTGTGGATGCATTGTCCGTCTGGTATGTAATTTTTCCAAAATAAAATAAAGTTGATAATAAAATAACATGGATTAATTTTACATTCATGAATATTAAATTTTGACATATGATAAGAATAGTAGGTCGCAAATCAAATTTTAATATGTATGAGTATAAGTTTTTTTTTTTTTTTTTAAATTTTCAGTAACTTTTCTCTCTAGTCTAAAAATGCCGATGAGATTATTTTTTATCTGGTTTTTCTGTTTGCTCCTATAACTTTTGCAGCATGAACATTAATGGGTGGGAAATGATGATTCCTGTTGCCTTCTTTGCTGCAACCGGGTACTTTTTTTTATCACCTTCTCTTCTTTATTATCTTTTTGTATCTAATGATTTTTTTTTGGGGCCAAATTCACCTAATGTATTAAATTGTATCCAATTTGTATTAAATTATTGATATGGTAATTAGTGATAATTTTAATATTTAAAAATTCAACCTCTAAAAATATATTTTGAAGTAGCAAATTTAATCTAATAATATTTCATAAGCAACAATTTTTATATTTAAATTTAAGAAGCTATTTGGGAATTCTTTAAACTGGATCAGATGATTACCATTATGTTTATCTAATTTTCAAAAAAATTAACCTTTCTTTATTTTGACTATGTTCAGATTCTAAATATTTTTTATGAATAAATATTAATTATTCTATTACTAAAATGTACTTATCTTTTCCTTTTTTTTGTTAATAGAAGTAGTATTTATTTACAAATATAACTTATATATATGACTTGCTTATTTTCATTTTGGATAGATACAAAATTACTTACTCTTGTTTTGAATAGATTCGAAATTATGACTTTTTTTTTTTTTATAAAAAGAGATATGAGATATCACTCGGTTACTGAAAATTTCAAGTTCCTAAATTCATTGCAACAATTTCAAGTCCTAAGTTTTTTTTATTAATGAGTGAACTAAAATTTATGTATTATTTTATTTAAAACCATGAAATAATCACCAAAAAAAGAAAAAAAGAAAAAGCAAAGCAATAATTTCAACCAAGGGAATGACAACCACACATGAATAACAAAATACAAAATGAACCCAAATTGAAGCTCATTAGTAGCCATCACCAAATCAAAATAAAAAAACAAACTTATTAAATTTAAACCAATGAGAAAACGGCAGCAACGTAACTACTAATGAATATAAACGGACCAAATGTTTTAAATTGGGGACATATAAATAATAAAATTTATAATATGTGAGATAGATTAATATTTTTGTAAAAGGTGTGAACAATATTTATTTTACTATTTAATTTTAGTTTATATTTTTAATAGTATTTTAAATTTTATATAAAATAAAATAAGAAAAAATTCTTTATATAATCAGTTCTAAATAATTGAGTTAGAGTTAAAAGTAATATATATGTTAAATTTTAAATAAAATAATTTATTTATATATTTATGAGTTAGAGGACAAAGAAATCAAAGTAGGTCACCAGTCCCTCTTCAAAATAATAATAGAAATAATTAATCAATCACTGGATTTCGTGAATCAGCGTGAATCAGATGGGTCAACCTGTCTCCTAAAAGAAATACTTTGTCTTTTATTTTTTATTTTATATTGGCTGAAAATCCTTTTCTTTTTTTATATTTTAATAACTTTTTTAAGTGTCGAAATGGGATAGTGTGTAAGATGTCGGGGTTAAAAACGTTGCCCAAATCAAGACTTGCTCGACTATCTATGACCAAAAATGATTTATGAGATAATTACACTTATCTCTCTTGAAGTTTTTGACAATTGTAAAAAATTTTTTTATAGTTTTTGAAATAACACTGTCCCCTTTCTGGTTTCAATGCCTATAACAAATTACCCCCTGCCGTTAGTTGACCTAACAGAGTTTGATGATGTAAGCAATTTTTTTGTCTAAATGCTAATTTTGTCCCTTACAAATTATTGTTAAATAACAAAACTACCCTTACTTTAATAATAATTTTTTTAATTAAAAAATACTCTCTCTCTCTCTTAAGAATACAGCAGATACTCTCTCTCTCATTGTAATTTGATCGAAATTTCCAAAACTCTTAACAGAGCTTGCCCTGAGGATATCCTCTGTTTCTCTTTCCTTCTCTCTAAATTCATCCCCCGGTAAATATAAAGACCTGACCCATTTCTCTCCATCTCTAAACCAATTTGTTTCTCTAAAACTATGCTTTTACAATATTCCAGGAAAATCCAGCTCCAAGAATAGATAGATGATAGATCTTGGTCATTTAAAGCAAATTAAATAATTTCTTTCATTCTAACCTGTACAAGATATATTCTCCCCAAAGAAGAAAGATGGATAAGTAGTTTCATGTTTGTATATATGGCTATTTAATTGAGAAATCAGAATCAAAACCACCATTCAGATCCAACTACCAACAATTTATCAACGCAAACTGCACAAACGGCCAATATACAGGAACGCAAAAACTTCTTATTCATGAGTACAGAAATGGAGCATAAATGGAAAGTGATTTTGATGCTAAGAAGTGAGGACTACAAACAGTAAAAGTTGCTTCTGCCCCTCCAATCCAAGCAATAAACGTCATTCAAGTATAAACGTATTACGAACACACATGTGAGCCCAGAAGTAGTGAATCCAACTAGAAGCATCTGATCCAATTTGAGAAGAATTCGAACTCAAAACTCCAAAATTGTGGCACACAAAGATCGGAATCTTAACTAAGAGCCAGTCAGGGATGCTATGTTTGTTTGGATTGACCCAGACCTGTAGTGGATGACCCCAAATATAGTTTATTAGGATCAGGCTATAGGTCAAGAATATCTCAAACTGAAGTTTATTATTGTTTAACTGGGTTGGGAATTTTTTTGAGGCAACAGTTTACAGCATACACACATAAGCTGGAGGTAACAGTTATGATTATGAATGTGAGTTTGATCTGGTTATCTAATGAGTGAGTCAAATTCAATCCTTGTAAAGTTAGACGACTTTGGCTGGGTTTTGCCTAAATTGAATATGTTTATATATATATATATATATGTTTATATATATATGTGTAGCAGCAGGGATATGTGTATATATGTGTGTGTGTGTGTGTGTGTGTTTGTGTAGCGGTGCAGCAGGGAGAAGTGATTATTGGAGGAGGAGGAGGACAGGAGAAGTGAATTGGGGTTAGGGTTGAGGGGATTTGGATAGAGAGAGAGAGAGGATGGAGGAGGAGAAGGAGAAGGAGGAGGAGAGAGAGTGTTTTGGTTTTTTTCATAAAATTATAATATTAAAATAGAAGAGTAAATTAGTAATTTTACTAATTCGGTTAATAGAGTTAAAGAGACAAGACTGACAGGGGGACAGTGTTATTTCAGAAACTATAAGGGAGGTTTTTACAATTGTCAGAAACCTCAAGAGAGGTAAGTGTAATTATCCCATAATTTATTAATTTCTGTTTAATGTATTCAATGTATTCGGATAAATGAATTAATAACACATAAATAAAAATAAGGTTAAATATTTTCTTTTTATTTGAAATTTTTAATAATTATAAAAATATTTTTTTTAAATAATATTAACTTTTCTCATTTTTATTGACAAATTATAAATATTTTTATTTTAATAAATTTTTTTTCTCAAAATGATAAAATTTTTTCTTTTATTATGATTATTATTTTTTACATTTTTTTAATAATTTAATCAAATTTTAATATTTTTTTAAAAATAAATATTAATTAAAATCTTCTTGAACTAAAAAAATACAAGTTATTTGTCTTAAGTTAAAAAAATTGACGAAAATTGAAAATAGTACTTTTGTTATTTTAAATAAAATTTGGACTAAATGAAATATATTTGTAGTTTCATAATAAAAATAAGAGATGTTAGTGTCACTTCAAAAATTCAAGACATGTCTTTTTAATTGTCAAAAATGTCAATTGCGATCACTGTAATTTAACAATAAAAATATTAGTATAATTCACATATTTTGTTCATGTATTAGATCATCTCTAAACGACAAAACTAAAAAAAATTTTACAAAGTTATCATTTGTTACCTAATATATAAATTTGCTACTTACATTAAAATTGGACACTCCACTATAAATATTAAATTTTTATATTTTATATTTTATATTAACAAATAGATTCATTAATTTTTTATATAAAAATAAAAGGATTTTATATATTTATTAGGTTTCATAATCTTTTAATAAAAAAAATACAATTACAATTCCTCTCTCTTGCTAGGAAATTTACTATTTATATTTGATTCATTTCTTGGAGGCCACTTTACTGACATGACCTATCAAATACACAAGTCTCAAAACTTTGCTATCTCTTTGATAATAACCTTAGTCACTCATTGATTTCAGACTTTCAAGTACATGGCACCTGAATCGATGAAATTTTTTAATCTATGACAGGTCATGACTTATTAACATATTTATTAAAATTAAAATTAATCGGTTAATTCAATTGGTTAATTAAAAATTAAATTAGTTTAATTAAATAAATATACTAATTTTATTAAATAATAAAAAAAATTAATTGAATTGGCCAATTTTTTTTTTTTAAAAAAATGATTAAATCACTTTTTTATTTTTTTATTACCTACAATTTTTTTTTACAAAACTTCTTATATTTGATGATTAAATAATAAAACTTGATATAAAATAGAATATTATTATATGTATTTTTGTTATACAAATATATAAAACTTATATATTAAAATAATTTTAACAGTGATGCTTATAATTTGTTATTTATCAACAAATAAAGTTAACACCCTCCCCATGTCACACAAGTAATCCTTTATTGTACATAAAAAGTACATAATATGTTAAAATATAACATAGTAACATAACAAAGTATTATACATAAAAGGTACATAATATGTGAAAATATGATATAATGACATAACAAAGTATGAGACTAAGAGTTAGGATTGATTAATGTCAGTACATAATATATGAAAATATGACATAATGACATAACAAAGTACGAGACTAAGAGTTACGATTGATCAGTATCAGAATGTCCAGAGGGAGGAGGGACTTGAAGTCAAAATTTCTTATAATCAATAATTTGATACTATGCTAGATTATCAGTTGGTTCAAAACTTAAATAATTAAGAAAGCTAACGCAGGTTATTGGATTATACAGTGGTCATGACAATTCTGACAGGTGATACTGTCATGGCATGTTTCAAAACTTGACAATATTCTATTGAAGCAGTTTCCAAAATAATTGAAAGTTCCGTTGCAAATTCCTCATTTGTCACTTTTCTGAGATTAATCCCAAACGGGTTTTTTTTTTCTTCTAAGTTGATTTTGATGAAACATACAGAGTAAGAGTTGCGAATGAGCTGGGCGCCGGGAATGGAAAGGCGGCAAAATTTGCAACGAAGGTTGCAGTGGTGCAGTCCACAATAATAGGAGTGATATTTGCTGCAGTGATAATGATTTTCCATAACAAGTTTGGATTGATCTTCACATCAAGCCCTGATGTGCTTCAAGCAGTTGATAAGCTCTCCTACCTATTGGCCTTCACCATACTTCTCAACAGTGTTCAACCTGTTTTATCTGGTAAAGTTTTGACCTCCAATGCTACTTTGTGATTATTCTAAAGATTGAAATGCATGTTTTGCATTCTTGTTTTTGTGTAACAGATGATGAGACCAATTATTTCTTCATTTCTACAGGTGTGGCCGTTGGATCTGGTTGGCAGTCAACGGTTGCATATGTAAATTTGGGCTGCTATTACCTTATTGGGGTACCCCTTGGAATTATTTTGGGGTGGGTCTTCCACTTTGGTGTTCAGGTATGTCATGTTTCTTTTCACTCCCTTAGTGGCATCATGGAGTTTTTTTGTTTTTTACCGATACATTGTACAATTAATTAATACTTTATAAGTTTACACGATATCTTTTAATTTTAAACCTTGTATAAACCAACAAATTGCAATAAATACATTGCTACCTAGGTTGCTCTCTCTGTTAGAGATGGTCCTACCAATCAGTTGGCAAGGGGACAGTTTAATTAACAAAAGCTTTTTTCAATAAATCAGGTGCAAAAATCGATCCAATTAGTATATGTTGTGTACATGGTGTCTAACTTTATGGAGACAAAAAAAATAGCTTTTACTTGCATGACATAAAATTATTGGCTAGACTCGTTTCGCCTAAATTTTTTCCTTAATTGTTGATTGAATGTCCCAATAACTAAGAAGTAGGTACTCCCGTGCACCTATAAATGAGCCTAGTTTGGATCCAATCCAATAAGACTTGGACCCTGTGCAATAGGAATAGTGGGTTCAGACCGGATTCTGGATCTATTAACTCTCTTTTTTGCTAAGCATAGATCCAGATCGAGTCGTATATAGGTATTTGACCCACTAACCCGACTTTTTTTTTATTCATTTTTATTTTTTTATCACAGCTATTGAGAGGGATAGTGTCCACCAGGGTTTGAACCACGGCTCTTAAAACTAGCCCACAAAACTAGGATATTGTTGATGCTCCAACATTTTATTAGCTTCTAATTTTAGTAATTTCTTCTCAAACCCAGCTGCTGGCTCATTAGGGTTTTTAACTTTGTGACTCCATTGTTATAGTCAGGCAGAAATTAAAGTTCCAAATAAAATGGAGATACAGTCTACATTCATTCAGCCATTCAGGCTATACAGCTAAAAGATTCCCATAGTTAAAGCACTGCAACTCATCCAGTTCCTTCTAATCATAACTTGAAAATTAGGGAGAAACTATTCCAACTCTCATTAAGGTCTTTTTGATCACTTACGCTTCCATTTACTCTATAAGTGCGAGTGCAAATGGAGTCATGGGAGTGGGAAAAAATATCTCCTCCAATTATTATTATTTTTTTTAAATGATAAAATTGTTTATTTTATTTTATTTCATTTTTTTATATTTTTCAATTTGACCGTTTTTTTATATTTTTCATTTTCCAATAAATATTAATCAAAACCTAAAATTTATTTTGTTATTTTATAAAAAAATTGATTACAAGAGAATATTTGTAATTTGTCACTAAAAATAAGAAAAATTAGTGTAATTTTAGAAACTCTAAAAAATGTACATATAATTCCAAAAATTTTAAAAATTGTCCATATAATTATAAAAAATCTCAGCAGTCACTGAATTTTACCAATATATATATATATATATATTAAAGTTTATATAGATTGTAATCAGTGTTACTGCACTTTGACTGAAAATTGAATCCAGGGTATTTGGGGTGGGATGATATTCGGTGGAACTGCTGTGCAGACCGCAATATTGGCCTTCATGACAACACGGCGTGATTGGGAAAAGGAGGTAAACTTGAACAAAATTTTACTTGTTAATTAACACACACACACACACACACATATATCCAATATTGTAAACCTTTGTTTTTCCATTTTATGGGTGGATTTGCAGGCAGAGAGAGCGGCCAAGCATGTTGACAAGTGGTCAAGTCCAAATTCAGATGATCATTCATAAGTTGGACATCTATTGCTATGCTGATGCCATTTGTATGACTGTGAGGTCTACTGCATATGGGGCTGCTTTTTTCCTCCCTGACACTGGGCTTCTGGGAGGGCTTTTTATTTTTTGAACTATTTTCATTGAAAAGAGAATGAATCTGATTCTTGTCTTATTTGTGCTTTAAAATTTAAATGTTTTCAAATCTCTGTTTCATGGTTAATATCCCAATTTGATTAGGTAGGGCGCTCAAATGCTAAAGAAAACAAAACCAAACGACATTCCTTAATTTCATGGAAATCTAAATATGTTCCAAACAGCTTGGAAATAATTTTTGAATAATTATACTAACCATCATGAGTTATTTAATAATTATAGAGATTTTTTCTATCTTTTTTGAAATTATATTAGCTTTCTCTTTATTAAACTGTCAATATATAGTGTTAAAAGTATATTAGGGTTACATATATAGTATTGTATAATTCTCATAGGATTACGATTTCATAGTTTATTTCCTTTATTTATACTTTTCATGTACAACCTCGTAACCCTCCTATATTAGGAGCTTTCTTGTTTAGTTTCTGAAATGAATTTAATCTAATACAATGTAGTCGTTTGAATTTTTCCTTCTCTTTCTCTTCTCTTTTTCTTTTCTGTTTCTTGTCTCTGTATTTTATGTTCTTCTACCAAATCTAACATATAGATTTTTACTTTCGAACATTAATGATATTAGATTTTCAATCAATTTTTTTATATGACTAAAATATTTTTTATATTACACAATTAATTATAAAAAAGTATCACTTAGAGAGAGCGGAAATAGAATTTAAGACATCCCTACGAAAATACCAAAAAAAATAGAAAATTGAGATGGTCAACTCTAAATTTTAAATTTTTTTTAACAGAGAGACAAATAAAAAAAAAATTTCGTAAACCCGTCACCCCCATTGAATCCAGTATTCTGGCATGGATTATAGTTAGTTTAAAATTATAATGGATTCTAAATGTTTGAAATTCTGGAGAAATATAAACAAAAAGCTAATTTTTATGTTTTAAAAAGTTGAAGTGGCATAAAATAAAGCTTTAACACTTTGAACAGTTTAGTGAGTGTTAACCTTCTAGCCTTGTTCTACCATATATAATCCTAGCATTCTGAGATAGCATGTGGGGGCACAACTCACATGAGGTGTTAGCAAGAAAACAATACTTAAATAACACATTTCTAATATAGCTCCCTTGAAGCCCTTTGTTTTTGGAGTCCCTTTCTGATGTTTGGATTTTGAATGTTATTCAGAAAGCTTGCATTCATAACCAATGGCTCCAGTTGCTTGCCTACGACTCCTCCCAAAATAGCGGTCATCAGTTTGACTTTCACATTTTTATCAAGAAGATGTGTGATTAGTTTGTTTATTCTAGTCATAAACTCTGCTTGAGTTTGCCTTTTCCAAAGTCCAGATTAAAGTGACTTGTGTGATGGTTACTGTTCTTTGATATCTGATATCACTTATAAGTTATTTGATACTCTTGTATGCTGGAAGTTTGTAACACATGTAATGTAATCATCACCGTAATAAAAAAGTTATTGCATTCATGTGTATATATATATATATATATATATATATGAAAAATCAAACACCTCAAATTAATAATCTCAACTACTTTAGACTTGACCTAAGCCATTTTTTGGGGCCAAATTAGCAAAATTAGGCCTTCAATTACATGTTTTTGTTATTTTAGGAAAATTTTGTTTTTGCAATTAATTCACATAGAAAATTCAGATTTTGAATTTTAGAGGATTGCTCTCGTGTTGTGGCGAATTCCATATTAGGAATTTGACATACAATAGTCATTCAAACTATGAGAAGCTGAAGGCATGGCTTAAAGAAAATTCTACATATAATTGCATTATATATCAATTCAATTCATGGTTGGCACAAAGAAGTAAGATAAGTGACTGCTTAATTTCTTGTTTTGATTTCATTTTTTTTTTTTTGTTTTCTTTTCTGATCTTTGAGCTTTTGGGTCCAAATGAAATGATAGTACTGATTTCATTCTTTATGAAGTTTGGGTGTCTCTCTTTCTAATATATCCATTTCATGTTCTGTTGAATCATCCGCCATGGATTTGAAGTATGAACAACTGCTCATTCTGAAACACAAATCCAATTTCCAGTGGCTGATTGGCAGTTGCCTCCCAGACTTTGATGTTTCTCCCTGCTACTGACCATTTTTCCTGATAAAAGAAGGGTTCGCCTAAAAGCAGCGGGCCAGGGCCTAGGCTGGACTCAGAGAACCGACTATTGTATTTGGGCCGGAGTTTGCTGTAAGTTGCTGAAAGGATCTTGGTATTGTTACTAACCAACTTAATAAAAAAAAAAACAAGATTTACCAGCTTAACTCAAGCTTAACTCAAGCTGCATCTTAATGAAAAAGTTGTGACCACCATCCAGACGTATGGCCAAATGATAAAAACGTTGATGATAAAATCCAAGCGTCTCGAGTTCGCGTTTCTTCTATGTCGATCGTTGGTAGTTAAAACATAAAAGATGAGTCTGACCAAAAAAAAAATTGTGACTAATAAATATGATTTGAATTTCTACCTATTAATATTGTATAGAATAATCACAAATACTGTAAGTCTTTCTCATCACTGGGGAAGTTAAAAGAGTCCTTTATCAATACTCTACAATTCAAAACCATTATATGGTCTCTTGATAGAAATGCAAAAGAGAGAAAAATGGACGATTCTTTTTTTCCAACGAAAGATGTAATATTATAAATTATTAGTTTACAAGTTCACAGAAATATCTCAATTCTGGATCATGGACAACCTAATAACAATAAACATAAAATCCAAATCAAAGTTGGGAAGAAAAAAATATAATACACATAATCTAGTAAAGGGAGGTGAGTAAAAGTATAGTTCACAATTATCAACTAGATTAGTCCCAATTGAAAAGAAAAAAAATATTAAACATAGAAATTAAAGACGAAAGAGAGAGACTTGCCTTATATTTTCATGGTTTTTTATTTTTTATTTTTGAAAAGCTATATTTTGTACGTTATATCATAATACCTAAAAACTTATCTAAAATATCATCATAATATATGTTAGAATTAGCAACTATAATGATTCGTTGCATTTGAACTTTTGAAGGTGTCAAGTCAACCAGATCCTCACCCTCACCCCTTTATAGATGGGCAAAAGGAGGTCAATCCTAGTTGGGGTCCATTTAGATTAATGAATCAAAAACATCAAACCAACAGATGGATTTGAGTCTGCTATCATAATAAACTTTTCAAATAGCTCAAAATAGTGAAGTTTTGTTACTTCTGAAGTTACTGTTTCTAAAAGATATTTTGTTTGAGAGTTGGCTTAAAACCCGTGGCTGTCTGACTCTCTTTTTGTGGACTATCGTTCACAAGCGCTGCAGAACTCTCCCAACCAGATGGTCAATCAGGCAGCTTTTTTTCCAACTGAAACACATGCAAACAGTACCTTTTATGGTAGAATTACGTTCAGTCGTAAAAGTCAAAAACTCATGATTTAATTGACATGAACATGTAATTCATGCATTAATATCATGTGCACATATAAATTATATGCTCTAATCAAATTATGAATTTTCTAACAATAACATTTCTCTACTTTTTATTTAGACCAACTATGAGGGTTAAATGTTAGTGTGGAAGTAGTTACCCTCAACAGTTTGATTTTGTCTTATATATTATAAGATATGCACCATCCAATCCACTATGTATCAAAGAAATTATAAGAACAAATTATTCACAAACTCAAGAACTCTTTTACACTTAATAACGGTTTACACAAAATTGACTCTCATCTTATAAGAAGAAACCCTAAAAATAACACCCTTATATATATGCGGGTTAAAAAAAAAACAAAACAAAAGGATAAAAAATATCCAAACAAAACAGCTCAAATTTTTTTTCTTCATACATTTCACATTTTTCAGGTGGCATCGACTCATCAACAATTTAGATGAATTCATGATAACTACCCAATACGATCCTAACTTTGATGCCACATACGTAATATATATTATTTGCTTTGAATTGTCAATTCCTAGCTAGCCAAAACTTCCAAACTCATACGACAAATTTTCACAGATTTATCCTTATGATTCCACTTTTCCTGATTAAAAGTGTCATGCGGCATATATGTTATAAATCTATCATGCATTATACGTGAAATGCCAACTATATATATATATATATATATATATATATATATACATATTGACTAAAGTTTTCTGTTAGTCGCCTTTGGTAATATGTGGTTGAATAGTAGGTTTTAACGTACCAGAAAAAGAAGAATGGTAGTTGAAAAAGACCAAATGTTTACATCGTAAAATTGTATTGTTGGGAGAGGAATATGAACACCAATCAAGATAGATGACAAAACATCAATAATCACATAAAAAACCATATTTTTGGTAACAATCTCATTTTCCATTATATGTAATAAATATCCCAAATTTATCATATGAAGGTAGATCAATGTTTTCACTTACTTTACTATATTGGCGAGTTCAACCACCTGGCATCCAATACAATTTTTTTTTCTTCCTTAATTCCAAGATAAATACACTTGTAATTCAAATAATTTTTTTTTAATGATTAAAATACACTTTTTTCCTGGAGTGTATGTATATAAATGGGAGCCCAATGGTGCCCTCAAACAACTGCAGTAGTCATGCATTTTCTTACTCATGAATTCTCCAATCCAATATGCATAATATATTCTAAATTTCCAATACAACTGCCAAATTTGCAATTAAATTATTTTGTAATTTGTGTAAAAAAATCCTTTTTTTATTTGCAAAAAAATATTTTATTAATAATAAGAATGTACAGAAAATACATAACAATTTATATCATAAGAGTTTCATCTCAATTAAATTGGCATAAAACGAAAAACACACCATATGTCAACATGAAACCAATAAAAAAGAAAAATTATTGGATGGTCCGGAACCAATGATTCCGACCAACCATAAAATGATTTATATATAATATATTAGGTTTGTAAGAAATAATAAAATATCTTTTAATAATATGACACTGTATAATTCATCAGCATCATTAACTTGATCTATCATCCAGGTCCATGCACTAAATTCTCAATAAAAAGAGATGAAAAGATCACAAAATTTTGACAGTATACCAATTAACACACAAAGTAAAGCAGAGACCACAAATATCAATCTGACACCATTAAGCATTAACCCAAAAGCAAACAAAACCAATAAAATAACCGGGATTGAATCAAGCACCAAAAACACATATTTACTAGGAATATATATATATATATATATATATATATATATATTTGTAAAGACATATGTAAAAAAGATTAACTTAATGCACGAGATTCTCATTATTATAAAATTTGAAGAAAATTAAATGTACATTGTCTATTCTGTGAGTGAAGAGACTAAGTTTTTAATTTTTTTATATCATGAATAAGTAATATTTAATACATATCGATACGTAATCTGTACATGTGTAATTATTTATAATTAATAATATAGAAGGATATTTTTTGAAAAATAGTAATTATAAAATTATTAATTATATATCATAAGTTATTTTTAAAAAAATTATTAAATTTCCAAATATTTGTTATAAAAGGCCAATTATGTTGATGGTAGATTTTGAATAATCATTAGTGAAGTTGATTCCAGAAAGTTGGATTCTGTCCTCTTTTTATAATAACAAATTTATA
The DNA here is from genome assembly GCA_008638375.1 of Nyssa sinensis. Taxonomy (NCBI): domain Eukaryota; kingdom Viridiplantae; phylum Streptophyta; class Magnoliopsida; order Cornales; family Nyssaceae; genus Nyssa; species Nyssa sinensis. The sequence continues at coordinate 14,023,097 of CM018045.1, read as the reverse complement.
TTTTTTTATTAGAAATAATAATCACAAGAGTTTACAAATAAGTAAATTATACTGACATCTTCTAAAATTTATAACAATTACACTGATTTTTTTTAAATTTTTTGAAATTACACTGATATCTTTTACTTTACATAATATTATACAAATACCCCCTCTTATCAATTTTTTTTTTTAAATGACAAAATTATTCCTTTCATTTTTTTTTCAATTTATTAAATTTTGACCAAATTTTTTTATTTTTCAAATAAATATTAATAAAAACTTTTAATTTATTTTTATATAAAATAAAAATAAGTTATTTACCTTAAATTTTTTTTAAATAAAAAAATAAAAAAAATCTTTAAAAAAAGTTAGAAAAAAATTGATGAAAATTGAAAAAATGTAAAATAAATAAATAAAATAGACAGTTTCGTTATTTTAAAAATAAAATTGATAAGAGAGAATTATTTATATATTTTCAAATAAAATAGAGAAAGTTAATATAATTTTAAAAATTTCATAAAAAATTAATATAATTATCATAAATTTTAAAAAAGTTGAGTGTAATTTATCTTTTACAATTGATTTCATTTTAAACGCCACCTGCAACATAGGACCACTAAAAGAATAAGCAAATCGTGACCACTTTAGTGGACCGGTGCCCGTTTAAAGTAGGTTAGATTATAAGATCTTTGGAAAGATGGTGCCAAAACAAAACAAACATTCTTGAAAATGACCATCAAACAAGTAGTCTTTTAAATATGGATGAATCTAGCAACCAGTCAAAGCCGGCACCACCTAGTTAAAGAACAGTCTGGCTTTTGTAAAATTATGAGAAATGTTGGTGTTAGTAATAAATGTTTAATATTGTGGATCTGGTTGATGTGTATTATATGTATGTATGTATGTGATTGCATATGAAATAGATATGCATAATATATGCGTCAATTAGATCAGGAGTGTGAATATTCATGACTGATACTAGTATTCTTTGTAAAATTATTCAAAGATTCTAACACAGTAACCGTAATGATTAGATGATATGTTATGTGTATTTATAATATATTATTATTTATATAATTAATGATATGTCACATGTATATATATTTATAATATATTATTACAAATATTGTTATTCATCCGAAATCTTTGTCTCCAGTAATTAATTTGGCTCATAATCCAACACTATAAGAATGCAACTTACAATAATAAAAAAATGAAAATAAAAGTAGGGAAATGTTAATCTTCGCTTTAGTTACAAAATATTAATTATTTAATCATTAAAAATGTACTTTTAAAGCTAAAGTGTTTAAATAAGAAGTAAGAATAGGAATGCCGAAAAGGTATTGACATTCAGCTAGACTCTTTAATGATTAATATTAAATAACTTGATCATAGTATTTAGTAATTAATAGATTATATACATAAATATAAAAATTATTAATAATAAAAAAGACTAAGAGCTCTTTTATAACTTAAATTAAATATAATACATATTTTGTTTGAAAAATTATTACCATAAAAATATGTATACACATTCTATTTTATACTAAAAATCATATAATTTTGAGAAAAATACTTCATCTATAAAAATTATAAGAAAATCTTAAAAAATAAAAATTCTTTGAATCTTATTATATTATTGATTATTAAGGAGTCATTGTAGAATATATTAGTTATTTTTTTATATTATAATTCATAATCACAATAAAATATTGGCCAAGTTTCAATCCTCGAAAAAAAAATTAAGTTTTGATTTGTTACTAACCATATTGGTTTGTGCCCTTAATTATAAATAAATATTTTATTTTTATATTATGTAAAAATAATTTTTCTCTCACTCATGTTCAAGTTTTTGCTATGGGCATAATAAATTTAACTACAATGACACCTATTATTTTTTAATTTGTTTGACAAATCAAAGTGATGTGACATTTGTTTTACCTAACCCTACTAGCTTTTCCCCCTTTGACATTAAAAATTTTGAAAATCAAATAGGATTGATTGGAAAGGGATTGGGATTGTGTAGAAATTGAAAGACTTGAATGAAAAGAGTTAATAATCTCAGAACATGTTTTTTTGACTATATTGCAGTTGATAATACTTCACCTGTCAAAAAAAAAAGGCATGAATAAACTTGTAATTCAATAGAGAAATCATGTTTATGTTTTAATCATACATGATAGGATTATTGATTTAGGTAGTGACAACGTAATCTATACGAGTGATGTTAGTAAGTATTTATTATTCACATATTTGTATAAATTTAACTTCCTTCTACATAGTAATATTAAAAAAAAAACACAACATTTTATACTTTTTATATGGCTTCTAAGATTAATTCAAAGTCTGCAGGTCCCACCTTCTCTAACTGATGGACAACTCTTTTTTTTTTTTTTTTTTTGGGTAGACTGGAAAGAGAAACAAAGAAAAGAAAAAATCAAGGGGACCCTTCTAGGGTTCTCTCACAAAGGTCACAGAGGCACCATTACCAGTTGGTCATGCTACTGAGATACCAGGAGTGCAAGTGCGTCGGCACAACAGTTCCCCTTTGAAAAGGTATGTTTGAAAATTACAGGAGGAACTTATACGTATCCGTCTTCACTATTTAAAAAATTTATGGTATAATCTAAAATTAATGGTTTCGATCAATTATATATTGTCATGTGTATAAGATATTAAATTTATAAAAAATTGTAAAATAACTTTTTTTAAGATATCAATTTATGATCGATCGGACCAAGTAATTAGTTTTCCACCTTAAGAAAACAAACCAAATACCCTTTTATTCTCTTATTTTTATTTTTACCTACCTCCTGCATTTTTTCTTTGTACTTATATTGAAAAGGGCAGCTTTTTGGTGAAGATTGAGAGAGATATAAGCTCTCTACCTAACCCTAAATAAAAAATCTTTTAATATTTCAATTAAAGAATAACAACATAACAAATTCATGTTGTTTTTTTGTTTTAAACTATGGCAATCTCCAATATTCCAACTTTAACTTTAAAGATGGGATTGAAAATCAACTCCAACCGATCTTCAAATTTGAAAATATAAAGATAGGTTTTTATTTGTGATCTTTAAATATAAAGATTAAAAATAATATTTTAAGATGATCTTCAAGTCACTATTCATGGACAATTTATACCAAAATAAAGATAAATTTGAAGATGAAGAGTTGAAAATACCAAAATATGTAGATTGCTATGTGATTTCTTATGTGTTTAAATAAAGTAATAGGGATTTAAAAAATTAATAGTGATTTTGAAAATTGATGGGTTAGAATAAAAATGTGAAAAAGTAGGACCCGTCATGTCACGACCCGAAACCCACCCTACGCGGATCTCGAGGACGTGATGCCAGTTGGCCACCTTGTCAATTTTCTCCATCGACAATGCGACCAACCAAAGGCAACTTCTGAACTTTACAATGAATTGCATTCTAAATGTAGGGTCAAAACAGCGGAAATTAAAACTTTTTAAATTGAAATGCAATTCATCCAAACACATCAGACCACGTCTAAAATTAATCACCAATTATCACTAAAGTATCAATATACATGCTCCAATGCATCCATTCTATATCAATGAATTTCTTAAAGCGGAAGTTATACCAATACAGTTCAGCTAATTAACTCATCTCTAATGATCAATAATCAGAATGTCTCCAAGTACCACTTAATCATAGTGATCCGACATACTAGGCTAACCTCATCACTAATGATGTAATATTCTAATACAAATTATGAACTTAACCTTACAGAGCACGTAGTCGACTTGACTTGGAGTTCATATCGTCAGTGTGAATCATTTGTGCTTCACTAGTTCTACTAGCTATCTCACTGCATATCATCCGTCATAAGCTACCTGAAAAATGGTTATAAATAAGGGGTGAGCTAACAAAGCCCAGTAAGTAAAATCCCTTCCTCTGTTATGGGTCAAGATTAGTCCAAGAAGTAAGTATGAGCAAATACCCATAAAGTGTGATATATCAATGTCAGAACAGAAGACATGAGAAAAGTTACAATAGCCAGTCACCAATGTATAAATCGATGGAAATGACCCTCAGGTCCTATGGGCATATCCCAAAATGGGTACACAAAATCATAACAAGGGATAACCAATCATATGCTGCCGAAATCAGAAAACGTCTACATAGGCATGTCATCATGTCGAATAGTACAACAAGGGTATTCCAAGGAAAAGTTCACAAACATATCAAGGATCCAAGGAATACAATATCAACGGTGCTCAAAGATATATAGCATATCAAAAATCAAGAGCATGTCATGTAAGAGATAAAGAGAAACTATCTGTTAGATGCTATCTGTTAAGGCCCGGCATACCTTTTCGTGCTTACAGCACAGCGCTATCAAATTTTTTTGTGTCCTCCAGGACTCAAGTCGTACGTCATGCCTTGCATGACTACGTGTCGATCGTGCGAAGTGACGCTCACACCCACGGGTAGCTCGGTCGTGCGATGTGACGCTCACAACCACATGTAGACTGTCAACATCTTGCCCCTAAGGGCTGAAGTGTGTAACAAGTCAAGTACTACCACAGAAAGATCATGTCATGCATAGATAATTTCACAAGTTGTGGAGTAGTACTTTTTTTATCATATAACATGTACGGTTTAGTATTCAATCATCAAGGAATTTCGTATAAATTGTATCGGGGTATCGACATGCAATCACTCATCAAGTCCACAAGATAGAACAATATCAATTGTGGAAATCAAGACATATTAGATAGTGGAGTACAAAGTGGCAGCATGAAGAAAGAAATGTGAAATGGCTAAGGAAAGACCACATAACAAAGTCCAGGTTTTACTTACTTCGGTTTCTTAGTGTCATATTCTCCATTTACAAATAGTCTGATAACCTCCAGATACTTCAGGCATATCTTTGCATAGCCTGAATAATCATCATTAATTACAGACAGATCAGAATTCATTCATTCATGTCTTATTCATCATCTTAGGAGTCTATCAGATGGCCTAATTAAGTTCATTGGCCTATTACCCACTCATTGGGTTTCAACTTATGTTATTAAATTTCTTCAATAGGCTTAGCAGTTGTCAGAATAATATTTTAAGTCATTTTGACTCCAGTCGTTATCAATTAAGCACTTATTTGACCTTAGGGGCACAATGGTAATTTGTCATTCTCGCTCCGGATCCTATCGTGGTTCTCAGAATGTCCTAGATATCTTATATATAAATTTCAAAGTCTTTTGGACTTCATTTGGTATCTACTTTTGATCATCGGGACACATTGGTCATTTTTTATTTTATACGTTGACTGTTCCGGAATCATATTTAGCCTCTCGATTTTCATAATTATGCTTATGATAATTTGTTAGACCAGATTAGCCTTTATTCGACCTCTACTTTGCACTTATCGTGTTCAGGGGTATTTTGGTCATTTTACGTTTCGTGAGATTCTGATTCCGATTCGTTAGTTAATCATGTATATAGTTTTACGAGTGTTTGGGCTTCCATCAGTATCAATTTCGTCCCATTTGGGCTTCACTTGGACTTCGTATAGTATCAAGGGCATTTTGGTAATTTCACATGTTGTGTAGCTAAATTTTTTGGGACCTCAATTCATAAAATGGACCTCACCATTGGGTCCAGAGTGTCTGACATAATTAAAATAGACTACCTTTTATGTTTATTTGGCCTTGGGTATCATTAGGGGTAATATAGTCATTTACCCTTTAGTGTCTTTATTTTTCGGGACTTAATTTCTTAAATCGGACTGCACCATTGAGTCCGGAATGCTTGAAATAGTAGAAATACACTATTTACTTACTTAATTTGGACTTCGTTTGACCCATTTAATGTCCAGGGGTAAAATAGTAAATTTACCCATTAAATAAAATAAATAAAATAATTATTTTATTAATTAATTATTTTTCAGGGGCTTAAATGAATAAGTTTTTCAGAAACTGGGCCAGTGTACAATTTCACAAAACAGTAGGGGGTCAAAACTAATTTTAGAAAACATTTGGGGTCAAAATAGAATTTCATAAATTAGGGGTTCAGACCAAATGGTTTTAGGGTTCAACAGTTGAACCGGTCCAAAAACATCAAGAACCAACCGGTTCACTTAGTCATACAGAACCGGAATACAATATTCTGGTTATCCCCAATTGGCCCCTTATCCTCGGTTTGGACAGACTCAATCCCAATTTCAATTTATAAATGTCGTATCCAAACAGGCCGATTTCAATTTTTAAAACAAAACAGTTAACCAAAAACGGTGCCGTTCCACTAAAGAGATGGCAGTCCTTGAGTCGACGCTTGTCCGATTTGACTCGGTCTAACTCGAATCAAAACGGCGAGTCGACTCCGTCTTCTTCACCCTCTTCTTCCTCAATTTGCCCTAATTTCCAGTTTTGGTTTTCTCCATTTTTGTGGAGCTTCAGGTACGGCTTTCAACTGCTATCCATCTTAGATTGCTCCTATAGTCTAGACCAACATCTTGGCATCGGTTTGGTGCCTCGAATCAAGCTGAAATGCTCAGTTCATGTGGGGATAACCGGACCTGCAACTCGGTTGCAAATCCTCATTTCTTAACCAAATATTGTGAGGTTTCGTTTAAAATGATCCTTGCATCATGGGGTTTCAAGTCCCATTCATAAATTTCAGTTTTAATGTCATTTTGGTGGGGTTGGGTTTTAAACCCGAACCTGCAACTCCGAATTTGAAGGTCTAAATCTGAGTTCTGGGGTCGCGGATCAATGTTTTTGAGATCCTAGAAAAGTCTAGATCATGTTCCAAGGGTCAAAAATCAGTTTCATGGCAGTCGTTTCAAACCTGCAGTTTTGAGGTCATTAATGGCGGTCTCACACGGGTTCTAGTGTTCTAGGCCTATCCGACCCTCCCAGTTAATTCAGAACAGTCCTAGGCCTCTCAGTAGTCTATATGTAGAATTGGACCAAAACTTTTCAGAAACAACACTAAAATTTAAACAGAAAACCAAAGCAGTTTTTTTTTTTTTTTTGGTGTTTACCTCAAATCAGATCTTCCACCCATGGCTCAGTTCCTGATTTTTGGCACTCCAGGTGTGCCTCAGTCAGTCGTGCCCCTCAGTCCCTTTCCTTCCCTTGTGCATTTCCATGTAAAAGCACAAGCTTGTATACACACAAGCCATGGACACACTTTCTCACTCTAATAGATCAGTTCTCACACACCCACAGCTACATGCAGAGACTCACACATCTCATATCTGTCACACACAGTTCTCTGATTACACACAACACCCTTGTGACTCCCCATGAATCACAATATGACATATAATATATACACACCTTTACATGTTCATATATGTATATGTTGTAGGGTTAAGTGTGATGATACAGGTCAGTGTAGGGTTGATGTGGGCTGATAGGAGCTAATTCAATCAATCATGTGGGGTTTGCATGCAAGGCCATTGGCCAGTTTGGGTGGCAACTTGGGCAATTCAGTGTTATATACAATTAGGTTGTGCATATATGCAGAAAGGTGTTGGCAGCCCACCTGGAAACTTTTTGGGTAAAATTTCTTTCCCTCCATAGGTCAAGGGTTCAATTCCCCTTGGCCTCACTTTTGGCCATTTTCCACATTTTGGGCTAAGGCCTCGTTTGGCTGCGCGGTAATTCAGTTTCAATGTTTCCTACATAACTTTCATTCCGTAACTCTTTTTTTGATGCGGTTTGTTCCGAGAGTTTTGTATTTCAGTTATCTTCAGTGTCAGAGGTTCCATGTCGTTTATTACTTATTTTAAATTTCTGTATTTAGCTAATTCGAGTTCCGTCAGTGTTAAAACGGCATTATCTCACCGAATTAATCAGTAATTAAGTTCAGGTGTTACACCCCCCTCTCCGGACATATTTAATTATTCTATTAGTCTATCGTGACGATCCAAAGGTTATGATTAATTCCCTTAATCATTCTTTAAATCGTTACTAATTTATGATTAGCAGACTAATTATTAATTAGGCAAGGTCGGGGTGTTCCACGTCATTTTCAAATTTGAATGAGATATCAAAATAAAGATCAATTTAAAAATAATGAGTTAGAAATGATATGAAGTGTTGGTAAATATGAAAATTACGAAAATTTGTTAGATTTTCGTTGGGATGAATAGCATTGCTTTGAAGATTAATATCTTTACATACCCTTGTAGATTTTTTTTTTTTAATCCTATGGTAGTTTGATAAGTTTAAAAATTTGTTAGATTTTCGTTCATGGTCAAACTTAACCAATATTTTCAAAATCAAGTTCTCGCAACCCTTGGATTGGATTCAAACTTATATGGAGACTGAGTCAAAAGGTTTTACTATTTTATTTGGTGTAACTATGTGGTGTCCAACCTAGTCACTTGAATCTTAAGTTGCTTGTAAGTGTGAGGTTAAATCTTTATTGAAACCCTTTTTTTGAAGTGTTGTAAAAGTTTTAAAATTAAATGGCAATACTGAGATTTAATTTTTATCATCTCCCACAACATTCCTTGTGCTCAAAATAATATAGGAATATGTTCATATTGATATGTATTTTATTTTGAAGTGATAAAATATTATTTGAAAATAATGTTTAGTTCCAAATTAGGTGGGATAAACTCTCTCCTATCCAAATGTGTGTTTTTTTTAATTTTATTTAACGTTTAGTTAAATTTAAATAATGACATAATATTTATATAATTACATAGGTATCACATTAAGGTCGTGACATGTATATTGATTAGAAGAAATTACTTCTATTTGATTTGGAGACAAGTTTTGTCCATTAATTAAGTTATACATAGGTATTCTTATTGTATTCTGAATGTGATACGCTAGGTATAGTAATTTTAAAAATCACATTTTATGAAATTTGAAATATTATATCCCGACAACCCAATCAGGTAATAACTGATAGAAATAATATGTACCATTAACTCTGAATGACAATATATATTAGGCTAACTTCACTTGAAATTCTAGTAGAATACAAAAACACCTTAAAAAACAATTTTTTTTTTTTAAAAAAAGAAACCTTTTACAAACAATTGAAAATATTGAAAAAAAACATCATCATTTAAAAGATAAATTAAATATAATTATTCCTCAAAATAAGTCGGACTACCTAACTTGGTCAAAAATGTTGCTCATCGAGCTAAGCTCGAACCAACCTCAATTTAGATCAGTCCGGCTCAATTGTTAAGAAGGGACATGTGCCGAGAATTTGAGTAGAAATAATAATGCTATTATACAAAGCTTTATATAAAGTGTTGATAAGATGAAATATAAGGAATATAAATTAAAGGTACATAGTATTTTCTATATCATTTCATTAGTGGTCAAAACATAGACTGATGTAAATGAAAAATAATTTTATTACTTTTGATATAATGCATTCAGATCAATAAAAATTTATCATACTTACAAAAATATATAAATTATTTATTAATATAACAAATATTTATTAATCCAAATATAATAAACATGAAACTAATAAATATCGGCTCAGTAAAGAATTGAACTTTAACCAATATTTTATTCTAAACTATGGGTAGTTAGCTTCATAGCAGTTAGTATTGTGGACCAAACTTGTTTACTTGTAATGGCCTACAACATTCATTGAAAAAATGGTTATAAGTAACGTCACGTAGAATCTGTACGTCTCCTATCAACGATTCAACATATATGACCTCACTTACCTGATCTTCAAAGACCAGAGTTTCTCTCTCCTTCGTCTCTCTCTAACCAGTTTTGTAATCTTTTTTTTGGCTTTCCTAAGGCCATTTCCTGATGGAGAGGACTAACGTTAACAGAGATGAAGATATTAACGAAAGCTTGTTACAGAATTCAGCATCAAACGGCACCGGGAAGAGCCAAGTAGATGAAAATCAAGATAAAAACCTCAAAACAAGATTTTGGATTGAATCAAAGAAGCTATGGATAATTGCTGGCCCCTCCATCTTCGCCCGCCTCGCCGCCTACTCCATGAATATTGTCACCCAAGCTTTTGCCGGCCACCTCGGCGAAGTCGAACTTGCTTCCACCTCCATTGCCCTCAATGTCATTGCTGGCTTCGATTTTGGCCTACTGGTAACCCCCTATATATATATATATATATATATGAGAAGTATCAAAACTTTGCAATGGGATTAGTGTTTGACATACACACTAATTATGTCACGAAATTACTTCGTGACCGGCACCAATAATTTTCATGTATGTATATAAATGTACAAATAAAATTTTGTCAATGAACCGTTTTCTTGTACATATACATACATATATATATATATGTGCATTTAATTGTATTTTTTTAAATTAGAGTATTAGTGAAATTGATTTAAATGATCATAAAAAAATTTCAAATGATCTTAAAATTTTTTCATGCATGTTATCTTATACAACTGAACTTTTTTTTCTTAGTTGGGGATGGCTAGTGCGTTAGAGACACTATGTGGGCAAGCTTTTGGGGCGAAAAGGTACCATATGTTGGGCGTATATATGCAGAGGTCTTGGATTGTTCTATTCTTGTGTTCTGTATTGTTGTTGCCACTATACATATTTGCAAGCCCGTTGCTGAAGCTGCTAGGACAGCCGGACGAGGTGGCGGAGCAAACTGGGTTGGTGTCTTTGTGGTTCATTCCAATGCACTTTAGCTTTGGATTTTTGTTCCCACTACAGAGGTTTTTGCAGTCCCAGATTAAGGCATTCGTGCTTGCCTGGGTTTCATTATTGACTCTCGCCATTCATGTCTTCCTCACATGGCTCTTTATATACCCTTCAAACTTTGGGGTGGTCGGAGCGGCTGTTGCTTTGGATGTCTCGTGGTGGGTCTATGTTCTAGGGCTGTATGCATACACCGTTTGCGGTGGCTGTCCTCGAACTTGGAAAGGTTTCTCCATGGAAGCCTTTTCTGGCCTCTGGGAGTTTTTCAAACTCTCTGCTGCCTCTGGTGTCATGCTTTGGTATGCCTCTCTCTTTCTCTGCGCACACTCTAATTGTGTGTATATATATGTATTTCTGTGTGTTTGTTAGTATGTATGTATATATGTATATGTGTGTGTATGTATGTATATATATATATATAGACACACAAACACTTTAGTTCCTAATATATATATATATATATATATATATATATATACACACACACACTTTAGTTCCTAATGATTTGGTTGGGTATATGCAGTTTGGAGAATTGGTACTATAGAATATTGATATTAATGACTGCGAATATGTCCAATGCCGCTATAGCGGTGGATGCGTTGTCCATCTGGTATGTAATTTTCCTCTGATTAATTTCATTTGGTAATGTAATTTCAGTACATTTCATTAACGGAAGAACAAAGGACTGCAACTCTTAAGCATAAATGACGGTTAGTTGAGCAGTTTGGACAGTCTTAGAATTGATCAAAATGCTTTTGACAATAATCACTTTTACTTTTATCAAAATGGATTTTAAGAAGAAAAAAAATTCTAATTTGTTGAATTTTGCATTATATTTGGTTTGAATTATTATTGCGAAAGTGATTGAATTAGTTTTTTATTTGAATAATATAATCTGGTTAATTGAAATAAATTGATGATTTTATGAACTTGATTATAATCTGGTTAATTGAAATAAAATCAAACTTGAGATTGTCAAGATATATATTTTTAATTAATTTGGTTTTCCTTTGTGATTTGGCAGCATGGGAATCAATGGGTGGGAAATGATGATTCCTGTCGCCTTCTTTGCTGCAGTCGGGTATTATTGCTGACCTCTTCTTACCATTTTACTCTTTCTATTTGATTAATTATTTCCTTTGTTCTAATAAAATAGTCTCCTTTAAAAATTTAAAACATTTTTTTTAAAAAATAAACATATATTGCAATATTAGTTTTTTTTTAATACAATAAAATGAAGAAAAAAAAAATTCAATTCACGCTAATTGTATAAAAAGTAAATACTCTCATCACTTCAATAGACCCAATCCTATTAAATTTTAAAACTAAAATTTATAACATTTTATATATTGAAATTTTATATTAAACTTACAATTTTTAACACTTTTTTTTTAGTACATCAATGGAGGAGGGGTAATTAATCTCACTGTATGTGTACATGATATGAGACTCAAACTCATGTCAATGGTTTTTCACTTTTTAAACACTCTTAAAGCTTTAAAAATGGGTAACTACAAGAGTTACTTAAAATAGTATTTAAAGAAGAAACATTGAAGACTTAGAAGATTGAACTATTAATTCCTATGATAAGAGAAAAAAAGTCTGGTGGTGGTGAGATAGTATAAAAAATATCAGTAATAATACAAATCAAATTGTAAGATGTAACATATATTTTAAATTAGAGTACTATTATCATAACATTATTCTTATCATATGTCTAAAATTGATTTACATCATCATTAAAATTCTTCATATTATTTTATTATTAAACTTTCTTCATAATATGTTATTATCTTTCTTCATACAAGCAATAGTGATGGATCTCAAGCGAAACATCTAGATCGAATTAATATATAATTCTAAGCCCAAGAGTTAATTCGAGTGAGGAATTATCAATACATCTCATGACTTGAAAGTCACGCGTTCAAATCTCAGACTCATTGCTCCATAGTTCATATAAATTCCTCCCAACTTAATTAGTCAATAGGTTGTAATGGGATTAAAGGAGGAAAGAGACAATAATTCTTTTCATACCTAAAAAATGAAGGTGAAAGTAACCAATATTACGGACTTAAGAGTAAGATATTAGTTTTGAGTAGATGTTGAAAGCTTGTTCTTATCCGAGAATTTATCATAACTTAATCCACTTTTATCATTATTAATTTAGACGATATTAAGCATTTTGTTAATTTGTTTGACCTATCTTCAAGAGTGATTTTAACATCCCTTCCTTGTTTAAGTTTTTCACTAAAAGAATGAATTTTTTAAATCAATTCGTTTTTTTCAAGAACACAAACTTGTAAAGATGACCTAAGTTTTCTTACTTTTGTAATTAACATATTCTTCTCTTATTCTAAGAATTTTATATTTTTTTAGAGAGAAATTTTTTCTTTATTGAGGTGTGTCAACAAAGATTGAATAAGACAGTGTGTCTGAAAGGTGGATCATATCTTTGCTTGCTGATCTATCTGCTTATGCTTGCTTCTGGGTGGTTGGGGTTAGCCCTCTATTTCAAATAAAAACAGGAAGAGAAAAAATAAATAAAAAATTGGAAAGAAAGTTTGTTGGCAATTGTAAACCAAAATATTAATGTCACGAAGTCTTCAACCCATTAATTTAAGGCCACATCAGCGTGTTTCCTCAACCACTCACAGGATTTATAATGACAGTACAAAATTGATGTTCTTACCAAAAGATTTCATACCAATTATGCATAGGGTCAATCATGTAGTTAATAAATATGAGATTAAAATTTTATTAATTATTAATTTTTTTAATTTCATTAATAAAAAAATATTCTCAACATTTGTATAATTTTTGTACAAAAAGAAAATTTCATAATTTTCAATACTTACAATACTTTTGACTTCAATTATACAAAATTAATAAATATAATTATTATGATATGTCATAAATAATATATATATATAAGAGGGTCGATTGTATGTGTGTATATATATATATATATATATAGGATGGTTTTATAACAATTCTTTTTTGATAATTCGGTATCCGATTTTTCGGGCTGATTAATCTGAGTATGGATTGATTGGTTCAAGAGAAAGTGATATCTGTTGAATTTTGACACCTTAAGAGACAAGCTTCTTAATTGTTATCTATGGCACACTCGATCACTCCCCTAGAGTTGATGGTCCCGAAACAGCTTATGAGTTATTCTTGGAAAACTTGAAAATTATGATCTCTACTCACATTCAAGAAATAATCAATAAATATTTTTTTACCTAATAAAAATATGATAAAATATTTATAACGGATAATTTTGATTGTCTCAAAAATAAATTAAAACAGCAACAAAAAATTGGTACACATAAATTACAACTCGACTCAAAATCTGAAACCATTAAATTCTAACTAAACGTCTATAGTAGTCATCGTTTTTATACTCATTATCCAATTTGAGACTCAAACTTGTACGTTAGCTCTATAACTACTTTGTTTTCTCAAGTTTTTCTAAGAGATTGACAGAGTCACACCAAATAGATAAGCTGATAAATTTAATATGGTGAAATTTGACAGAGTGAGAGTTGCGAATGAGCTAGGTGCAGGCAACGCAAAGGGTGCCAAATTTGCGACAAAAGTGTCTGTGTTTCACTCCACAATTATTGGCGTCGTCTTCTGCTTACTGGTTATTATACTCCGTGAGAAGATAGCATTGATCTTCTCATCCAGCACTGATGTCATGAAAGCAGTTGAGAAGCTTTCTTACCTCTTAGCCGTTACTATTCTTTTCAACAGTGTTCAACCTGTTTTATCTGGTAAGTTTTTATCTCCCAAACTTTCTGGTTACGCATCATTATCTAAATTAGTATAACTATTTCTCACAAAATCAAATACTTTAATATTTTTTTAAAAAAATTGTATATCCAAAATAATAATACTATATTTTTAAAATTTGTATTCCATATGATATGATATTAATGTGACATAATTATATTAATTATATGATTTAAAATATTATTAATAATACAAAGTTACATCAATACTATGTTATTTGTAATAGAAATCTAAAAAAATTATAAAATTTATAAATAATCATCACTTCACCATCAGATTACGAAGTAAAATAGTTGTCTCATTGAATAACTTCTCTCTATTTATTTATCATTTTATTTCTATATATATATATATATATATATATGAGACCTACTTTTCTTTTTCTTTTCTTGAATTTACAGGGGTGGCAGTCGGGTCGGGTTGGCAGGCATGGGTTGCATACGTAAATTTGGGCTGCTACTACCTTGTAGGGATACCAGTTGGAGTTCTTTTGAGATGGGTCTTCGACTTGGGTATTGAGGTATGCCATTCAAAAGTCAATTAAGTGGTTGGATTTTTGTCTTTTGTCACAATAGTCTTCCAGTTAAAGGCCTAGTGTACCTCCCCGGCAACGAGTCCTTGTCGCTTGATTGGTCTAGTCAATTTTTGGACCACTACCGCAAATCCAATATGGGGCTGTGACAAGGACAACCACAGTGATAATCAGAATAATCAATTTTTTTTTTCGACCATTTTCCTTTTTGGGAGACTTCTGACTAATCTTATCCATACATAGGATACCTAAAAGTATTGGTGACTGACTCAAAAGACCAATCTTATCCATACCTAGGGATACCCTGTAAGGTATTGTTGGGTGGTCTATATTTTATGTTTTCAGGGCAATTAAAGAACTTATGAGATAGACCTTCCGTTGCGCAAGATTTTAAATTCTAGTCTCTTACCATTTGTGTTAGTTATTCACGTACACTTTATTACATTAGTATGTTATCTCTTTGCATATTCTATCAAACTCAAACTAATCATTTTCAAAAGATAATCAACTTGTTCTTAATTTATTTTTTTAATAATTTATACTGATGTTTTTTAAAAATTTTAAAATTACACTTACTTCTAATTAATATGACAAACTATAAATACTGATTTCTAGTCAATTTTTTCAAAATTAAAAAATTTCTTTTTTAATTTTTTCAATATTTTTTCTATTTTGCTCAATTTTTTTATTTTCAAATAAATATTGATTAAAATTTTAAATTTATTTTTATATAAAATGAAAATAAGGTATTTACCTTAATTTTTTTATATAAATAAAAAAATATTTAAATAAAGTTAGAAAAATAGTCAAAATTGAAAAAAAGCAAAAAAAAAACTAAAAGTTTATTGAAACCATTAAATTCGGAATATGGTAAAGTAGCTCCTGGGGAACGACTCCTTTGATGGGTGTTGCAATGGCTCTATTTGTGATATTTTTATCTATTATTTTGGAGATTTATAATTCTTCCGTTTTATTGGATGGAATTTCAATGAATTAGATCTACAAGAATCTCGAAGTCCTAGCTTTTTAATACAGAATAAATTATTTAGAGCTCGGATTTCTAGTTCATTTTTTTGGGGTAGTTCGATCGCAAAATTTTTTCATTTCTGTATTTCCGAAATATGAGTTTGTGACTCCCGCTGTATGAAAGCAATACTCTAACAACCTGTAATGAGGCAATTGCAGTTTCACCATCCTTGAGCTTTCTTTCCTGTTCGTCCATTAAAACTGACTTGGGCTCTAAAACAAACCCAGCACCATTTTCAGGAAAATAATAATAATTAAGCAATAAGAGAGAACATAGAACAAAAATAGGGAGAAGAAACAAACAACCAAGTTCATAAAAGTATATTAGAAAGATTATCCAAGACTCACGTTCTTCCTGCAAAACCAAAAGACAGATTTTAAATCAGAAATGAGTCTCAATGTAGCAAAATTAATGAGAAAATAAGAAGTTTGTGGACACTAATAAGGTTAATAATATACTAGTATAGCATTTTTACTGGAAAAACGGTTTTCTTTCCTTTGTCCCAGCCCATGATCTGAACGAGTCGCACATACACCCTAGTACACGTTCCTCGACGCTGAGGGCATCCCCCAAGAGCGGGGGATTTCGTGACATTTCTGATTGGCTGTCTTGTATTTCTAATAAGTTGTTTAATGGTTGGCATGTTGAATCGTATACATAATGGGATTTATTCCAAGTTACAACATAAGAGCCATTTTCAATATCTTTCTTTGATTCCAGAACAAGATTTATATATATCTATATAAGATTTATATATTTAGATGTATATCTATCAAATCGTGGCTTCATGTACCAAATATTTCCATATCGATGCATCCGATAGTTTTGTTCCTACAATATGATGGAGAATGGATGCGAGAAAGATACTTTCATTTCCAGTCTCCTATTTATTTTATTGAATATTGTATTGAGTATTGAATTTAAGGAAAAAATAGGAAATTCTCTCTTTTTCTAACAGATAAAAATAAATAGAAAAATATTCGAAGTGTATTTCTTACTTCGACCCGTGGAGTTTTGTCATTTTAAAGAAAAAAAATTAATAAGAGTGGGATATTTGTAATTTGTAAATAAAAGTAAGGGAGATTAGTATAATTTAAAAAATTATACAAAAAATCAATGTAATTATCAGACACTTCAAAAACATCAGTGCAATTTATCATTTTTTTTATTGGGTAAGTCAACTTGCTCATTTTTATCTATAGATTTCACCGTATTTAATTGGAGTATTGGAATTTGATTGAACACCACCCCACCAAACTTGCATGCCTTTGTAAGATGTCTTGAATTTACAGAAAAAGTGTACTTCTGGACAATTTGTTTCAACCCAAATTGAATATTGTCAATTGAATGACTATATATGAAATACAGTCCAAATTCTCCATTGATTATAATCAGTTTTAGATCACATTGATGACTTTTATGTGAATGGCCAAACAGGGTATCTGGGGTGGTATGATTTTTGGAACTGCAGTGCAGACGTCTGTATTGGCCCTCATGACCATATATTCTGATTGGGATAAGGAGGTATGATTAAAAAAAACTTGCAAGTATTTGTTAGCCTTTGATCAAATCCAAATATATATATATATATATATATGTATGTATGTATGTATGTATGTATGTATGTATGCATGCTGATATAAACTTGTATTTTTCAGGCTGATAAAGCAGCTTTACGTGTTCAAAGATGGTCAAATCCCAATGAGGATGATGAATCATGAGATGAAGATTCATTGTTATATGCTGCTAGCTAGCATTTGGCAATTCATTGAGGCACCTTTTTTTCTTCCCATTTTGCATAGGGTGCTTGATATTCTTATTTATTACCATGGCAGATTGCGAGATTCTAGTATTTGTTAAATAAACAACGAAAAACTCAGTAAGATTTAGACGGCAAAGCTGATTTAGCCTTAATTATCATTCAAATTATGTTAGTCTTTAACCATGCATTCACTTCTCCACTACTCTACAGTAAATAATTTCATGTTTGAAGCTGCTTTTTCATGGCATTTGAGGTTGTTAATTTGGGTCACCCAATAGGTTAGAAGTAGTGTGTGTGTGTCCATATTATATATATATATATATATCTTTTTCACAGATACTAGAATGAACACACACACAAACAAATATATATATATATATATATATATTTGTTTGTGTGTGTGTTCATTCTAGTATCTGTGAAAAAGAAAATGAGGTAGATAACATTTGCAGCATTTATGTATCAAACAATACCTCCCAGGCTATATACCTTTCTAATATGAACTCTTATCCCACTTTTTTTGGGAAAAAATTTGAGGAAAATTTTTCTTCTAAATTTTGGGAGGAGGAGGGCGGCAGGGCTATAGACTATAGCCAGGCCTAACCTAACTGTAGCTCCGCCCTTGGAGCTGCGCCTCCCCCAATGGCTGTAATATGATCCTCTAGAGTTGGATATGCAACTGTGCTCTTATTTCGTTTTTCATTGTTTGGTTTTATTCTGATTTTGTTCTCTCTTGTATTAAAAGATCAATATTTTTAAAAAAAAATTGGCTTCCTTCAAATTTTTTTGGATTATTCGTCCCAGAAATTTTGAAATTGAGTTTATGTGAAAGTTAACTTTTTCCAACTCTTGAGACAATTTTGGAGGTAACTACGTTCTGGATGCATCACATTTATTTTGGTGTACGAGACTTACATTAGCTCCTACTTTGACTAGGGATGCAACTTAGGCAGAGTAGATTCAGGTTGAGTTATATTCAAGGCCTCTACAACAGTCACTTAAGTCCAATATTGAATCCAGACAACACAATCCAAGTCCATGTATGAATTAAAATACATTTAGATCAGGTTTAACCCAAGCTCAACAAATTTTTTACAATTTAGATTATCAATTCTAATTTTCAGCTTTGATTTAGAATTTCTTCAATAATTACTTTTTTTTTTCCTATTTTGATTATATACTAAAAGTTTTAATAATTTTTTTCAATTTCTCCTTTTAAAAAAAAAAAATCAAAAGTAGTTAAAATAATTCATTTAACATCATTTAATTTTGAAAAAAAAAGTTAAAGATTAACAAGTATTTAAAATTATAAAAATATAAATAGTAATACTTGTAAAAAAATTTTACTAATCTAATAATAGATAATTAAAGTATAAAAAATATAATATATAAAAAATATTGAATTTAGACCCAACTCAGATTTTCAAATTCTCAATTCAAGTCTAATTCTAATTTAGATCAAATTTTAATTTTTTTGTCCAAAAATATTTTAAAATGAAAAAATAAATTCCAAACTCTAAACAAATGGTGCTGTATTCGGCGCGGAAAAGCATCGATGGCTGAACTTGGATAGTCCGAAACTCTTTCTTTGAAAAGCGCTTTGGGCTGTCCATAATTGTAACCCAATGCAACACACTCTCCCTAATAAGGTGGGTTGGGTGACGGCCCAAACCAGAAATTTCATTAGCCTAGTATGAGAAAATTCATTGCAATGTAACATTAGAAGAAGGGTAATATTTAACTCCAAATCAAATAATTTTTTTTATTTGTATACGTATCACAATTTTAATAAATTATATATATATATTCACATGTATATTATGTGACTATTTAATTTTTATAAAAAAAATTAAATAAATCAAAAGACATATGTACATTACGTGTGAATACATACATAATCTATTAAAATTGTGACATATACACAAAAAAAAAAAAAAATTCTTTCTACTTAAATTGAATTCAAGCATTATCCTCAGAAGAATGGGCATCACATCAACATCTATATTTATATCTTCTATATCTCTTATAGCAATGTGTAAATGTTGGTGTCTTGATGTTCCCTTTGCTGATTCCTAATTTTTTAAATTTTTGCATAAAAAAAAAATCATGTGGCATCTGTGGATGGACATAATTGCGACAGTTGAAATGTGGGTTAGCTTAATTGGTACGCGGGCGCATATATATATATATACGCGGGCGCATATATATATATATATATATATATATATATATATATATATATATATATAGCCTGTTAAATGCGTTGAAGGTTATGTTGTTGCATCACCCCCATTTCTCACTTATTTGGAAGGTATTGAGATCGGAATTAGGTAGGTTGCTAAATTTATAGTGAAAGAAATTAGTAATGGTATTTTTTTCAATTTTTTCTATCAAAAATAATTTATCAAAAGATGTGACTTTGTGTAATTAGATATTCATCATTTCATGATATGATATGCATCAAACATCACATTGCGATCACATTTGAAAAGTAATTTTTAAAATAGTTTTTTGGTATCTAGTAATATACTGAAAAGTAACTTTGCATTTAAAACTGAGACAAGTGGATGCTAAAATTGCACATAGTCCTAATTAATCACTAATCTACCACCATGGGCTACCGACTTGTTGAATTAGCCCAAGCAATTTACTGAGTAAGTTCAGCCGATGTAACTAGTTCAGATCCTACATCAACTCAACTAGACATTACTTCCCGAGTTATTCTAGACATCAAAATTGACCACTTAAGTTCAACATCAAACTTGTAGATCCAAGCCTTCAGATTTGAACTCTTATTAGAGTCAAACAAGAAAACTGCTATCTCATGATGATTACAATCCTAAAATCTTTTTGCAAAGATTTTATCACGACAACAAGTATACTTACAAAAAAAACGAGGCCTTGATTCCTTACTTTGTATTATAGCCAAACTTATCATCTCATATCTTTTAACTTCATCATCGAAATGGATATCACTAAATCTCTTCTGATTGCCTTCATCATTATCCTTTTTGCAAAAATACGACTAGATACAATCTTGATTGTATCAATTAGATTTTCGTCACAACACATATTATTACTCTCAAGAAATTTATAGAGGAAGGAAAATGGTGAAATTTTTGCACCATTGTGTCAAAGCGAGGCCATTGGAGTTGGACCGAGTTACAACATTCTCTCAATTTATAAAAATTATTTTTCGTATATGTATAATTTTAGTCTTTTAAAAATTAATTCAATCTTAACATTTCAGTTCAGTTTAATATATAATAATTATTTTTTTAATTTGTTATCCAAAATTTTAGTGCACCCCTATTCAAAATCTTGACCTAATCTAATTTTTATTTGTTATTTCTCTTATTTTTTATTTAAAAACTTTCACTAAAATTATCTTTAAAATTTTCGAGTCCCTCCAATAGTTTTCCTGGTTCCGCGATGGTCCCTTCTTCCGTGCACTAATAGTGACATTCCATGAAAAGTTCCCAAATATCTTGTCATCAAACACTGAATCCACTGATGTCCTTGAAGTAGTCAATCAGTTGTCCATTCTCTTAATTACCCTTGAGCATTCTTCAAAACCGTGTTCAACCAGTTCTTTAGGTGACTTGATCTTCCCCTTCATGATTTAGATGTCAACCATTTAATATTTTGACTTTGGCTTATCAAACCAGCTTACTCTTAGGGTTGGCGGTTGGATAAGACGGTATTCATTAATCTCGATATATTACACTTATAAATATATCAACAAGTGATTGACTTATAAGCGTATGTGACGTAGCAGAAACTTATGAAGAAATAAGGCATCGCTTATTTTTTGAAAAATCGTCTGAATTCAGGAACCAAAATAACACATTCGAATTCACGATTACAGAGAATAAGATCTCAGAAAGAAAATATTTTTATTAAATGAAAGTTAACCTTATAATGAAAAGAACAGCCTTTATATAGGCAGCAAACCCTAATTCGACTAGGACTAGGAAAGCAATAATTAAACTAAGAAAAAATACGAAAAATCTCAAAAATAAAAATATTCTAATTAAAAGCATAAATCAAAAGCCTTAAACTTAAGCAGTAATCTGTCAAAAGGACAATTCCAAACGATAATTGAAACTCCCCAAACTCAAACAGTACACTATTACCATAAATAGCAAAAACGCGCTTTTGAAGGTCAAAACGAAGGAATTTTTTCAAAAAGCGGCATACGTCATGGTGAAGTTATAAGTATTGATCAGTACATCATTTTCAAGACACTCACCGAATTTCACGTCATTTTGACTATTCTGGGGTCGCACGCAATTTCGTGTTAAGAATTTAATTATTTCACAACCTGTTCTACATCAATATGTCTCATTTATTTAATTAATGTGTCAATCATTTAATGGTCTAGATGCAATATAACTTTTCATCTTGTTCAGTTTCTTTGAAATTGTCGTGAGGTGGGTTTTTCACATGTGTTAAGACATATTTGGAAAGGTTTGACTTCTTTTAAAAAAAAAAAAAAAAACAAAGAAATAAAAGAAATTAAGAAAATAAGGATAGTCATAAAAGGTCTGGAGTTATGGTTCCAACGATGTTGGAATGCTAATCTCGTTTAGAATAATTGTATTACTTGGTCTCATTTTAATTTATTTTCCTTTAAACAAAAATGAAAATATGAAATTAATCTTTAAATGTTCCATGTGTTTTTGTCAATGCTATTTCACCATGAATAGTATGTTAATGGAAAAATCAGGATATATATATATATATATATATATATATATATACTGATATTAATTTAGCAAAATTTCACTACTTAATATTTTGTTCAGTTTAATTTATATATGCTGACATTACAGTCCGATCCAGAAAATAATCAATCATAAGTTGAACATTCATTGTAAATTAGGCCCGGTAAAATGAGTGAGTTAGGCGGGTTGTAAATGGATCGAGTCATAAACGAGTTGAATTCATATTTGACTTAAATTGATTGGGTCGAATATGGGTCGAATCATAAGTGGGTCAGGTCAACCCGAATTTGACCCGCTACCCAACCTTTTTTTAGAAATAAAACACTATCAAGATTGTCACATCTCAATTAAGTAATATAATTAACAAAATTCATCATATTTATCTGTTAAAACTTTTGTAAATAAATATTAAAAAAAACTTATTTATCTATTAATAAATCTAATCAGGCAAAATTTATGGTGATTGTTTTCATAAATTCATTTTCTTTTTTAACATGAATTAAATTGTTAAACTAATAACAATTTAAACAATTATTTTGATAAATAACATTATCTAAGAACTTAAACAAAACTTGTACCAGTAAAAATAATAATATATGACTATAATTATTTGCAAATTAAAATTTCCTTATCCTAACATTATTTTCCAGGAAAATTCAACAGATTTAATGATTCAGTATCCTCAAAATAGAACTTAGCATTCGTGTCAACTGCTGACTCACTGACCATTCTTTGTCCAGGAATGGAGCCTGTGCTCGATGTGCTGACAAAGCTACTAATAAAATAAGATATTTGCATATTTGACTTCAGGAGAGATGAAAATATGCAAATCACAATTTCAATAAGTTTCCCAGTGTATGTTTTCAAAGTGGTCCAGAATAACTTGACTTTTATTAGAAATAAAAAAATAATAATAATAAAATTGTGTCTATGAGTAGAATATTATCATGTATAGACCGTTACAAATTTATTGTATATGTTTTAATATTTTGTTATTTTTCAAATGAAGATATAAATATAAATACAAATATATATTCTTATATATAAATGGATATATATATATATATTTTCATACTAGTTTATTATTTTTCTTTCTCAATCTGTCAAATACTCATATTCAACCTGTATTGACCCGCTAAATTGATGGATTGCTTATTACTCAACCGGTTTATAATCCGCTAACTAAATGGGCGAATTAGAGCGGATTGATTGTGGGCGAATTAGAACGGATTGATGAATTTAAATAACATTTATCATCTCTAATTAATGTTGATTTTCATTTGACTTTGCCGTGTCTACCATATGTTAGGACTTGGCTTTCCGTGAGGATTTTTTGGAAGATTTCTGATCCTTTAAAAAAAAAAATTCAACATGCAATCAACAAGTCCAAGTTATCGATGAGGCTGGTCTAGCACACCAATTAGGGTTGGTTGGGTCACCACCAAGACAAAAGTATTTTTATTCAGAAAAAAAAATATTGGTAAGATAGGTCAAAAAAAAAATTTCATAGTAATATATATTAAATTTTGATGAGTAATATAAATGTTTTCATAATTATGTTCTAATATAAAATATAAATTATATGTCAAAATCTGATATGATTAATCAAATTTTATTTTTTCTTATTATCGTACTATTAGACCTTTGTTTTTTTATGTGATGTTGATGGGCTCACAACTAAGGATATCCTCCTTCTCCTTCGCAATTAATCTATCTCATAAGGGTGGAATTTTATTTTTTTTTCAAAAAGGAGTGGTCTCTGAACCTTGTTAGAGTAATCTTATTAGATAACTCAAAAATTCAATGCACAGTAAATATGATAAATTGAACTTAAAATTTCAGATTTTATGATACGTCTTTCAAATCAATTTATTCAACCAAGGTGGGTCCAGAGAGACAGAGTGACTCTTTAAAAATTTTGATATTATATTTTTTATCACTAATTTTTTTACTATATTTTAATAAAATAAGATTTAATCCATAACTTTTTTTTCAATATAAATTTTCTTAAATTTTAATATCTATAATTTTATTCCAAACTAAAAATTTTGGATACACGGCCACAATCAGGATAAGAATTGGCTTAAGTTCTTGGCCATTTATGATCGGTAAGTGGGTGTCCCTTTCACAACCATACATACATACATACACATCTATCCATCTATACATATATACATATATATAAGTAGATAGATAGATAGATAGATATACACACCATGCTAAGATTTCGAACTTTATCTCAATTCATGTGATCAGGTCAAACATTTGAAATCCTTGATAAAGACCTTACAGTGGATATGTGTGAAACTCAGTAGTACAAGTAGTCATTGAAAATATTTAAATTCAAATTTACTTGAAATAAAAGATATTAAATTCTTCTAATTTTGAAAATTAAATAAATTAATATTTATTTTTTAGAGATTTCAAATTGAACACCCAATTACCTATATAGACCATAAAATGAACGAGGGACAAATAAGGAGAGTTTAGAGAAATTCCTCCCAAATTCTAATCAAATTCAATTACTCTTAATCAAATTCTTTATTTCTAGTTTTAATTTTTCATACACAAAAATTGTATTAAGAGCCTCTCTACCAAATGGGATATTTTTTTTTCCTCCCTTATAATGTAATATTTATTTTATACATGTACTTACAGGGAAAAAAAAAAGCATAATAATGAGGCTTGAATTCAAAAACAATTTAAACAATATAACCAAATACACCAAAACTGAAGGCCGCCACTGCAAAAACAAACCTAATCAAAAAAAAAAATAATCAATTTGGGCCATCGTTTGTCAGGCCGTTGCCGTCGAAACAGTGAGATGAATCCGGTCCACGCTTAACCATGAGCTTCCATATGGCAACCTTAACAACTGACCCGGTCCAACAACTCGTTCTCCAAACTGAGTTGACTCACTTCCCTCTATTTTCCTTGCCATCCTCGCCAGTAATCTCTTCCTTTCTCTTTCTTCCCTGACTTTCACAAGCTTCATTTTTGTTTGGTCTATCAGATCCCAGAAAGCATCGTTTCTTTTCCTGTTCACAAACAGTTCCTCCAATTTCTCTCTGCAATCCTCCAACTTCTCCAAACAACATGTCAATTCGGCCAATTCACTATTACTCAACTCACCCATTCTATCCACGAACTCACTGAGTCTAATCAAGATTTGGAACTGAGTCGAAAGATAGTCTTCACCTACCAATCTGATCACCTCATACACCAAGCTATTCTGTTGATAATGAAAGGACTCTGGTGCTGCACAAATTTCTTTAACCATACCCACCAAAGCATCTATTTCTCTGAACAAATCGGAGTTCAACGACGACAACATATTGTCTTTATCTCTCTCACTTTTTATCGACGAAGAAGAAAAGAAAGAACCCAAAACCCTAGAAGTCATTAGATTAAACTCCAAAATATTAGCATACCATCGAACCCAGGACGACAACTCCCAGGTTTCTACGTCGGTGTCGTCGCGAAACCTAGAAAGGTTAAGAAAGTTGCGGCCGCCGGCGGAAGGGTAGAAGGAGAGCTGGTCTCTGAGGATGAAGGAACCTCTAGTGATGATGTTATGAAGGGTGATGAGGGACTTGAGAGCCACGCAGGCATTGCGACTGTTGTGGAGACGATCCATGATGGCTTCGATGCATGCGCATGAAGTGAGGCGCGAGCCGTTGCCAAGGGAGAGGATGGCGGCGATGCGGCACTCCGGTGGAGGAGAGGAGGAGAAGTGGGCGGTGGCTCGGAGGACGGCGACGTGTATTGAAGAGGTGGTGCGTTCGGTTTTTAGGGCGGCTTTGATCAACGAAACTTTGTCTTTGAGAATTCCTATGAGATCTCTAAGATTCTTCCCTCGGTGACCCATGAACTGAAAATTAATATGGAGAACTAGTTTACCCAAATTAACTCAGATTTATTTCTATATATATAGTTGGGATGTAATATATATATATATATATATATATGTATGTATTTATGTATATGTATGTATGGATTCCAGCCTCCATTTTTTACCAATTTTTTCTCCTTTCTTGCAGTGGTCAAACTATAATTTGGATGACTAATACAATACATTAAATTAATTATACCATTGTCATTTCTAAGAAGCAGGTAATGCATCAATTAATGATGAATCGCTGTCCAAGTTATGAAAACGATGGTATAATTAAATATTTTAGAAGTGTAGTTAAATTATTTTATTTGATTTTCCAACTATATGCTTGTGCTTTCAGTCCCATCACTGTGTGAGTTGTATTAATGAATTAGAAAATTCATCCATCTCTATATCTCAAGGAAATCTAATGCTTATTTCATATAATTTGTCCCTTTTTATTTGTCCCCAAATTGTTTTAAAAAGTATTCTTCCTTTTTTGGTTACAAAAGAGCCTAAAGGCCACTGAGGCCAAATCTATTAGGAAAGGTCCTTCATCTCTCATGGGGTCCTCTCAGGGTACTCCGTTTGCACATTGATCAACTATTCATTAAAATATAAGAAAAAAGAAAAAAAAAAAAGTCTTTTATATTTATCTTATTTGATAATTGAGGTTGATGTTGCACATTTTGACCCATGTATGCTCCAAGCTCGGCTTCTTGTGGAACACTCAAAAAGAAGATCAGAGAACCATGTATGCTCTAAGCTCGGCTTCTTGTGGAACACTCAAAAAGAAGATCAGAAAACTACCGGATTGGCTCCGGCGGTAGCCGCTTCGATGCTTAAGTCAGTAAACTGAATTGAAAGACTGTAATGAAAGCCAAATAATGAGCATAAAAATAAAGCGTACCTTTAGGGTTTAATTTATAGGTTGTGGCTTTCCTAAATTGATTAGGATTTGGAGCCATGAAAGTAGGGATTCAATCATCGGAGATAGCAGTCACCATGTTAGATATTGTATCAAAATAGAGATAACCATATGTGGCAGTTTCCTTGTAAGAGACTGTTTCCTTATTCTCTGCTCGACAGATGTTAAGGCGGTGATGAGCTCTGTTGCGCTGAAAGACTGTGTTCGGACTTGTAAGCTTTGCAACAAAGTAGAGCTGCTCTGAAGATACGTGCTCGGCCTTTGGGAGTCTGCTCTGAATGGCCAAGCATGAGCTGAATGGCCGAGCATGAGATAAATGGCCAAGCTCGTAGTTACACGTGTTAAGCGGTGATTGGTTTGTCACATTGTGGTATATCACAGATTATTATTTTTTATTTATATGACTAGTCCAAGAGAAGGAAAACAATATATAAAAAATTATTTGACAAATAAACTTTTTTTTCTTTATGTTTAGAATTTTAGTTTAAAGTTTTTTAATTATTTCATTTATTAGTATTTTTGGTATTTCAAAAAAATTTATTAAATATACTTTCTTTTTTCTTTGAACTAAAACCCTCAAACTTTCTCTTTTTTGTTTTCCTTTTTTCTTTAATAAAAATTTTTAAATAAGAGATTTAGTTATTATTTTACCTTAATCTTTTCATTGCTTTTCAATTCTGTCCATCTAAATTAATGAGGCCAAGTTCACGGCTAATGGGCTGCTACCAAACTCAGTTGCAGTCCATAAGCTCACAGAAACTTCACAAGCAGTCTCTAGAATGATATTCTTTGGCAGTTTTCAATTGTCTTGCAATTTTGAGGCCATTTCTTGTGGCCCATAATTCTGCCAGTTAACTGGTATATACCCACTCCAATGAAGTACCCCATGAATCCTCGAACCCAAGCTCCAATGTCATTGCGAATTATCCCTCCAAAATCAATCTGGCCAGGACTTCCTCTAGCGCTACTATCTGTGTTGATCTTGAGAAAACCAATAGATGGGAAGTGCCATAACCCGTCTGGTAGTCTTAATGCTAGTAGCAATTTACCTGGGAATAAAAGAGATTGATAATTTTCTGAGTAAACTTGCGAGCTTTTGAAAGAATAGAGAGAGAGAGAGAGGGAGGTGCCTCCCTATCAAAAACTAATCTATTTCTACTCTTCCAGATTTCCTAGCAAACCATAGAGAGCTTGAATGTCCACTTATTCTCCTTTTTCCCTGCTAATCTTTTATTTATTCATTTGAAGCCAAGAAGGTAGATCCATTTGGTTTGCAACTGTTAAATCAGAGGCAGGTATAAGCCTACTCCAAATGGATTGGCTTTCTTGACAATCCCTTAAGCAGTGGACAGTGGTTTCAGAAATTGACTTGCTTCTAGGACATAAAGGGTCATCGGACATACCAAGTCAAAGAAAGCATTTCACTTTCTGAGGTATGTGCAAGTTCCAAATTAAGCCAGTTCCAATTGCCTCGCGTGTTCAAAGAGTAGTTTCCAGTAGGACCAATACTCACCAATAGAATGGGGACATAAATTGGCAATATGCAGCATTACTTTTATCGAAAATATTCATTTTCCTCCCAGTCATTGAGAGGAGTTTACTTTTCCATCCTCCAAGCCTAGCTAGCTTGCATTTTTTAAGTTTCCCCTTTCATTTCAACCATTTACTTTGGCTACATTTGAAGTAGCATCTTCTGAATGACTTCTCGCCAATTGTTATTACATCATATTTTTCATTTTCAACTTCTTTTGAAAATCTAATTTTGGTTGTAATTTACGTTTTTCTTCCTTCCTCTTTTAAGTTGGAGATGTACTAGCAAAACTAGAAGTTTTTGTCAATGGACTCCCACCCTAATTCTGATCAACTTATTACGTGAAAATCTTCTATATATTCTATCATATTTCTCTTTGTTTTTTAACCCCTCTCTCTCTCTCTCTCTCCACACACACACACACACACACATATATATGAAAAAGAAAAAGAAGTCATTCCATTTATACATTTGAAATGAAAAAGAAGTCATTCCATTTCCAAAACACACTTTCTTAAATTGAATTGAGATAGAATGAACAGATTAAATTGGATTATTTTTTTTCTGCATTGTGATGTAACCTTATTTCTCAAATATTATATATGTACGCTGGATAATATTGCATTTATTTTGAGTGGAGGTTCATTTTATGTTTAAACAAATAAACAGAACAATCAGAGTAGTTTTTTCAAACCAGGTCGGGTGCTTTGAAATTGGCAGGTGAAAGGGAAAGGGAAAGAAAAAAGAAAAAAAAAGTCCTTTACTCATTCCTTTTTCTTTTCTTTTCTTTGTGAGTAATTGAGATTGGACTGTTCTGGTTTTGATAATGAAAGTTCCAAAGAGAAGACCATGGTGGTGACAACCCTAAATTCCACCTTATTTACGCGTTTGATTAGAATTGCATCAAAACCGTGTCCGCGTTGAAATTTGTATTTATATAATCCATGATGTTGATGTTCTTGCAATTTGCTATGCTGGAATTTCCCACTTCCTATCATTGATTCTACATTTTGCAATGAAATCTTTTTCAACTATTATAATTTGGATGACTAATTCGTTTCAGTTACTAAATTAAATTAATTATACCATTGTCATTTACAAGAAGCAGGTAGTGAATTAATTAATGATGAATCGCTTTTCAAGTGATACAGACTTGATTAAAATGATGCTTAAATTATTTTATTTGATTTTCCAACTATATGCTTGGTGTTTTCAGTCCCCTCTCCATCCATGACTGTGCGAGTTGTATTAATGAATTAGAAAATCCATCCATTCTCTGTAATATTCCTGTTGGTATCTCGAGGAAGTTTATGCTAGCTTATTTCATATATTTGTCCCTTGTCCTCAAATTTTCAAAAGTATTCTTCATTTTTTTGGTTACAAGGGAATTAAAAAGAGCTCAACTGGCTCGCTCAAAGGCCACCGAGGCCAAATCTACAAGGAAAGGTCCCTACATCTTTTGGGGTTTCTCTACAACCACTAGGGGTTCCTCTTAGCGTATTCTCAAATTAGCTAGAATGTTTGCACATTGATTGTCTTCTCTCAAGAGTATGGAAAATTATGCAAGCTCGCAGCAAATGGGCTGCTACCAAACTCATGAGTTGCAGTCAGCAAGCTCACAACAACCTCACAATCAATCTCTAGAATTAATGATCTTTGCCTAGTTCAATTGTCTTGCAATTTTGAGGCCTTTTCTGGTAGCCCATAATTCTGCCAGTTGGCTGCTACCCACTCCAATGAACCCAATGAATCCTCGAACCCAAGCTCCAGTCTCATTGCAAATTATCCCTCATAAACCAATTTGGCCAGGACTCTCTTTGGCACTACCATCTGTCTTGATCTTGATGGGAAGTGCCATAGTCAATCCGGTAGTCTTAGTGCTAGTAGCAATTTACCCGGGAATAGAAGAGATTGATAAGCTCCTGAGTAGACTTGCAAGCTTTTGAACGAATAGAGAGAGATAGGGGCCTCCCTATAAAAAATTAATCCATTTCTACTCTTCCTTATTTCCCAACAAAACCATAGAGAAAGTGACTGTCCCCTCATTCTCCTTTTCCCTTCTATTCTTTTGTTTCAAATTCATTTCAAGACAAGAATGCAGATCCATTTGGTTTGCAACTGCTAGATACATAAATTGCAGGTATAAGCCTGCTCCAAATGGATTGGCTTTCTTGACAATCCCTTAAGCAGTGGACAGTGGTTTCAGAACTTGACTTACATCTAGGGCATAGAGGGGGTCATTGGACATACCTCTGGTGGCTCTCAGGGAGTTTATAAGAATGGAGTTGTGCTTGGATAGTCAAAGAAATCATTTCACTCTATGCCTGTTGTCCCAACAACTTTTAAAAAAAAAATCCACAACATTATGATTCAAAATTTTAAGCCTAACTTGTTAGTTACTAACTTGTGATATTCTTTATATATCAATCAAACTTCTCATACCTAATCAACATGGAATGGTGTGTTACAGTAAGTGTAGTTTCCAAAGCCAGTTCCAGTTGTCTTGATTATTCAAAGAGAAGTTTCTAGTATTCACCAATAGATTGTAGGATTCCTTTGTGAAAAATATTCCTTTTCCTTCGTCCCAAATCAAACTCTCTCTTAATTCTGAAACTTGAAGGATAGGAGGGTGGCTAAGTCTTGATTCCTAGGATGTTCGAGGCCGAGGCCCCCTTTATCCTTAGGGCTACAAACTATATTCCATTTAACAAGATGGACTTTTTTCTTGCTTTCATCATCTTCCCAAATAAAATTTCTAATAATTCTATCAATATTCTCACAAGTTTTCATGAGGAGGAGATGGTCTGCATCATGTATGTTGGAATAACACTGGTAGCAGCTTGCACCAATGTTAACCTCCCAGCCATTGATGAGGAGTTTACTTTTCTATTCAACAAACCTAGCTTGCTTTTTTTCAATTCCCCCTTTCATTTACTACGGGTACATTTGACTTCTTGCCAATTGTTATTTTATTTCAAGTTGGAGATGTACTAGCAAAACTAGAAGTTTTTGTCAATGGATCACTCTCACGGTCACACTCTTCTGATCAACTTATAATTTCTTGAAAATCTTCTATTTTATCATATTTCTCTTTGCTTTTTGCATATATATGTGTGTGTGTGTGTGTGTGTGTGTGAGAGAGAGAGAGGTTTTTCTATACTTATACGTATGATATAAAATAAAATAAAAGGTCATTCCATTTTGATTCTTGAAACACACTTTTCTTAAGTTGAAGTGAGAAAGAATAAGCAGATGAATTTTGAGACTATCTCTTGATGGAGCTCTTCTGTATATAAAAAAGGAAAATGCTTGATATATCAATTTGTTTTATCTGATTAATTTATTAGTGATGTGTTATTGATATTTTTATAATTAATAAATATATTATCTCCCTTTATTTAAATTTTTTAAAAAATTATGATAAATAATGTCATCAGATAAATTAATTTCATATACCAAACACTACTCAATTAAAAGACCAAAATTAAACAAAAAAAAAAATTAAGTGTAAGATTATGTAGAGATAATCTCAAAAATGTGAATATTAGCTTCTTATCTAAACTTGATCATCCAATCTTAGCCTATCAAATGACCGTTCCTCAATGTTGTCATTGTCCTTGTTCTTGTCCGTCCCACCAAACAAACGATCAAACGGCGACTTAACGGACTTCAAGCAACTCTTCGAAGTCCCCGTCATCTCATCACCAACCACCACCTTCTGCGACGCGGCCGAACTCGTTCGCGAAATGAAAGGCGGTGTCTTCATGAAAGCCCACCGGTCCAACGGCCTCTCCCGGTCAAACCGGTTCCTTTCTCTGTAACCCTCCCTCAAACTCCTCGCCCTCGCAAACCCCATGTTACTCTTCGTCCCGCTCAAGCTCGGGCTCACTAACCGGTTCCATACCTCCTCCGGTAATCTTAGAGTGAACCTCTCGCAATCCTCGCCCAGTTGAATCAGCGAGTGACCCGTCGAGTGTGACCGAGGAAATTTTCCTGTGATTTGA
Organism: Nyssa sinensis; assembly: GCA_008638375.1. NCBI lineage: Eukaryota > Viridiplantae > Streptophyta > Magnoliopsida > Cornales > Nyssaceae > Nyssa > Nyssa sinensis. The sequence goes on along the minus strand of CM018045.1, from coordinate 13,990,285 downwards.
GTCTTCGTGGGTGTCAGTCGACGTGGACGGTTCTGATTATTAGGGGTCTGACTTGGGTTCATCACATCCGGTGATTGAATATCTATAATCAAATCACCAGTTTCATGACGGTCTCGCAAAAAGCTTGAGAGACCCGATTCTCTGTCCTCGTCACGACTCAGTACAGTAATAGAACCGAGTTCGCCGGGTTTGGGAACGAGGTTGGCTCGGCAAACCGGACATGTGATGTGAGAGAGCAACCAGGCGTCGATACAGCTAGGATGGAACACGTGGCAACACTTTGGCAACAACCGAAGCGACTCGTCGTCGTCGAATTCATTTAAGCACACAGCGCATTCTAGCGCGCCCTTGCCTATCTTGAGCCCTTTGACTTGGGAGTATATAAACGTCGGGAAGCTGTCGATGATAACAGGGTCGAGCCCACGCGGGGCCGCCCTCCGCCAGCGTCGTCCGCTGCCGAATCCGTCCGCTGCCAGGGTGAAGCTTTGGGCCAAGTGTCGATCAGCACACCGGCGGACGTAGACAACAAAGAAGCCCATGAGGAAAAAGACGCTTATGAGGCAGACGAGTATGATCGCCATCGATGGGCTGACAGTAGTCTTCGTGTCCAACTGGTAAACCGCCGGTGGAGGCGGTACGGTTCCGGTCTGTGCAGTGACAACCGGTGCAAAATATAGCGGCAGCGTGACGACGACCCAATTGGTACCATGATAAAAGCCAAAAACTCGAATGATCAAAAAGATGCTATTTTTCTTCATCAGCTGCAATAAGTGGCCAGTGAATCTCTGGTAACAGTGTGAGCGAAGTAGCGAACTGACGGCCCGTGAAAAATATATAGTGTTTGACATCGTGGTAATCACGCGCAAGACAGCGGGCGTGGGGATGGTTTTAGACGGCCGGGCTATTTGAGGTTTGATTCGGGTGGTGGGGCTTGAATAAGATGAGGACAAAATATTATACGAAGAGTTCAATGTCGGTGTAATAAAATGAACATGGCGCGCGAATAAATAGCTGCCACGTAGCTGGGAGAGGAATCGCGTCAATTACTTTTGAGACAAGAAGTATCAATTTTGTCTTCATTTTCATCTAGGTCTTAGGAATCACGATGGATTCGAGAAAAAACATTACTCCCCCCCGTCTCAATGGTTTTTTTTTTTTTATTTTTTATTTATTTTTTTTGAGTATTCTAACTTTTTTTTAAAATATTATTTTAAAATTATTTAAATTTTTTTATTACCCTTATTTAATTATAAATTATGTTCAAATTAAGTGTAATAAAAAATAGTTTTAAAAATTTATAATTTAAAAGTACGTTAACCTTTTAAATAAAATTATTAAAATAAATAATAATAAAGAACTCTTAAAATAAGACGAAAAGAGTACGATTTACGAACAAGTATAAATCTCACCTCTCTTGCACCACATGAGAAAAACATTATGAAAAATGATAGTTTTTTTATAATAAATTATACTTAAAATTTTTAAAAGTTATAATGCTGTTTTATGATATTTTTAAAATTAAATTAAATTTTTATTAAAAAATCACAAATATATTTCTTCTAAAATTATTATTTTCATATTTTTTTAAAAAAATAATTTCAATTTTGACCAATTCTTTTTAATTAATTAATTAATTTTTTTATTTTATATAAAAATAAATTTAAGATTTTAATTAATATTTATTTGGAAATAAAAAAATACATCAAAAAACAAGAAAGATGCGATGTTGCCATTTTGAAGAAAAAAAATTAGTTAAAAAAAATATTTATAATTTGTCAAGTAAAATATGTAAGGTCGGTATAATTTATTATTATTTTTTCATAATCCAATAAATTACTCTCTCAAAAATCGAGATTGGTTTCATTAATCATTTCCATTTTTCATACAAGTTTCATCATGCTTGCAAAATTTATAGGGGTGCAAAAAGGCCCGTGGCCTAGCCCAATTTTTTGAGGGCCTAGCTCTAATCTGGAGTAACTGTATTTCGAATTCAGGCTTGATTTTTTTGGATTGAGGCTCGCCCGCTCAAATTCGAACACTTAAAAATCTTAAATTCAGTCTATTAAAATATAAAGTAATTATTCACTAGTTTTCAATTTAAATTATTCTCATTATTTATTATTATTTGATTAACTTCTAACTTACAAATTAATATCTATTTAATTAATTTACCTTTCACTTCACATTTTCATTATCTACGTCTCAATTCAAATTTTACACCATTATCATACATATAAATATTAAAAGATATTAGTTATTCTTATATATATTAAATACTTGTCTTTACATTTTTCATTCAAACTATTAAATCATTTGTCAATTACACAACCAAATATATATATATATATATATATTTATTCATCAATTCTAACTTTTATAATTTGTAACCTATTATACATTAAATTTTATTTATTAATATAATTATGTATGACTTAATTATAATTCTATAATAAAATTTGTTTTTTTAACCCGTAAATTTACTAAATCCATACTAAGAATTAGGGCCTAAAACTGATTTCTCTAAACCTAGCATTGCCGAGCCAAACCCGCCTCTCGGTCCATTGGTTTGCATCCCTAAAATCTAAAGTAGTCCATTTGACTTTCTTCATACTTGGTTTTTAATTTTTCAGAATAAGGGATGAACTATATATAATTTGTAATGTATTTACTTTTTGTCTCGTAAAAATAATTTCTGGACGAGCCACTGGAGGATATTCATGAAATGAACATAAGGAAGCCAATTGAAAACAATTTTGGGCGCAGGAGAAGTGATGGCAAAGGTTCCAGTTTTGTCTTGTTCCATAATTAATGAGAGGAGCTTGAAAGAAAATTGATGCTGCACTTTTTCGTCCTGTCACATAATAAGTTTTGCGTGCATCATATTATTCGCTTTGGACTTTTTCGTCTTGACACATAGTAGGCTCCACGTGCACCATATTGTCTGCTTTGGCTTAAGAGCCCTCACGACTTTGTTCTTTTTGAGTGAAAATGGCCTGATCAACTTAGGAAAGCCACTATCTATAAATTAAATCCTAAAAGTACGTTTTCTGATCCATGCTCATTATTTGACTTTCATTACAATTTTTCAATTCAGTTTATTAACTTAAGCATCGGAGCGGCTACCGCCGGAGCCAACCCGGTGCTCCTCTGATCTTCTTCTTTGAGTATTCTTCAGGGAGCCGAACTTGGAATATACGTGGGGCAAAAAGTGCAGCATAAAAAATAAATGAGATGAGTTCGGGAGAAGGGTAGCATTAAAGGTTTGTTTTGTTTTTTTGATGAGTTATGAAAAAATACTATTTAAGTTAAGTAACGGTTTAAATTAAGTAACTATTTAAAAAATACTATACAATTAACCATTTCCATAATGGTCACATTTTCTTAACTAATTTACAAAGTTAAATTTTTATTAATAGTACAGTTTTAATTTAATTATATTATAAATATATAAAATTTGAAGTCTATTTAAAAATAAGACTTAAAATAATTACTTTTCTGATTTTGTTGTTGAGCGGACTTGCGGGTTGGTTGGATGATAATGTTAGAAATGAGAAATAAAAGATAAATATGATATAAAATTTTAAGCTTATAATTGAAAAATGCGTTAAATAGGCTTGGTCTAAACTCCAACCATGTGCACCTCTACTGAATAGTACACCATGCCCACGTTGCTAAAAGCGCGTTCTATGAGGAAAAAGTGAGGGATAATTAAATCAATCAAATCTGAATTAGTGTTTGGTGTTTTTCCTTGACGATGAGTTGTGAAAAGAGTAGGGTTTTGTGTTGGCATTGTGGTGGACAAGAAACTTTATACATTTCTAATCTGTTTTGATTGGAATTGGACCAAATATATCATCCGTGAGCTTAGAAAGAGTCCAAAAAAATTTATTTTTTTAATATAATAACAATAAAAACTTAATCGAGATTAGTCTTAGTTTACTGTTATGAAAAATTGAACTCACACTGTTGCGAGTAGATAGTCAAAAATTTACTTCTGAATAAAAATAGAAGAAGTAATATATTTTAAAGAATATTAACCAACAAAAGGGTTAAATTAATTTTTTTTTTAAAGAAAATGGATTAAATTGAAATTAAGATAAGAGTAAATTTATGAAAAAAAAAACTTTAAATTTAGTGAAGGCAAATATATATAGATTAGAAAAGTATATTTGAAAATCTTTACAAAAAATCATTTGAAAATTTTCGAATAAAAAAATGAGAAGGGACTGTTGCCCCCTTTATTCCATGTAGCTCCATCCTTGTCTAAGCCAATAGGGCCCTTATAAATGATTTTTAATTGTAATCTTCATTTAAGTTTACCACCGAAGTTAATAGCAGAATGGTTAGAATTTGGATCACTGGTCATAAGTACTCGTGTTCGTATTTTTCAATTAGGTAAAAGGAGAAATTTTTTGCCGGGTGATAAAACTATTTTTATATCTGACTCACGAGTGGGGATGCTCACACAATATTAACGAGTATGTTATCCTCTCCTTAAGAAGAGAAGTTGTTGATGATGACATTATCCTCTTTAAATCACAATGAAATAATATTATCATTGTACCAAGGCTTGTCCTCATTTTATTGATCACCCTAAAAAAAAAAGAAAAAAAAAAAGAAAGGGTTTCAATCAAATAATGGATGGAGTGCATCCCATGAATCCCTTTGCGACAATGACACATTTAGAGATTCTAACGTGGGGGAGGGGCAAAGAATACCTAGAGGAGAACTTTTATAAAAATATATTTTGATTGGGAAATTTCTAAATCATAATAAAATTCTTGCAAAAGAAGTTCTCAAAATCTTTGAGGGGGCAGGGAAGTTAGCCATTACTTTACCATTGTAGGTAGAAAAATAACAATAATCTTTAATTTGATATGTGCCATAAACTTGAAAGAATCTAGATCATTACACTTACGATTCATGAAATTTTCAAATTATTTCATGAACATAAAGTGATTTAGCCGAGTAAAAATGAGATGCCACTTCTTTTAATAAAAAAAAAAACCTCATATGTTTTATTACAATTGCATACCTTCTTTGTTTGGCAATAAAAAAAAAGCAAAGAAAATCACAAAAACCCAGGAGGAAAGAAAAGCCCATAACGACTAGCAAAACAAAGTATTGTGCAAAATAGAATAAAATAGAGATCCAACAAAATTTATAATAAATCCAAACTCATTCTACTCTGCCTCAAATATACAAAATTTATTATTCTTATTCAAAAATACTTAATAAATAAAAAGATAAATTATACTGATATTTCTTGAGATTTCTGACAATTACAATAACTTCTCTTGAGATTTTTTAAAATTACACTGATCACCCCTTTATTCATATTTTTTCAAAATGACAAAAATATCTCTTTTATTTTTTTTATTTTTTTATTTTTTCAATTTTGACCAATTTTTCTAACTTTTTTCATGTTCAAATAAATATTAATTAAAATATTATTTGACTAAAAAAATATAAGTTATTTTTCTTAATTTTATATTTTTATATAAAATGAAAAAAATATTTAAAAAAAAGTTAGAAAAGATCAAATTTTAAAAAATCTAAAAGAAGTAAATGAAATGAGTATTTTTGTCATTTTGAAAAAAATAAATAAAGTTAGAGGGGAGGTTATTATAGTTTGTCAATAAAAATAAGAGAGGTCAGTATCATTTCAGAAACCTCAAAAAATGTTCCTATAATTATCAAAAACTTTAAGGGAGGTCAGTGTAATTTACCCTAAGTAAAAGAAAATATTTATTTTTTATTTTATTTTTTCACAATTATTTATATATATATATATATATATATTCATGGGTACGTTAGATATTTTAAAACACAAGGCATTATTACGTAATTTCATTCGGGATGGTGCGGTATGAGTTTAAACTTTTCTTTCCTAAACCTACTTCAAACTTCTTCTTTTCAAACATATTCACAACATGTTTATATATTTCTCAAACCCGTCTCTTTCAAGATTGGACGAATTATCAAAAAAAAATAAAACCGTTCCATTGACATCCATCATCAAGCTAAGTTATAACACTAGGACCGAAAAAGATTTTCCTAGGAAAGTTGTAATGGAGACCCTCTTCCCAATTTTCACAACTCTTCACCACAATTTTAAAGAAAAAACCTTGGCTCTGAATCTCTGGTAGCTTGACAAAGATGATGAAGGACTGGTCATATGAATTGTGTTTTTGTCTCTGAAGTCTTGAGTTTCACAAATCACAAACCTTTATTTTCATTAATTTGTTCCTTTGGTTGATGGAAGAGTCATATAGTATATTAAAATCTTTTTCCTGGGAGATGCTTAATCAATAATACTATTATAAATAGGATTACGTATCAATTCCCAAAGAAAACAATCTAATTAAAGGATTATAACTAGTCAAGTTGCATTCTCTTAATGACTTAATCACTCATGGAATCTCTTAAACTACAATTTCATTGATACATTCAAAGATGCCAGTTAGGTTTGGATTTTCCTTCTTACTTTAAGTTCTCAATAATAAACGATTAGTAAACTGATGACAATGTACCTAATAGTCATTAACATAATGAAGTAGAAAATGATTAAAGGGCTAATCTATTAAAGGACTAGTCTAATACAAAAGCTTCGGTCATGTCATCATCAATGGGGGTAGGTGGTGAGGCATGAGAAGAATTAAATGTACATAGTGTTATATTCATAAGCAGATAATGGAATATGAAATTGTGAAGGACATCAATGAGTATTAGGATTACTCACTCAACAAAAAAAAATAACTTTTCAATTTCGAAATTAAAATATTATATTTGTATAATAAAAACTGAATACATCATATTTATAAGATTATAATTCGAATAGGAATATACTAATTACTATCCTTAGACCTATAACAATTAACAAAAATCCCCATAATATGAAAAACTCGTAATAAATAAAAATTAAGACTTTCAAAAAATTAAAAACCCAATCAATTAAGGAAAACATAGCCGAAAACGAAGCACAATTCTAAATTTTTTAGACAAAATAATTGTAAATCTAAAATTTATTATAAATAATAAAAAAAAATTAATTATACCTAATTAAAAGCCTAAATGAAAAATTTTAACTCAAATTAGTTTAGGTCACGATGAAGTGACGAGTTTTATTTGTCTCATCATTTTAGGTTAGATAAAGTCTCCATTTTTAAAAATGTGACATCTATTATTTTATTTTATTTTTTTAAAATAATTTTATCATTATGCAGAATGAATTAGAAACCCGAGAGAAGGTCTTATTGGAAAGTGGGTTAGCATTAAAAAAGTTTGTTTTAACAAATTAAGGTAATTAAACACAGTACTATTGGGAAAGCAAGTTGGACACGTAGTCTTTTATCGTAGATGATCACACAGTGGCCTCTTTGTATTGTCACATGGATTCCTTCCTTCTGCACATCTCTCTCTCACACACACAAGCACACCTTTTTCTGATCTCACTACAGTCTCTGAGCTGCTATCAACTTTTCGTCATCATCTCTCTCCTTCTGTGCCACTGTCCAACCACATTATTGCCAGATGAAACTAAGCCAAACATTTGATTATTGGGGCACTTCTTTTCTATTTGAGAATGTGCAAGAAAACTGAAAAGGCAAAATTGGCATTGGTCTTTATCGTGTTGGCTAGAATAAAAGCAGAATAAGTACACCCAAATATGAAACAAATAAAATTATTTGAGATTAATCTGTTTTATTAAAAATTCAATTCATTTGAAATTAATAGATAAATAAATTAAATTTGAATAAATTTTAAAATTTGTTAATTTATTAAATTTAATTTAATAATTAATAAGTGATATAATATTATATAAAAAAATTAATTAAGCTAATAAAGTTTAACTATTGATTAATAATTAATTCAATTAGAGGCCTACTCTTAGATTGGTAAAAGAATTAAAAATTTGAGTTTAAATATAATATAAAAATTATTTATTTTAATAATTCAAAGTTGAACAATCATGGTTAACTCATTTATAGTCCCAAAAGGATATGGGGTGTTGATAGAAAAGTATAGTGCCCAAAATCAGTAGCCTCGTGGGCCTCACCAACCAAAAAGAAGTATACTACTGTAACTAAATGAAGAGTAGTTCTTCCTTTAGTTTACCAGCTTCTGAGTTTTGAGAGGACCATATATCAGTGCGAACGTCAGGTAGCATCAAAGCTCAAAAGTGCAATACGGAAAAAAAAAAAAAAAAAAAAAAAAAAAAAAAAAACCTCTCTCTATATAGAGATATATATAGAGAGGGAGAGTTGATGACTGGTCCACATAAATACTAAGTCACGTGTAACATACTGTAGCTTTGTTTAATTAGGGACTCTAAGAGCTCGGCCATTTTCCTCCATGGATGCGAGACGATAAAAAGGCTAGTTTATATTGGTTTTTTGGGCATGTAATGCTTGGGATTATGCTTCAATCTCTCTCTTTTTTATGTGGGTTTCTCTGGAGGAAACACTTCTCAGTTCTCAGCTCATAACCTTCTTCTTTTTCTGATCATCTCATGTCACTTTTCAATTCTATAAACTAACCCTCTCCACACATATGTTTGTCCACTAGTGAGACACTGAAGAGCTATATCATTGTGTGTGTGTGTGTGTGTGTGTGTGTGTGTGTGTGAGAGAGAGAGAGAGAGAGAGAGAGAGAGAGAGAGAGAGAGAGAGAGAATGGCATTAGAAACTGTGGTGTATCCACAAGACCCGTTTGGTTTTGGCTGGAAGGAGTTTTACACTTTGCTAGGAGGTGGTTCTTGGGGCAATGATTTAGCTTTAAAGGAAGAAGATAAAACTCTAGTTGAGATGTTTCAGAATGAAATGGAGTATGGTCTGATGAATGGCATTTGGGACTCTTCATCTTCTTCATTGATGCAAAATGTAAAGGATTGGGATCCGAATTCTTCCCCAGAAGCTTGCACGGGTGATGGGTTTGCCGGTAAAGCGTCGTCCCGTTTAGAAGAAGCACCGGTGTCGGCGGCATCGGGTCGGCGCAAGCGACGACGAACCAAAAGCTGCAAGAACAAGGAAGAATTGGAGAACCAGAGAATGACTCACATTGCAGTTGAGCGCAACCGGCGCAAACAGATGAACGAGTACCTCGCGGTTATACGATCTTTGATGCCGGCTTCTTATGTTCAACGGGTTAGTATTTCAAAAATCAATAAACGAAAAAAAAAAGTCATTAATTATAGTTAGAGTGAAAGAAGATTAATATTGTTAAATTATACTACTTAAGTGTAAAAATATTAAATATAAAAAAAATTTTAATATGAGATGGAAGGAATAATAAATTTTAATTAAAAAATAAATTAGTTGGTAGAACCGTCACTCTTGATAAGTGACAGACTCCCTATGGATCAATCACTCTCGAAGTTTATATTCTTATCGAATTTTCATGAATTCAACAATTCTTGCAATGCATGCTTCTACGTGTATAGAATGGCAATCCAGCGGGTTTGAGATGAAACACTCCTTTTTTATTTTTATTTTTTACAAAAAAAAAAAATTTATTTTATTTAAATTTTGTAATAAGTAGGATCAAATTCTCATGAAGTCTTCATTATTTTTAAAATTTTATTCATTTATTTATTTTATTAGATTCATTATAATTAACATCTTTTAAATATATAATACATGTATTAAAATAAAATACATATATTTGTTAATAAATAATTAAAATGTCATTTTTTTTAAATTTGTATAAATATTTAATAAATGACTAAAAAATATTATTATAATTATTGATTATATAGTATACAAATTTATTATTATTTATTTTATATAATCGGACAAAATAAGGTGTATTATTCTTATACACGTCCTAAATCTTAATTGGACAGAAATATTTTTTTCTAAACCTGTCTACTAGGAACAGGGTTAACGGATTTAACAAAACGAATTAAATTATCATTTCTAATAACATATGATATAAAATAAGTTGTCATTAATTTTCTGAATCCTTAATGAGTCGAAGTGACTCGAAATAACGACAACATGTAGGTTTTCTGCCACCGTTTTCAAAAAAAAAAAATTTGACCCCTTTTGTTAAAAAAAAAAAAATCTTAATTTTTTATTTGAATTAAGTAATTGCTTATTCGAATTAATAATTTTTAAATTTTATAAATATAATCTAATACATTCTTATTAAACAACTTTATTAATAATATATTCAATTTGAATATAAAAAAAAAATTATTAGATTAATAATTTTCATATTATTAAAATTTAATATATTCAACTTCTTTTTTTCATGTTTTTGTACTGCTTTAGTCTCCTTTATTGCTCGAATGACCTCATCGGTCAAAAAAATCTCGTCAAAAGTTCCAACCTAGCAAGGAAAATCATTTTTTCCCTACGAGAAAATGTGAATTTCTTGCCAATCACATCATGCACTTGGAGGAAATCTTTTGACAATCTTGCTTAATTGTCAATTTTCATTCAGGGTGACCAAGCATCAATTATTGGGGGCGCCATTAATTTCGTGAAGGAGCTCGAGCAACTCCTTCAGACACTAGAAGCCCAGAAGAAAACCGCTCATCAACAATCCAACAATGGCGTCTCTCCACTTTTCGCTGACTTCTTCACCTTCCCACAGTACTCAACATGTTCGACTCACCGTACCAATTCAGAGGCGAAGGCGAATGAGCCAATGGCTGAGAACCGCTGGGCCTTAGCTGACATAGAAGTGACCATGGCGGAGAGTCATGCCAACCTCAAGATACTTAAAAAGAAAAGACCCAGGCAGCTCTTGAAAATGGTTGCTGGCCTACAGTGCCTCCGGCTCAACATTCTCCATCTTAATGTTACCACCGTCGATGAAATGGTCCTCTATTCACTTAGTGTTAAGGTTAGTTAATATTATAATTATATATGTGTGTGTGTGTGTGTGTGTGTTAAAGCAAGGTGTTAGTCTGAGTCCCATACGGGGTAATGACTAATATACAAGACCTTAGCTTAAGTCCTTAAATCAAGTTAGAATTGAACATGTGTATAAGGGCCTATGATTCTGCTATTGTAACAATATATATATATATATATGTATACACACACACAAAGTTAACTATATACAGTCTATTGTCTACTCTGTGTGCTAACTATGTGCGTGTGAATTGAGACAGGTTGAGGATGGGTGCCAGCTAAGTACAGTGGATGAAATCGCCCACGCCGTTCATCAATTGCTAGGCAGAATTCAAGAAGAAGCAGTTTTGAGCTGAAATCCTAATTTTTATCATATTGAATGTATCTTTTTCTCCTAGAATGAATTTCAACGTTCTAAACATTTTCTATTCCTTTTCCCTTTTCCCTTTTCCCTTTTTTCTTTCCTTTGTTTTTCAGAACATTGTGGACAACATGTTAGAATTTCACTTCTCCATGCAACATGAATTTCAATGTATTTTTTCTACTCATTTTCTTTGAATTTCATCATAATCACAGCATCTCCATGTCTCTCCTTTTTTTTTTTTCTTTTGTGAATCTTTCTGTTATCTCTGAACCAAAAATGACCAAGCCTTTCATTCAATATCAGTTAATTTTTATATGGTTGATAAAGGTTGTTGGTGCATTTGTTTGGATGGAAGATGACAAGTTCTCCAGTCAAGAAATGAATTTTCTCATGTTGTCATGTTCTTACATAATGTTCTGTTTGTACTAATTTACGTATTGCACTAGACAAGTCTCATTAAAATTGAGAATTTTAATATATATTAGTACTTGTATTAATAGGGAAACACGTGGCTTGTTTCCTTGGTTAATGAATCTGTTAGTGAATAATATGTTAAATCTCATCTAATCATGTTTAATGGTATTGGATGACAACTCAATCCTACTTTGTATATCCAATATTGTACAAATGACAGAGGACAAATATAATTAATTATTTAAAAAAAATAAAAAAAATTTGTAAAATATAACATATTTTTCTAACTT